>OX393562.1:32753138-32925638 GCA_947652115.1 Blastomussa wellsi
TGTTTAGTTTTGTTAATACGTGGTAATTGTTTGTTGTTGTTTCACGATGTAAACAAAATCATTCTTCGGAATATATTGTGGTGCGCATTCATTGAGTCAAGATGAATTGATGAAACGCAACAATTATTTATTTCAAAATTATAAAGGTTGAACAGATTGGACAAAAGTTACTCGCTTGAGACGGAATGAGGCCGGATTCCAGGTTGACACCCTCGATTTATGTATGCGGCCCCTAGGGACGAGAATAGCGTCAAACCTAGTGGCGGCTAATTACCTGCACTCCTCTGAATAATTAGAACAATATCGAATATGTTTTTCATCAGTAAACGAGGTAACGCGGGGAGGGGAGAAAGGTATAAAGAGATTATTTGCCATGCAAATAGAATTTTTATGTCTTTCTTCTCGGTCAATCAGAATAATAATTAACAATTAGACTACGAGCCCGAGTTTTCTATGAGCGAATAGTCAACGAGGAGCAGCCGAGTTGACTATCGCTCATAGAAAACGAGGGCGAGTAGTCTAATTGTTTTTGTAGAAACTCTAAAGGGTTACATTCCAAAAGCTATAATTTTTAAGTATTTTGAGGAAAAAATCAAGAAAAATCTTGCATTCAAAGAGCAACGCGCGCGCGATCGTTTTCTAACGGCGAGTAAGATAAGATAAGATAAGATAACTTTATTTATACACGGTATTTCACAGCTCCACTGTATGAAAAACTTCTCTTCAGGTAATCAGTGCGAGGTTGTGGAAGAACTAGTTTGTTTTCGGTATTCCTCAAACGATAAGCACTCGCGTTGTCGCGATAAACGAATTTTGATCGTAAATATTCTGGTGTCATCCCATGTAAAGTCTTATACATCATGATACATTTCTTTTCAAATCTTTGATGACAGAGTTTACGCCACCCTAATGCCCGGAACACCACATCTAAATCACTATCTTAGCTCGCAGACATCAAAATGCGGGCAGCACGATTTTGAAGCCTTTGAAGCTTTTCAGAAAGGCCCTTTCCACAGTTTCCCCATACCACATTACAATAATCAAAGTGAGGCTGAACAAGGCTATTATAGACCCTGATCAAAATGTTAAATGGGATATAATTTCGTATTCGTTAATTGCACCAATGGCCGAAGCAATCTTTTTACAAACATTTTCAATGTGGCACTCCCAATTCAAGGTTTGATCGATGTAGACCCCAAGGGATTTAGCTGATGCTACCTGTTCTACAGCCTTGTCATTTATAATAAGAGAAGGACTTTCTGAAAACTGCGATAACTTCTGCCTTGACGCAATAAGCATAAACTCTGATTTTGTCAAGTTCAAGGTAAGCTTGTTAGCTGACAACCACGTGTACACGTTACTTAAGTCATAATTAAGGCAATCATTTATATGCTTAACGTCTGCACTAGCAAATGTCAAGCTGGTATCGTCAGCATACATTCTGGTTTGTGAGTACCTCAGGCAATTCGGTAAGTCGTTAATATATAACAAGAACAAAAGAGGTCCCAAAATTGTTCCTTGAGGAACACCACATCTCAAGAATGTTGGTGTTGACTTACAGGAATTAATGTGACAAGTTTGAGTTCCATTATCAAGGTAAGAAGCAAACCATTTATAACTGAGCCGACGAATCCCATAATATTGTAATTTCGTGATCAACTGTATCAAAGGCCTTTTTGAGGTCTACAAAACCACAGCGTTGACAAAACCACGATCAATGTTCATTGGCCAACTATCAGTAGCTTCAATTAGTGCCGTCAGTGTCGAATGCAAAGAACGAAAACCAGATTGATGACGAGTAAGAAAGCTATTCTTAGTTAGATACTGATATAGCTTGTCGTAGAGTATCCGTTCGAAAACCTTGGTCACAACCGGAATTACTGATATTGGTCTATAATTTGTCGGATCAGAGCGCTTCCCGGAATTTTTATACAATCAGATTCACGGATTTCCAATAGAACACAGCTGAGTTTCTACTAATGCCCAGTATATGCAGGTTTGCATTGAGGCGATCAGACTGAGTCAGAGTGCCAAGAATCGCGAGGCGAGTATTGTTATGCGTTCACGGATATACCGGATGGCTGCCTGTCTCTTTTCATGCAAATTTGAATACTTTTACAAAGCATTTCTTGAGATTGATTTCTGCGAATTTGTCGCAAAACATGAGTGCTCTAGTCAGCAAACGGCTAAAAATAATCCATTTAGTCAGTAAACTGTTAGAGAAAAATGGGTTTAGTCAGTAAGCAGCAAAAATAGAACTTAGTCAGTTAATTTGTATGATTTTATGACTTTTATTAGTGGTAGACTGTCTACTCGTGCAAAGTAGACTACGAGTAGTCCCTCTTTTTCCTCGAGGGTCGTACATAGGGAGTTCCAGCACGGTTCACGGGCGTAAAAAAATAACGAATCACTGATATTAACGAAAATAAGAGAGTAATGTACTCTTTTATCTTGCTCTTACGTAAAGAAAAGTGTCAAAGAAGGAGTATTTAGAGAACGAAAAATCGAGAAATCCAAATGGTAAATGTATATCTTTATCATTCTCGATAGACGATTCAATTGTAAGAATTTATAAAATCATGTTCTACACCCGTGCGGGCATTAAAATCACCTGCCAAAACTACAAAATAATCTCTTTTAAAGATATTAATATCATCTTCTAAATTTGGAAGAGTATCGGGGTTAAAATAAGGTGAATGACTTGGAGGGATATAACATGAACATTACAGAATATCTCTGTCTAATTGCAGAATATGAGGGAAAAATATTTTGTAAGGGATCTTTTTTTCTAGGAGGGCTTAAAGCAATGATGTCAAAACCAGGTATTTCATTCAACTCCGCACCCCAAATTTCCGACATAATTGACACATCACTATCACGAAATTGATGAAGAAAATCACATTTTTGTAATTTGTTATCAAACACTGAATTTTTGCTCAGACCGTTTACGATCCAACAACTAATTTTCAAACGGTTTGAAGAACGGTCTGACAATTGCTTATGAAGGTTCATTGTTAACTGTTACCACTAAAAGGTTGTTGAATGAAGCATCTAGAAGATGGATGAATTACAGAAGTAGAATATTAGTTACCATAATATTATTTGCTTATAAGGTTAGTTACTGGTAGAGAAGGATGCAAACGCATAAAGCTCGCCAGAGATTTCTTTAATCTTTAATGAACAGATTCTGTAAAAGTAATACTTCACATTGTACTATCGAACTAAGCTGATAAATAACAAACAAAATAATATGCGAAAACTAATCTAAAAACACAACCATCAAGGTAAAAGGTCATTGTACCTGAAGAGTGGATCTCTGTGGCTTTGGAAGAACTATAGCGACGGTACAAATCTTGAGAATGACTAAATGTTCGCGAGACGAGCGCTATTACAAACTGAAATCGAAACCTAAAATCTACTGCTAAAAATGTTCGTGAGCTGTCAATAATATAAAACCGCAATAGCTGTCCGTATAAGATAACGCACTGAAACTAAAGTAAACAAATCGAGTTTATAATCATGCATTGTTATAATTACACAAGTCACGCAATATAACTGTTCTCAACAGTTACCATCTGTTCTGCCACTGAGGTAGATTATGATTGACGTTTCATGTCATAGGTCATCGGCGTATGGGCCAGGGGTGGCCGGGGTGGGGGAGTTGCAGCCCCCCCCCCCCCCCAAAAAAAAAAAAAAAAAAAAAAAACTTTGAGCAACTCAGATTTTTTGGGCAGTAAGAAATTTGGGCAAGGTAAATAGGGAAAAGTTTTTGGGCAAATGGTTCACCGCCTCCTGGCAAAAAATTGCGCTTACCCTTATGCTTGTATTTATCTAACAATTAGTTGTCCTAGGTGTTCAGCCTTTGGCTGTGGCTGTTAAGTACTGGATACGATAAAAAGTTTATCATTTGTCAGTTAATATTTTGTCGTGTGTACGGTTACGATAGCATAAAAAAAACATCTTTATGCGCTACGTTGTGGTTCAATTTTATCTTTGGTTGAAATTTTGTTTTCCTTTGTTTTGGGGTGTGGCAATATTGATAATGAGTTTGAAATAAAGAGAAGAAAAGGATAAAATTGAACCATAACATAGACCCCAGTCTAAACGTGAACACATGGAGGAAATGTAAAGATTTCCTTCGCTTTTCAGAGTACAAATTCGTAATTTCTTATATATGGCTTGTGTGGATCACTCCTATCATTAAAAGCAAAACCTGAGAAAAGTAAAAGGGAAACATGAGAAATGCTTTACAGTAATGAGACGTCAAGTATATGGTAAGTAAACAGCTTTATATGTAAGTTTAGCTTTTATTCGACTGATCAGTATTTAATTCTATGTACATCAATGACTTTTCGCTACGATTTTTCGGAGAATGCCTTTACAATGCACTTTGAAAGGCGCTGTTGTGTTTATAGTATCACCCAAACACAGCTGGGGTGCGCATATTTATAAGCCAAGACTCTACCCTGTATTGAAAATACGTATATTAATCGGGTAGTACATGCGATGATATTACGAGATGAATACCACAATACACCACGTTCACTGTATTCAAAAAGCAATGTGGATTGATGGCGAAGTCGTCAATTGATAGTTATCAAGGCAATGTTATAGGGGCTGTGTCTGGGTGATGGCGATGATAAGATCTAAGTTGCGTCTAATGCAAAATCTAAATAGTAACTGTTATTCATAAAAATATCATCTAAAATGTTTAAGTTGTCTAGTGAAATGTATAATGATTAATTATTTGTACGTTCCGCTACCGAGCAAGACCAAGGGACAATAAAACATCTCGTGGCGAGATGAAAATAGGTGAAATCGTTCAGTGCAAGTTACTGAACGAATACCCGAGGTTGTCAATGAACTTTGAATGTACCAAAGAAATGCACACTTGACCTTGAACCGGTTTTAAAGCAGGAAAATCTAGGTGACCTACAAGCGTCTGTAAAAGAAAGCAGTTTACATTGAGCTAAGAAGAATAATAATATAGTAATACGAGATTTTTTATTTACAACTTTAAAGCAGAATTCGGTATGACTTAGCACGAACTTTTGGTTGGCAAAACAGCGTGTATATCAAATCAGCCTTCTGGATATAAAAAGCAAGGTTGGCTTCTAAAATTCGATCATCTTGAGGAAAACTTCGACACTGTTCTGACATACCAAGCACAGCTAAACTTAACTAAATAGGTTTTGATGTCCATGGAAGCTGTTTGTTGACAAGGCAGGTTCAGCCTTCTTTTCGTGACATTCCACCGTTTCGTTACGTTGGTAGTGAAGTCACGCTAAGAAGGCTTTCAACCTCGTGAAGGCCTCGTTCGAGCCGCGTCACGAGGGCAGTGGGTAAGTGGCCAATATGGACGAGATCGTCTTTTCTTTGATTTTTATCTTTCTCTTTCTTTCTCTTGTTCTAAACTTATTTTGCTGCATTTAGTACTTTATCTGTAAATTACATAAAACTCTGATAGCTTTTTTTCCATTAAAAACTTTGTTCCTTGTTTACTCTTGTCACGCATTTAAGGAGGTTGGCTCTCCATGGTCCGTTTGTTCATATCCGTCTAGTGGTCCACAGGGCATACCTCGGCCCCCTCCGTTAAAGGCCCCTATTAAAAAAGGCCAATAATATGTAAGAGTTCGTCCACCTCATTCAACTAAAACTAGTCTCATCTTTCATTGAAGTATTGCGTAACTAAGGCAAATCAGGTTTGAGGCCAAAACGTAGCACTCGATCTCCAAGACAGGTAAAATAAGGGTGAAGATCTCGTTCGTGCCAAGTGGTCAATCAGGCCGGAGCTGATCCTGGTTTTCGAAGCGACTAGACGTATTCCTACCCCCACACTCCCAAATTTATAAACCTGAGTGGGAAGAGGTACCATAAGAGTAACACAACACAATAACAATGGTCAAGGGTCATCCGAAGTCAAGCCTGCTACCTAAAGGCCTGAAAATTTTCGCGACACGTTTATTTCGTCCAATTTTGTAAGTTTAATTTGACTATTCCTTCATAATGTGTTTAATATTTTTTGAATTATGATAAAACGACAGCGAAACAGTTCTCAGAAGCCATTCATGTTTTTTACATACTAGCTCTTTTTTGTAAGAACCTTTTTATAAGAACGCCGAGGCTGAGAAAAGCAAAAAAATAAGAACCTCCTAAGAACGGATAGGTGCCCCAAGGCTGAAATTTGTGTAAGAACTAATAAGTATGATGGCCACAATGACAGTCATTTTATTTTCGCGTCATCTTATGTTCGCGACGCCGAGTTTCGTGATATTTTTAAATCGCGGAATTCGCGAAATTAAAGTGTCGCCAAAATTTCACGCAATAAGGTAACCATTAGGTCACTAAGCCTTACCAGATCGATCTCGTTTAGTTTGCTGCTAAAGAAAATAAACTACATTGAACCGCCACCCACCTCTTGAAGATCTCCTTCCCCGTCTTCCTCTACCGCGGCCAGCCGCCGCGCCGGTGGTATCAAAAGGTTTGTCCACTCCGGGCACAGATCTTTTCTCGGGAGCCTCCTCTTCGACCTTTTCCTCTTCCCGCCTTTTGAGACACGCTGCCTTTGGGTTAAGGTTTCGTTCTACGACGAGCCAAGAAAATGGTCTTAGTAAAATAAAAACAAAATACTTAACGGGGCTAATCCGAATAAATGCTTTTTCGTGAAATCCTGACATTCAAGGCAATGAAAAGCAGAAGGAGTGTTTCAAAGGAACGTCATTCTTCGGTTAAAACTAATAAAGAAACATAGATCGGGAAGGTCTCTCCTAAATGATCACAGTGTCATCCTTGTAAATCATCCTTCTGAGTTCAAGCGGCCCCTAGCCTATGGGAAGGCGTAGAAAGTGAGCAAGGGGTAGGGGGTGAGTGAAGGAAAACAAAAAGAAGGAGGGGATCGCGCTTATCTCCCCCTCCCCCCCCCCAGCCCACGCAGGGTCAACGACCCTAAAAGAACCGTTAACGCAAAGCCAAGCTTACCTCGCACTTGTGATTCTAAACTTGTGATAACCGAGACTGCTTGGTGAAGGATGACAAGCTGTGAAACAAAGAAACCACTTTAGGAAAGTAGATAGTAAACCATGTTATGTCGTAAGAGGCTATTACAGACATGTACAACAAGGTCAAAAGGAAGGGACAAAAAGAACGTCGACAGCAATACACTGTAATAAACAACACAATCATTTTACTGCGGTTTTCAGAAACATGCGAACTCTGTTCATGTCGACGGTTACGTTTTTCGCTGCCGTCAATCATCAGGCGGACCTCTCAGAAAACAGAGGTACGCTTCAACAGGGTCAAAAGGTCACGTCTGTCAGTTGTGATTGGTAGACTTCGATCCATTTTGTTTGTTTCTGATTTTCAAGGTTCATTAACTTTTACCGTAATTATGATTGACGGTAGCGAAAAACGCAATCGTTGGTTGGGTTTTGAACTTCAGAGTTCGCATGTTATTGAAAACCGCAGTAAGATCGAGACGAGGCAATGAAAAGATTGAAAGAGACGGCAAATGTAAGAAGGGGTGTGAAGTAAAGGAAAACTCCAAACCTTCACATGATAGAGCGATTTAAATTAGTCAGTAATTTGTTTACAAATCTCGCGGCACTTTTTCAACCAATCAGAAGCTTCGCGCCAGCTACATGGATTTGCTTTGAGTTTTGATTGGTTCACTGGGTCATACGCGTCCATTAAGATGGACTAGAGCGATTGCTTTGGGTTTTACGACACTCAGTTGAAAATCGTTCTAACTGAACTGACCTCTATAAGTACTAACTAATAATCTGACTTCTGCTTGGTGACTGACTGAACAGAAAATGCGAAGCGATGTACACAGAAACAGCAGAGCCAGCCGCACTTAATCAACAACTGACAAGTGGAGAAGGAAGACTCTACTAAGACCTGTTCAGGTTGTTTGTTTTTGTTACCTTGGTTTGGGGTTTGTCACTCTCTAAATGCAATTGACACATTCGGCCCAATTCTTTGAAGGCGCCGTTGATGTCTCGAACTCTCATCCTGTAATAAAGAGTTATGATTATTTGAGTTGTAGGTAGCCTAATGCCTCACCTTAGTCTGTTTAGAATTAGAGTTGGATTTGTCACCCTGTAAATGCATCATACACATTCTTCCCAATTCTTTGAAGGCTCCATTAATGTCTCGAACTCTCAACCTGTTAAGGCAAGGTCAGAGCACAAATTTGTACTGTTGAATATCAAATTGATCGGGGCTTTTTTTTCTTTCTTTTGCAGGGCCTCTGGAAAAATCAAATTACCTTGAGCCTTTTTGTGGTTGGTTTAAAGGTAAACTTCCCTTCGTCGCATTCAATATTTTTTTCTTCAAGGTTTATATCAAGACGCCCCCAGCCTCCCCTTCCTTCTGCAGACGCAGATAAACGCAATCGACTCTGACAATGGATAAGTAATTCATGCAAGATAGACGCTATTACAACAATAGGAAGTGCAAAAATAAGGTATAAGATCATTAACAAGATACATGCAGTAATCCAAATAACACAAAGATCTGACCGGCGATACATACCTTTCCCTAGCGTTATTTGCGTATCTTCTTTCTTGTTCCCTCACAACTCTGACTCTGCCAGTACCTTCCTCGCAACCATCATCTGTTAACTTATCATCATCGTCGTCTTCGCCGTCCACAATTAAGTCCCTACTGTCCCTTTCATCTCCTATATCCCCGTTACTCTTCATGTCTTGTTTTGAGGACGAGTCTTTGCTGCTTTTGGGACCATCAACCCCCGTGTCCATTTTGGAGCCATCTGCAAATTAATTAAAGAAATGAGTTAGATACAACATTTTCAAGCCCCAACTTGAATTAGACCACTGCCAATGCGTTGGAATCTTAGATAAGAACCCTTTATTCGCAAAGTAGATCCCTCCACCCACGTACACAAAAAGATAAGAAATCGTTCTGGCATCCTCTTCAGAGGAACTAGCAGACTTGCCATAAGTAAGCTGACTCCTGAGTAATGAAGTTGTGCAAAGCAAGTGACGAAGTGGACATAAAACGCTTAACCACGAAAGCAGCCACACACAACCCAAGTTTCTCTATGGATACCAGAGTACTACTACAGTTAGAGTTACTAGATTTCAACCTTGCATCGTCTGATACAAAACAACTACTGTAATGTGCTACTGGTACTACATTTCTTTGGTCGTCTAATCACTGAAGTCTAACCACTTTCCAGCTAACTGTTCATGTGTAGTACATGTTCAAACTTGTGACGTGTTATGACCTTTCGTTTTGCGAGTAAATCAAGTTTGGAATTATCTATATACATACATCTTGACTCGCTGGTCTCGGAGTTACTTGGAGTTACGTTTTGCGAGTAAATCAAGTTTGGAATTATCTATATACATACATCTTGACTCGCTGGTCTCGGAGTTACTTGGAGACATCTGTGAGCCTCCCCCTCTACTTGATAAGTTACTGGGAGATGCCATACCAGGGTCATCTTCCATTCCACTATGTGCACCACTCTGAAATCACAAAAGAACAAAAATCCTTAAAAGGGCAAATCACATCTCAGGGAAACGCTACAAGGGATGGAAGTCAAGGAATTCGACTCGTGAGAGGCTGACAAAAACTTATCTAGAGCATGGGAAGGTGGTTAGCATGTTGACCCTGGATCAAGTGGTCCTGGTTCAAGGCACTGCGCTGTGTTCTTGGGCAAGACATACTCTTATAGTGCCTCTTTTCACCCAGGTGTATAAATGGGTACCAGTTAATTTAATGCTGGGGTAACCCTGTGAGCAGAAATACTCCTAGTCGTTTCATGGTAAGGAAACTGGGATAAGCTAAGGCTTCATAGGCCACTAGGCTCGTATGCAGACTAGTGGGCGTTGCAATACCCTTTGCTCACCATTTGTTCCATGGGTTGTACAGCTGATGGTACACTACTTCCCACAGATGACGAGTAACTTGAAGGCTGAACACCACCACTTGCTCCTGCTGCAGCAGCAGCAGCAGCCGCTGCTGCACTCAGTAGGCTTCCAGCTACAACAGGCGACATCCCAGGTGGGAGACTACCTTCAGCATGGGTACGTAGAACATGAATAGCATCATCAAGTCTTTCCTCCATTCTGCTTTGCTGTATTGACAACACAGTAATAGAACAATTTGTGGTTAGGACATTTTCAAATATTGGAATAAGTAAAAACTGGGGTACATGAATAGATTCAGCATGTCGAATTCAGTAAAAATGCAAAGTTTCGTAGAAATCTTATTTAAACGTCGATGAAATATAAAAATTCAAAAATTGTTAGTTTTACAAAGGAATATAAGGTGCACGGGCACACACAAAAATCATTACATTTCTTAAAGGTTGAATCATAACTTTGCATTATTGCTAAATAAGGTAAGGCGATTTTATCTGTGAACCTGGTTTCTTATTGAATAATGTTAAAAAATATGATGCTAACTGCAAATTGTGCTATAAGGTTCAATGTTCTGTCTGAGATATGATGAAAGGGGTATAAAGAAAACTGTATGAACATTTTACTTTCCAGAACTTAGCGAAAAACATAGCAACAAAACATAGAGAACAAAATATAATTACATTATTTGAATTTCTTACAAGAGAATGTAAGTGACTCTCATAAGGAGGTGATGTTGGTTGGTTAGCTCTCCCCCAGCTTGCAGATGCAGAATGTCCTGAAGCGCCAGAGCCAGCTGTTAAAGTGGCATAAAGCAATATAATTGTTATTCATTTGTAACTATCATTATCATCATCTGATGAATCAATGAGTTTGTGACACTTCTTTTCCATCATCATAATCCTTCCTCCAATATTATCACTATTTCATTATCAACACTTCAATTTCTACATGTCCCTACCAATCATCGTTTCCCAAAAAACCCTCACCCACCGCACCCCTAGCCCATCTCTCTGCACTAAAAGGCACAAGAGAAACGTGAGCTTAGCCTGGAGTGGGTTGGGTTTTCCCAGAAACAATGATTGATCTACCTTTTCTATGAGGAAAAAAATGAACCTAGAAGCATTCTTAACCTCTGCCCAGACAACAATAACTTGACAACAAATTGTGTAGTTCTTTCACTGGACAGATATTTAACCTCACATTATGTTTCACAATGTTTTGCGTTGTTGCTCCTGGATATAAATGGTTTACATGCGAGTAGAAGGTTATATCACTGACTCTCTAATAATCTCAAACTACAAAAACACAACAAACTCCACCATTTAAAAGTGAAACAAATAAACACACTAAACAACATGACTTGCACCATGCATCATTCACTACCATGTCACCACCTGCTTGCTAATCAAATGAACAAAAGCTGTCTGCAGACCTACTAGTCAATAACACATAATGTCATACCTGACAAGGGCCTTTCATTAACACTTGCCAAGGGTGGAGGAGAGGCAACTGGTGTTGATGGGTTTGACGAGTATGATCCACCATTGTCTGTGGGGTAAATCTGCAAAATAATTTATTTGTCCTATTAAGGTGACTCCCTACAGTTTTACGACCACACACATGCCAAGAAAACGTTAGTAATCTACGCACGCTCAAAGGAAAACATCAGTATTTTTCAATTTTTTATGACGTCACATGAGCACGAAGAGCAAAACTGACAGTGAATTTTCTCGAGTTTCCTTCAGTGAAATTCCATAAAATTTAGCAGACTGGTAATAAATATTTTACTTTATCCACAGCTCATATTCCAGGAAAATCTATGAGACCTGTTTTTTCAATTCATGAAAAGACGACAATTTGCAAAAATCAAAAAACCTGCCTGGACAAACCCTACCTTTTTCATGTTTAAAATTCGTATGCCGCCAGATTCAATTTACTGTGAAAATTTTGGAAGATTTCACCAAGGAAATTCAAAAAAATCACAAATAAAGTCATATAAACTGTAAAAAATGCATTTGTTTGGACATTTATCATTCAAGATTTTAACAGAGATGATAGTAAAACCCTATTTCATCACTGTGTATTACATTTAATACGTTTGAGAGGACTGGGTGTACAAACAAATGCAAAAACAGCATTTAAAATATAACACTGGCGTGCGTAATGCCATAAATGATTACCCTGTGGAGCCAGTAGTACATTGATCATCCATCTGTGGTTATGATTTGTGCATCACATAAAGTGAATTTCAACGTTTTGCCATATATCCCACATGTACAATGATACTCACTGTTACTTTCATTAAACTTATGTCTGTTCTTATTTCACTGTCAGTTCATGCATACACATCATTTCACCGCCCTTACTGACTTGGCGGTAACCAGTATTTTTAATTATGATCAAATCTTCCTCATAAAGCTCCACAGTTAGTGGTAACAACAGCGCTGATTCAGGGTTACAGCATAGTTCATTTTAAAAGCTTGCATCAACAATAAATGTGTTTGGTTATTCATATTTTTCTTGTATTTTATTGTTGTCATTTTCCCTTTTCTATTTATTTTAGTTCTCATGAACGTGTTCCTAAGGCATGCCCGCCTAGATTAGCTTTTGCTAGATGCAGGCATACAAACTTCTGTATTTCTTTAATGAATTGTAACAAAAAAAAAGTGTGTAAATAATAACACTGTGCTTATGATACTAACTGATGCCAAGGCTTTGCCAAGTGTGTCTCCAGTCTGGGAGCCAGATGTTGGGACCCTAGAGCTGTGAGCACCTACATGGAAAATAAAAAATGCAATAAACAACAAGTAGTAAATAAATCAACAACAACAAAGGAACAGTAAAATCAGCCACAAGTTTCAGTAGCCATTAGTAGAAACTCAGTCGTGGTCTATTTGAAATCTGTGAATCTGATTTGTTCTCCAATTGCTTTCTATTTAATTAGCCAGTGAGCTTGAGGTTCGTATTTAACAATTAGATTATGAGCTCGAGATTTCTATGAGGTGATAGTTGATGAGGCCGAAGGCGAATAATCTCATTGTTTTAGTAAAAATCAAAATAAACGAGCTGTATGTCGGTGAAAAAGTTCTAAATCTTCCTTCGAAACTTCGCTAAAGCGCAAAGACGTTGCCATTTTGAAGACGACCTTCAACCACTGCACTCTAATGGCTGAAAGTGTGCAGTACCTCAGCCAATCAGATTGCGGCATTTGCATTAGTATACTAGTCGATTTTTACCAATGGCTGATAGCTGGCAAGGAGTGAAGCACCAAGACAACTATCAAAGTCAACAGAAACCAATAGCAAACCTTGCAGCACGTGCCCCAGAAGCCTACTACCAGTCGATAGATGGCACCTGTGTGGCCAATCAGATTGTGTGTTTGCCTAATAGGCAGTCAGTTACTGCTACCTGGTGTTAGTTGAAGCTAAGCCACCTTTTCGGAAATCTGTGAATCTGATTGGACTTGGTTCAGGTTGCACTGTTTTCTATTCACTGATAGAAAACGATTGCTCACAAGTTTCTCATTGAAGGCATGATTTTTCTGGATGTTTGGCTTAAAGGACATAAAATCAAAGCTTCTGCAATGTAATCCTTTAGATTTTCTACTACTAGTGGTAATCAAAGATAAGGAGTGCGTTCGACGATTTCGAATCACTTTGCTTCATTTTGATTTGGTTTCCAGAAATTCAAGCTTTCTTTAATACTGAAATCAACATTTCAAATATCAGTATGAAAAGCTATTCACAAATAACAAAGTTGCAGTCAGTGTTTCGAAAACTGCAGACTGTGTATAACAAATATCATTTCTTTGTCGCCCAACAAATGTAAACAAATTATTGCAGCAACGCACATGCAAGCTAAAATGCAAACATAACATTCACAATTACAAAGACTGTAACAGCACCAATCGAAATGTTCGAAATCTGCTGTTATATATTCGCGCCGGGAGTTGTACAATCTTCGCTACAAGGTTCTTCTTGGATAACAATAAGGCTGATTTGAATAGTGAGTGTCACAACTCTGTACGCGGACAGAAGTTGAATCTCCAATGAAAAACAGCTGAGTTTTATAATGTGATGTGTTGCTTGGTCGAATTGCAGCATCTGTTTCCTAGAACACAACTTACCTGAGAACACTCCGAACAGAAAAAGAAGCACAGTCCAGAATTCGACAACAATTCGCAAAAACACAGTCTACAATTCGACAACAATCCGCAAAAGCACAGTCAAGAACTCGACAATCCAACAAGATGCGAATCAAGAACGTGAAACTCGACCCCGCTGGAAACGAAAGCACAGCTACGAAGCACATGGTCGACGGAAATGACGTCATTCGCCCCTAGCCAAATTGGTGTGATACATGAATACATACACAGTCCAAAAATCTCGCTTTCGACAGCATCATGAAAGCGTTCTTTATCGAACGCAAAAACAATATACCACTCATGTTTTCCATGAGTGATAGTCAACATGGCTGTGCCTTGTTGACTATCCATTCTTAGTAGAAATTCAGCTGTGTTCTATTAGAAGCCCTTGAATCTGATTAGTTTTCTGACTATTTTCTATTTGCCAATAGAAAATGATCTTTTGCATGTCGCTCTTTGAAGGCAAGATTTTCCTTTTTTTCAGTTAAAAATACATAAAAGCAGGTTTTGGAATGCAATCCTTCAGAGTTTCTACAAATACAATTATACTACTTGCCATTGATTTGATAATCAACTCGACTGCGCCTCGGTGACTATTCGCTCATAGAACACCTAGACTTGTAGTCTAATTGTTAAATAGAAAACTAAAGATTGTAGCTTAATTGTTAAATAGAACATGATTGCTCATGTGGCTCTTTCAAGGGATTCTGAAAAATCTCTAGCTCACAGTGCCATTGCTAAATAGAACAACCTCCAACAATAAAATAATGAACTTTATATTGCTAAGATAATTATACAAATAAAGCCAAAAGGCAAAGTTCGTACCCATTGGATCACTTCCATTCAGAGGAGGTGAGACAGAAGAATGTAGATAGGGAGATGATTGCCCATGGTGCATTCCAGACTGCCTAAATGATGTCATAGGTGGTAACGTTGAAAGTCTATCCATTGGTTCACCGTGCGCCAGGTGATGGTATCCCTGTGGAAAGAGATGTAATTAAGCTGGTGAGATCACACAGTATCACCAAGGACAAACTAAAACAATACTAAAAGTATCATCCAAACTGGGTGATTTCTCTAAACAGGACTCTTACCTTTGAAATTCGCAATTTATGATAAGTAAATCAACTGAGGTGGTGCAAATCAAGTGATTTGACTTTTCAATTAAGATTGGCAGAGGGATGGGGGTAATGAATTCACAACAAGGTGGAGTGCCAATAATCGATAACACCGGATAGATTGACTACACTAGTGATAACAAAAAACTAACACTGAGCATGGCCTTTGACATGTAGTGATGTAGCCAAAATATGACTTGAATGGGAATTTTGATCAAGTACAGTAGTGAATTTTTCAAGCCCCTATTTTCAGGTCATCCACTTCACAATAAACATTTAGGGAAAAAACAGGAATGAACAGGAGTGCCTATTCGCAGGCAAGTACATATGGACAAAGCTTTTACACTAAGACCTTACTAAATAAGCATATAATTTAGAAACAACATTACAAGCTGTTATTAGTTGAGGGAAAAGACATGCAGTCATTAATTATTGTTTTATGATTTAGCAGAAAATCAGCAAGCTTATGGCAGGTTACAAGAGTAAACTCATATTATGCACAAAATAAATCACTTGAGATAAAAGATATGCAACAAGAAAAACAACATAAAATCATTATTTCTCTACACTAAATTTCCAAGCTGTAATGTTTGCATGTACAGCCATTTGAGATAATATCTCCAAGGTAATTGGGCATACTTTGCTTAGAAGAAATTAAAGAAAGATTCTTAAACAACAGTTGGTTACTCTACTCAAGCCGAAATCGCTGGGCTTTCATGTTAAGATGGTATGATTAACTCCCATTGCACCCACTACATCAACAATGGATAAAAAATACTCACAGTGATTTCCACCTCAATAAAACAAAATACCACCTTCAGTACAAAAAAGCCCAGAAATCATTTCCTCTGTTTTGAATATTGCTTAGAACAAACAATGTAGAGCAGAGTTAAGAAGAAGAGACAAGATACAGTGCCCAGCTCACTGCAGAACAGCAATCTAAAACCCTTAATACCACCAGTACGTTATGCATCTACCCCGCGATTAAAGCTTTTAGCTGACTTAATTCTCAATTAGTTTAGAAGAAGTGATCAGCACTTTGCTGATTGTACAATGTATGTGCATTTAACACCATAAACTGTGCCCACCCTCGACTGGTGAATAGCTGGACCCTTTGCTAATGCTGAAACAGGAATACCACGAACGTCGCTCTAAAAACAAACAAATAAACAAAAACCCCTCATCATAAACATAAAAGCAGAAAACACAACTTCCCATCTAGAAAAACATCAAAGCAAAGATGTGACTGCAAATGATAAACATGTAGGGCTTACCATGCCATCTCTTGGATGCATGCCATAACTGTTGGCATATGACCCTGCTGAACTAGAATAAGACCCTGGACCAAGCTGTCCACTGTGACCCCATGGGTCAGGTGAACCATGATCTATAATAAACAACACAAAAACATGACAACATAAGCAACCAACAAATCCATGGATTTCTCAAACTTCCCAATTAATCAAACCAAAAGTTGTTTACTCCCCCCCCCCTCCCACCCCCTTGTTTAGGTCTTACAATCTGTACATGTATAGGAAATGAAGTTTTAGTCAGAAAGTTGAATGACTCAGTGGAATAAGGGAAATTTATGTTACCAAATTACCAGAGGTAGACACATAACAGTTGGAGAATGTTTTCAAACACTTGGCCATACATGTTTCTAGAATAAATGTGTGAATAAAGTGAACTAAAAGGTAGATTCAGAGGGCAAGAAACTTTCTTTTCAACTCACTTGTCCAAAGGGAATGGACAAAAAAATTACTTGTCCAAACCACCAAACTAACTTCTTCAAAGTGCTACTGCGATGAAAAAATGTTGTCGCTGTTCTCTTTCGATTCCAATTTTATACTTGGCAAGAATGCACCATGCCAATTATGCGCCTCAATTTTAGAAATAAGTCCATTTTATAAGCAATGATTTCTTGTTTAAACTTCCGCCATTAACAGAGTCAGCTTCAGTCGAGTTGCATTGAGTTGCAATGTGTGAAACCAGCTGATTAGTATGCAGCACAAGCTTTTAGAAGCAAGTTGCTGTTTTGCATACCAAATATTCTGGTTCACAGTAAAAAATCAAACTGGTCAGCCAATGACGTCATTTTCTCTCTCGATCCAGCTCTCCCAACGCAACTCGACTGAAGCCAACTCTGGTAATGGCGGACAGTTTAAACAAGAGAAATAAGGTGAAATAATTGGCATGGTGCATTCTTGCCAAATATAAAATCGGAATTGAAAGAGAACAAGAACAACATTTTTTCATCACCATAGCACTTCAAGGAAAAAAATTCTTATTAGTTAATAAAATTGCCTTATTACATAAACAGCACTGAAATGCCAGGTGAGATTTCGTGCGAAAACATTTTGCAGCAAAAGTGAAAAGGTTTGGAAGTTTATTGGTGTTTGTATAATAAATGAATATCACATGGACGCTTGGAGATACAAAATTTCTCTTCTCGTGTTGAAACATATTTCACTCGTTTGTTGCCCTCACTCTTGAAATATCTTCCAACACTCAAAGAGAAATTTTGTATCCCTGCGCAGCCATGTAATATCCTCCATTTCCTTTGGGTTTCTGGTCATTCAACAATGTTATTTTTATGGCAATCATATATGTTTGTCATATATGCACTGGAAAACGGACAAATTGAAGAATGAAAGTAATGGATTTTTTAAATAATTAAGTTATAATACGAAACAGACAGAATCAGCTAAAATGTATGTTAATGGTATACATCTGAGAAATATGAAAGAAGTTGTGTATGGGAAAAGCTTTTAATAATATTGTTACACACATGGAACCATGGCAACATTAAAAATTTGCAATACTTTGGTTTCTTTACTTGATTGATTGTGCACGCACCTACAGCTTTATATCATATTATGTCAAAACATATTTAATTAGCGAGCCGCAAGTTGTGCAGGTGCCAGAAGGAGATAAAATAGAGACTGCATTGGCTCCATACAGCATTTCTGACGCTCTTTGACAGCTCACATCAATGTCACCTTGACACTGACGCCCACTTACGACCGGTCTCAAATTTTTCCAGGAATCTTTCGAAGCAGTAAACAATGCTTGGAATATGCGAATGTGATGAGTGGTTCCACTCCAAAAAAGCCTGTTTCGAACAGGGCGAACATCAGTCTTACATGTCGGATTTTTGTCATCTATGTAACTGTTCGTTCAAGACAGTTTATGGAAACATCACCTCAAAAAACAAAGCTGGTGAACAGTCCAAAAGGGCAAAGACATCGTACAATAGCATGGAAAACATTTTTTATGTCTCTTGTCAAAGGGAAGAAGAAAGGCCGTCTCTAAATTCCTGTCAGAACACCTTATGACAGCATTCCATCAAATCTGATTAAAAACAATCTGAAGCAGAAATGACAGCATGCTGCACTGTATTAAAATATGACGTCCGACCTCAATACTGTTTTGTCTGATCAAAATGCTGACTTAGTGAGGCGAACGTCCTGTAGCCCTGCCGCATACATGGGGGTAACCCACCTGTCCATACAATCTCTCATTTGGTTGCCCGGTCTTCCAGGTAGGGTAACCCGCCTAGCTTGGGTCACAATTTGCCATGTAAATGCTTCAAGGTGGGACAACCTGCCTACCTGGGATCGGGTTATGTTACATGTGAACCCACGCCAAGTGTGAATTACAAGTGATAACAAAAAGCCACAGCACTAAAACACTAGAAGCAAGAGCCATTCATGAAAGTAGAAGGGCATTAATCTTCCGAAAGCATTGTTCGCTCATTATTATATATTATATGTGCTTAGAGACCAAACAGCCGGACTCGAGAAAGTTTACCCCACCAAACCGGGGTCAGTAAATTGCATGTACATGTGAGCTATTTTTCTACCCCACCTCACCTCCATGTAAAGTAAAGTAGGTAAAGTCTGTGTCGAGCCTAGTGGCCCATGCCGCCGGAGCTTATCCTGATTTCTTTAACATGACGCGACTGAGAGTATTTCTACTTCATCACAGGGTTAACCCCAGCAATAAATTTGCCTGTCCCCATTTACACACCTGGGTGGAGAGGCACTGTGAGAGTAAAGTGTCTTGCCCAAGAACACTACGCAGTGCCCCGGCCAAGGCTCGAACCTGGACTCGCCCGATCCGGAGTCCAGCGCACTAACCATTAGGCCACTGCGCCTCCCATGCAAACGGGACCTTAATTAGATCTTTGCAACTTGGTCGTCCATTTGGACAACTGGGATCACATTTTACCTTGTCCACATGGGATAGTTACCCATTCCAGATGTTTGGAAGACCCAACTTTCCTGCCATGAGATTAAACCAACCTTTCAGAAGGATCATTTTTAATGAATAATTGGTTAACTTAATTTCTCTTATCATATAGTGTGGATTAAAATTGATATCAGGAAATGAACAAAGTAATATGAAACCCAGCTTGCTTCTAGGGTGACTTACCAGAACATTATGTGTTGTGCTCAACACTAACTTTTTTGCATACTAGGCAAGCACAAAAATCACTAGCTAGCCCACATGGACAATCCACTAGCCCAAAACAAGGCCATAAAAAAATACACAGACAAAACTTAAGTTCCGATTTCCTGATCTCTCAGCACTATTGTTTGAGTTCACACAAGTTCCACAGTAGATTTTTCCTTCAATGAATCGTAGCCACGGATACGTTTTGTTCAAACCCGGTAGAAAATTTCTTTTCCTAGCAAACACAGTAAATCTGCCTTAGGATCGTCAGAGGTCGGAGGACGTTTCCTCAAAGATAAGGTTTTAAACAAGCTTGAAATCTTAATTTTTGCAGTGATTTGTTGTGTGAAAAACTCCAAGATGGCAGACCATTGCTGGCTCTTCCCCAGGTCCCTTTGAGAAACAGAAGCAAGGCCTCTTCCTCTTGCATCTGTTTTGCGAAGCGATAGTATGAAACCCTTACAATATGGACTTTATTGCAAATCTTTTGGTCTAGATTAATAAAGCTATTAGAAACTTTCTGTAGCTCCCGATAAAGTGTTCTACAAAAACTTCCCAAGTTAGTTGTAGTAAAACATGTTTTTCACCAAATTAACTAGTCTAGGGGCTGGTCGGAGAGCATTTTCACTAGCCCAGCATGAAGCTTTACTAGTCCTGGGTTAGGTTATAGGTTTCCAGGCCTTTCAGCCATACATCATAGTATAGGGTAATAGTCGCTGATAATAACTCGTAATTTCTTCGTGATCTGAAGTAAACAGCCACTTGTATCACTTGAAATTTGCATCTCTGTGGCTATCTGATCGGTGAATGAGATTTTTGTTTCTTAGTTTTAGAAGCCTAAGTATACAATAGCTTTCAAAGTATTGAAGTATTAATGCAAATACACATTTAATAAAGATTTATGAGTGCCATTTCAGCAAATGTTACATGTGCCGGGGCCTTTTGCATTTGAAGAACGACAAGTATAATTATTTACCATGCACTTAAGGGAGCTGTATCACGACATTTTGAGTTATTTCTTTGACAACCTAAATTACCTTTAAAACTAGGAAACCTAAAAATAATAGTTTACTAAACTGGAAGAAAAACACCAAAGGAGTGATACTAAACCGAAAAGGAACAAGGATGGCTGAGGATGGAGAAGATTGAAATGGATTGGAAATGACGATTTTAAAAAAATTAGCCTAGCTAACTGTAGCTCCTTTAATCATCTCTGAATCACTTAGCTACCTGTAGCACATGACACGTACGCATGGCGAACCTATTTTTTATTTGAAACCACCCTGGCCACCCCTCACACATTCTTTAAAATTATTTGGAACCCCACACAATGTCGTATTTTATTTTCTATTTTCTTTTATTTTCACAGAATATTTCCATTCAATTTAATGGTTAAAGAAGATGCAACAATTTCCAAAAATTTTAACAAAACCAACATTTGCTGTTACAGAAAGAGTATAATATCATTCCAATCACAACTTGAAGCAAAGTTTCATGATATCAATTCAGTTTATGTGCATCAGGCAGTCTGCTTGGGGAATGGTAATAAATAAAGGACCGTATGAAGTGAAGTTAGACAAAAACACTGGAAGGAATTCTTGGAATCAGCAACAATAGGTTTATTATCGAAAACAGGAAATTGGGTCAAATGTGGAAGTTAAGATTTCCAGGATTACAAAGAAAGCAAATCTTTTCCCTAAGTTGAATCACTAACTACATTTCGTAACCGCAAGTTAACAAGTAGATCAATAAGCCCCTTGCATTATAGCAGTAACAGTGGTTAATTTCAATAGCAGATTACACATGAAATAAGGTAGCTATGAAGTGGTGGTTTATCCGTCCCATCTGGTGCAATGATAATTTATAAGCCAGATGCTAGGGCATAAAAACTAAGACAGAAAGGCCTTCTTCATGAAGCTGTATTTTGCTCCCATGAATTAAACAACAATCCTGCAATTAAGCCAGTTTCAGTCTTGAACATCAAACATTAACACAGCAGCAATTTAATGACAGAAACCCAGCCAGCAATTTTTCAGGCAGAGAGTTGAAAGGGATAGAAATATCATAAATCTTCTAAATAAATATTTAGGAAAATTTCAGGTAAAAGCGAACAGAAAAAACCCACTGTAGCTGGCACAAGGAAAATTGCTGATTCAAAATACATCTTTGGTTGATGACAGAATAATGTTACTTCAGCTGGAAACCACAAATCAAGTGTTTATGAGCACAAATGCATATAACAGCCTGCATCACATCACACTGCCTGAAATGGCCTGCAATGAAAAAGTCATCATGTGTGGATTTAAACCACTGCGGGTCTTTAACAGACTTGTAACAATTAACAGCCAGTTGAGCTTCTTCATCTTAAACACATGTGTCTTTGTGACATGCCTGTTAAGGAACAATATTTCGTTGCATCCCTGTGCAGTACTTTTTGCTTGTTTGCTGATACAACAAATTTGCAAGTCATGCTGTAAATGCCCTTAGCTGTTGTACTAAAGTTGTAGAGGCCAGAAACATAATTAACCTCTAAATACGAGGGAATAGCACCATCACAATTTGACTGTTTTATCTTGGTAAATGCTTCATGGTTACCTTATCAAGCACAGAGAAACCTCATAGGAATGTCAGGTAAGACTTAGGGCACCACATAAACAAAATACTAATTCCTTAACAGTTTTTATGTCAAAACACACTGTACATTTCAACAAGTCCAGAAGTGAAACAGATCATTGATGCACAAGAGAGGGAGAGAGAAACTTACTTTATAGATTGCAGTTTGTAACAAGAGACTGGGTTATCCAAAATGGTGGTCAAAGAGCAGCACAAGGCGAGAAGATGTGCTGTGTTACATGTTAAGTGATAATCCCTCTTACCCATGTAGTAAGTATCCGCATAGATTCCTCCTTTTGGAGAGTAATGGGATTGAGCCAGAGTGTCCCCAGGATGAGGCATCATGTCATCAGCACCAGGCGAATAGACCTACAAAAGAATCAACTATGTTTAATTTTAGCATGCCAAAGAATGAAAAGGATGCATATTAGATGCCAAAGCACACAAAAAGATAAACTAAAGATCAAGAGGCAAATAAAGACAGCAGCCACTTATAAAAGCACTGGGTTGTCATTTCACTACAAAGCAACCTCTTATATATTTACTCTAATATTTTAAACAATAATTGCAGAGGAAAAGCACATGCAAATTGTCTTTTCGCAGGGGGTCACAGTAGAGTAACAGTTGTTTCAAGTTACTCAGCATATGGGATCAAGAAACCCCTTTTAAAAGCTCTTGGAAGTTCTAAAATCTGCCCAAGGCTTATCTACATCCTGTTATGACTTATTTTGGCTCACAATCTTAGCTGAGAGAAATGACACAGGTAATATTTAAGACCTTCTGTTTCATCTCTGAGGACACATCTTGAAGTCAAAGTGATGTGACATCCGTGTAAATAAACCCAATATTCAAACAACACTACTCAACAGAAATGCCTCAAATGTACTCAGAGATATCAATAATACCTTTCCCCTGGCATGATAGGGAAGTAAGGGCCTTTGGTGAGGATATGGATGTCTCCACATGGAAAAACCTTTTGGAAAAATGACTGCACTAAACAACAGGCCAAGTATTGTCTGGCTTATTTTATCTGCTTCCCAACAGTGCCTCATGCAGGCAACATTAGGACCATAATCTAATTACTGTAAAATGATCCTTGCATCAAAACAATGATCTTGGTTATGCTTTTTACCAATCACAAGCACTCAAGTTCTGATTAGGCTATCATGTGACAAAAGGTGACAGTGATCCTTGGCAGAGCCATCACTGTTTGCTTGTAATTCTATCTGAGAAGAAGAAACCACAATTTCCACAGTCAGGGAAAGAATTTGGCAGCTTTTTCCTTCCTATTTTAGCAGATGTTTCACATTTCTAGCTTCACAGCTGTCAATTGACTTGAAAAAATAGGGAATTCTACCAAACCAAAACACTTCAAAACTGTGCAACTGAGAGAAATTCTGGTTAAGCAAGGGATTATGTATTGTCACTGGCATGTTTTTAATCCATCAGCACTGCAAGGAATGACAATGCCTACACTGTTTCTTCTTTAGTCTGACAGTCTTAAAAAACATGTTGGCAAATCTTTACATGTCGTTAAAATGTCTTTATAAAATCATTGCATGCAAGCACCACTCTTCAAAGACCTTGCATTATAAAACCACAGCTTAACTGTTGAGTGAATGGGCTACTGTGTTTCCCTTGCCTCTCCTCCCTTAGTACTGCTTTCTTGCTCGATCACTTCTCATGTAACATGCTCCCAGTTATTCATTGATAACATTATTTGGTTGGAGACAGTAGCATACCAAGGTCAAATTGTGTATTTTCCTATAACTTGAAATGTTTTGTCGTTTGTATGGTGAAGAGGATTGCTACTTCAAACATTACAACTATTATTAGTAAAGGTAAGTCTGTTGTAATGTACTATATTAGAGCAGGAAACACAGAAGAAAGCCTTGATGTTCCCAAATTTAGACACCATGTTTTCACACATGTCACATGTAGTTTCCTCTACTTCAATTTCATAGCATTAATTTCAATTAATGCTGGGATTACAGCAGACTTACAGAAAGAGAGCTGTTGCTTTTGCTTGACTTGTACTTCCTTCCTCTCCCTAGAAAAGGAAAAACATAATATATTCAGCAGTTAATTGCTTAACTTCCTTGAAAACGCATCTTGAGAAGAAACAAGCTTGGCTTGAGACTAATTCGAACCAACTAACCAGAGACCGGAGAAAAAAGGTTTTGGTTGCCAGGTTTAGCATTCCTACACTTAGCAGGGGTTTCAAAACAAGGCGGCAACTGCCGGAGTTCCACCGGCTACTTGACTATTATGCCGCTGGCTACTCTGGTCATAGCAATCAGCTTGTGACCAAAAAGCTAACCTATAACAGCCGCCTAGTCTCTTCCAGTCAAAGACACCTACTTCAAAACATTTTGAAACCCCTGACTTAGGTTAGTGAAAATCAAGGACAAAAATATAGAGTATTCATTATTACAGTTCTTGATAGAAAAAAATGTTGTAGTCACTAGATAAAGTAAAGGCAAATAAGAAATTGGGTATTATTAGTTTAAGCAATGAGCTGTGGTGTGATTATATAATTATATAACTTTAGTGATTGAACTTAACCTGCACACCAAGAAACTGGCAACAAATTAATTGCTTTCCAGCAATATGGTTCAACAAATATTTGTTAAAGTATACTGCCTAGAAACACTTTGTTGCAACTCATACCACTAGTTTGGACTGAGCTATCAACATATACCAATTTAGGATTTTATTTGTATCATCCAAATTAAACATGATTAAATTCACACTGTTTTATTAAAAGGAAATAATCAATTAAAATAAATGGAAATAAAATAAATGGAATGAAATAAAAAGGAACATTTGTGTAACACGAAGGATTGTTTCATGGCTAGTCTGACGCAGCCAAACGCAAGCCCCAAAATTTTTGATGCAAAATTCTTTCCAATATGAATTAAGGAATCAAAGTTGTGTTGTTGCTATGGCTGCATCCACACAAAGCTGGGTAAATTTGAAAATGAAACTTTTTCCTCTGGATTGGCCTTTCATCCATGCACCAAAATCCCCAAACACAGAAAAACAGAAGATTTTGAAAACATTTCACTGAGTGGATGAACTTGAAAATGGCAGCGCTAGGTGAAAACAGAACTTTTTGAAAATGCTGACATCACAAAAGTCAAATTAATGCAGACCCAAACAATTATTTTGTGCATGCTCTTGAATTTATTGAAGCAATTCTGGTAGGGACATCTTTCAGTATGGACAGTGAAACAGTTTGAAAATGGTATGATGTGGTCGGAAAACATTTTACCCCCTTTCAAGGCAAGAGGTCAAATTTGTCCTTTGTGGTGTGGACATAGCCAAACCCATTGGGTCATTCAATGATGGTGGCCTGAATGTAGGCTTTGTTTGACAGTTTTTTAAGTCAGCAGATATACGGACCATGTTTTGCTTCATTTTGTGTTTTGTTGTTTTTGTTTGTTTGTGTTAATTACCGGTACATTGTTTGCGGCTAGTCTGACACAGTTCTTTTGTTTCGTCCAAGCCAAGGGACTCTTCAGAGACATTTCTGCTTGGCAAACTCATTGAACAACAGACGCAAAGTCCTGTTTGCTAACAAAATGATACCGACAATCTCACCTTATATTGCATAAGGATTCCCAACAACACAAATTCATGAGATAAATTCACTTGGCAATAAAACTTAACTTTTCCTAATTGCATTTGTTTGTGGTTAAGTCTGATGCAGCGCTTTGATTTTGTTCTGGCCAAGGGATCCTTCAGAGACTAATCCATTGGCAAACTTGTTGAACATCGCACCCAAAGGCCCGTTCACTGACAAAATGATGACAGCAATTTCACCTAAAGATTTCTGGCCACACAAATTCGGGAGGTATTCAATAAATGTTGACAGTTACTTGTGTTAATTGCATTGTTCGTGGCTGGCCGCTTCGGTGACATCCCAACCAAGGGAACTTTCAGAGACATTTCTGGTTGGCAAACTCATTCTATTTGCCAGGATGAAAGGAAAGTGCTGCGTCAGACAGATGTACTGTTGTGGACAGAACTACTCCTTCTAATATGGCATCGAGTGGTAATGTGGGAGCAGAAAGTAGAAAATACAGGGCTTCTGAAATTTTGTGCGATTGCGGAGCCACAAAATTCAGGTATATCTGCGGAATTGACAAAAACACACAAAATACCACGAAATTTGCTAGAAATCCAACCAAACACATGTCAGTACAACATATTTGAAATTTATCCTGGCTATTGGGGCTGCTCACTTGCCGTTAACTTGCAAATTTATCTTGAAATTTTGTAACTGCCATGAGAATACAACGTACCGCGTTCTTAGCTTTAATGTGAAAAACTGGGCACTGGCCACAAGAAGACTTTTCACTGCCACTATACAGCATGTGAAAGGAAACTGCTGTCTCTAGTAATGCAGACAGAGGTTTAATCGTACGTGCAGAACACAATGGAAGACCACAAGAATGTTTTGACTTCGCAAATGGATTTGAACCTTCAATCACAAACAATTCTTACGTTGTAAACTGCAAAGCAACACAACAGTGCGAGGACAGAAAAGAAATTTATTGCATAGCTGTTTTCAGCTCTAAATTGCAGCTGAAAAAGGCAGTTATCCGGCTGAGTGTTTCAGTAAAGCTTATGTTTTTCTTGTCGCTCAAAACAAGTACAGTGTTGCTTTTAGAACTGTTTTGTGTTTTCATTCCTGTCCTGAATGTAACATCCTTCCATTATTTTTTTCTGGAATCTTTTTTCTTCGCTTTCCTGCAAAATTCCCACGAAATTGGCTGTTTTCTCTGCAAATTTGTCTCTGCAAATCCCACGAAATTTGACTTTTTTCCCGCAAAATATCAGAAGCCCTGAAAATAATCCTTAGCTCAGTTTGCAGTATACCTTGTTGATTCTTTTTGTTTATTGTTGGCATTGGAATGCACCAGTTGCCTTCTGGTCCAGTTAAAAGTAGTGGAAATAGCGAGTTGATTCATATCATTTTTGCATGGTTTGATTTTGCATTTCAATTTCACAAAAGTACAATGTTCTTATAATTTTACTCAATTATTCAAATGCAAAGATTGTTTTATATGTGGCTAAATGTAATTTAGGCGAAGTTAAAATAGAGACAATGCAAGCAGCGGTCTTCTTCATGGCAGCTCGTGTTGTTGCGGGGCAGCCTGGTAAGTCGCAGGGGTTTTGGTATTTACAGGGCTCAGGTTTCTGAGAATCAATGTGCATTCACTCTTTGAGTTTGCGAAGCCTTCGTGCTGTTCTCCCCCGCCCTTCCCCTCCCCTTTCAGGTAGGTATCAACACTTCAACTGAATTGCTATTCAGTGTGACGGTGCTGGATGGTGGTTGCCTCTCACAGGGTTACCATGGCTCTCGGCTCGTACATTCTCGGTCGCACCATCCGTATAAGCACCATCCCCCAACCTCATCTATTGTTGATGAGTTTTAATGCCTGTTTGTTTAAATTTGCAATGTACATATTTTAATTTTAGGACTCTCAGGCCCTGAATTGAATATGTGCAGTATAAAACATGAACATTGTGCAGTAATTTCCAGAATTTCAAACGGATTTGAGAGTATGATGTTTGCAGAGCTTTAAAAGTTTTTTTCGTTTCAAATGATTAATTCCAAGTGAAATTAATTTGTGACTTTTGTTCCCGCTTTGCGAGTGTCACATGAAAGTGCCAGGAAATACTGGCATTTAATTATTTAAATTTATAAGCTACATGTAAATTCAAGGCTGTGCTCTAAGGAAAATTTCAGGGAGCCCTTCGGGCTCCCAAGCGTTTTAGCTTGGGTGCCCAGGCCTAAAAGATGGTCGCCCAAATCAAAATTTCGGGGAGCCCTTCGGGCTCCCAAGAATTTTAGCTGAGGTGCCCGGGCCTCCTAGTTGGTCGCCCAAATTAATAAATCAGTCGGTTAATTATTAAAAATTCAACAAACTGTTTTTGTAACGACTCAAATAGAACTATGTGCATTTATTTATTGTTTTTATGTTCATGAAACATTGTATCCTTTGACCTCCTGAAAACCTATCATCACTTATAGTCAAATAATTATTTAATTCACACTTACAGAAGCAGTGCAAAACTATTTTTTGAAAAATGAATAGTATACATATACCAAAGATAATCTGATAAACCTAAAACTGTCTCATTGAAGTTCAATTCAAAGCATTATGTAAGCTTAGCAAAACACTATTTCGTTTGAACTCTGCATACTTAATTCTTTAGAAATTCTTTAGACAGAGTTTAAATTGGAATTACAAATTACAAACTACGGTAGATCAATACTGTCAACGATGTAAATCATCTTTTATGAATTAGAAATATGAACATTTTAAACAAAATTGTACAGTGATCCATTAAACACTAACTGTAACATATCTCTGTTTCGCAGCAAAATATTCATCTCAATTTAATCATCCAACTTGCAGAAAAGGGACTGCTTTCATGTTCTTTCTTTTAGTGTTTGGGTAGCTTGAGAAGACAGGCCTACCTAACACTGTTGCTAGCGCTGTCAAATGAAAATATCCACTCCACTCTTTTGGTTTGCTGGCAACCCGTGCTTCGGACAGAATGGCCAATTTTCTATCATGTTCAGTGTCATGAAACACTCTGTTACTACTGTTGGTTAAACACAGCGAAAAAACGGTGTTGGGGTGACGACCACCAGCGGGAAAGTACGTAAATTTTGGATGCTGCGCGTAAAAATCAGCATGAAGAACAAGCTCAAGGGCAACAAGCAATCGTAGCAACGTTGTATATGATTCATTGCCAACCAAAGTCAGTGATGCAGCATTATACAAAAATCACCATTTCCAGTTGTTTTCACTGCCTTGTACTTTTTCTCTGCAGACTCAGGAAGATCTTCAGGAATCAATGCTTTTGCCATTTCATCTTCTTTAAGGCCCACGTGGGCATTGCATCCCAGGTTGCGAATAAATTCCTTTTGCTTTTCGTACTTTTTTTCCAGGGTACACAAAAAGCGTTTAAGCTGATCGTCTTCCGAGTCACTATTCCCCTTTATGTGGGAGTCCAAGAGTTTAAACAAGGCAGCAAGATCTTCATCCATCTTTTCTTCAACAAAACATTGCCGCTATACTGCTCTGCTGATCAGCGAACTCGCTAATTTTTAGCCAAAGCGTGCGAAAAAAATCCCGCATGTTGTCATATGAAACCCATCGAAGTTTTCGCGCCATGAGAAACAAGGGTAAAGCTGCCGAATTTTTCATGTTTTTTTTAATGAAAAGTAAGATTAAGGTCTGTTTAGGTAATTTTTATTAAAATGTTTCGGTCAAAAATAAGAAAACTATTCTTTTTACTAATCATTTAGGTTGAAAAGAAAATTCGCTTGCGACAAATGACCGAGATCCCGTGGCGGCTTTCCCGGGAAAGCTGCCATGAATTTCCGCAACGAAACCCGCGGCCGCCCCAAAACTATTATCTTTTTTGAATTAGTCATCTTGTTGGAAAGTCATCGTTTAAGAGCAGAACAGAAGTATTTTCTTTTCTATGTTATCGGTGAAATGTTCAAGACAGTTGAGCTTTTTGTGGTTCGGTCGATTTTATTTTTAGTGCGTGATACGTAATAACTTGTCACGACACCAAGGACAATGCGGGACTTATAGAGTTTATACCCGTTTCTAAAACAATCGCAAAAACTAAACGTATCTTTTCTTTTTTATACATCGTGTTTTACTGGAAAAACAATCTTAAGTTATGTTTTTGCCTTGCAGACACGGCAGTAAAAAGCCGGCTAAAATATTAAATTAGCATAGAAGAGCGACTCCCGTGTTTATTCAGCGATTTATTAATCGCCGACCATACTTTACGTCCATCAGAGCAGAAGTAACAACTTCTTTTGAAAAACTAGCTGATGAGCTATCCCAATTTAAAGGAAAAATTTTAATGCTATTGGAAAAGCCGTTAAAATCGAAAACTGTGCAGCTAGTCAAGTTCAAAGTCAAGGATTATGCTACATGTGAATTCACGTGGAACGACCTTTGAACATCAACGCGCGCCCGATTGAACAACATTTTCTTTTACAAGAACGACTCCCGTGTTCATTTAGCGATTTATGAATCGCCAACCGTAACCGCCAACCTGTAAGAGCAGAAGTAACAATTCTTTTTGAAAAACTAACTAACGAGCCATCCTAATTTAAAGGAAAAATTATAATACTATTTGTAAAAGCGATTAAAATCGAAAACTGTGCAGCTTGTCATGATCAAAGTCGATGATTATGTTACACGTGAATTCGTGTGGAACGACCTTTGAACATCAACGCGTGCCCGATTGAACAACATTTTCTTTTTTTTTTTTGACTGTAAATCAAGAAATCAACACCAGCATGTCGCCCGGCCGGGCGACCAAGAAAATATTTTCAGTCGCCCGAGGCCAAATGTTAGTCGCCTCAGGCGACCGGGCGCCGTTAGAGCACAGCCTTGAAATTGCCGTTTCATTTAAACATTCTTGCAAAGATAGATTCTTCCATTATTAATTCCAATATGCAAATATAATAGTTTTAACTGCTTCTGTCCAAAATATAATAATATGGTTGCAAGCACAAAATTTGATTAAACCTTTCAACACTCAGGTCTACATAAAGCAGATAAATTTTAAAGCATTTCACCTTGAACGGCTAATTTAGACGCAGACCGATAAGCGAAGGACTTCATGTTTTGTATTACTGTTTATAAGATGTGTTACGTAAGATTATAGACACAATTGTTATGCTAACTGTGCCAAATTTATTTTACTGGTGCTTGGGTCTTACCCATGTATAAGTCAAGGGCGATTTTTTGGACTGATTTTTAGGTCGTGAAAATGTGACTTATACACGGGTAAATACGGTAAATCAAACGCAATTTCCTAATCTGTGATTACTGATAGTACAGAAATAGGAACTTAGCAGATGCAATCTATGACAGTCTTGATTCCTGTCCACAAATTTAATGTTTTCTCCTCCATGTCGGCAACTAAGAGAGGTGTAAGATGCAAGTTTAAATCCACTGAAAATCGATTACTTTACACACACATAAGAGAATATAGTGAGAACGTAAACAATGAGAAGTGCTAGTCCACAGCACTACATCTACGATATCAAAACGCTGTTAACCCGACCCAGTCCCCTGGACATTTTCTAAGGCAAAATAGCAGAACTTTGTGCATTCGTAAAATCGTCAATTTTTATGCTAGACATTTCATACTTGGGAATCATGCATTTCAAATGATATATTTTCTGAATATGCAAAAACATTTTTCACTCCACATGCATTTAAGTTTGGTTAATCAAACGTTCAATTTGGTTGCAGTACTAGCATTGGGGAAAAGGGTGCATGATAAACGTCACTGTTAAGGGGCCAAACAACTACATTGATTTAATAATGTACACAAGGTTCCAACTAAGTCACAGGAATAAAGCAAAGCAATGTGACCACAAACACAGGAGATAAAAATCTTACAAATTTATCACTATTTTGCATTTACATTGTAGTACCACCAAAAAAAATTTTGATTATTTTAACTACTTCATAAACAAAGGAAAAGGTGAAATTTAATTAGACTTCCTGCCAATAATTTATACAAATGAAAAATCAAGTAATATTTCTACACCAGCATCTTTGTCTGGGCTCAACTTCATTTTCAAGTGTGTAATTAGTGCACAAAGAAAGCATATTGCAACAGAACATCTCTCCTGTTTGCTTGTATATCCATGTTCCCATTAACAAAGTTATAAACTTTACATTGTTATGTGGGAATGTGTATTTCAAAATATCTAAACAAAGAAATCATGAAACCATGTAGGAGAGCATGCCCAGCAGGCGGTCTTTATTGCAAAGTTAACAAATGATTGCAATAGTTTGGAAATATTTTGGCTAGTGCTCAAACCAGGTTTCATGACAAAAACGACGTGATTGTTTTGAAATTAAAGAAAACTTACCATATCGAGACTAAATTCCTAAAGCAATTTACTTTTTCTTAGATAGTGTACAGCGTTTTCTTAACAATGCACTTAAAAAAAATAATTATACACTCTAATGGCCTACATAAAGCAAATGATATTCAGATAATGAATGTGACCTAGAAAATCATATAGCAATTTATGTCAAAATGTGTGGGTCATTTAAGTTACTTATTAAGGTGAAGATTTTGAGTTATTTATATTCACCAGCAGCTTTGACCTAGGGCCAATGCTTTCTAACTGCTGGGTGTCTGTTAATCTGCCACACAGTGCACACGAATGACATCAAACAGCATAAACAAATTAAAACCCCTTTAAGTTCTAATAGTTGAGCAATGCTAGTTTAATGAACTTAACTGAACTCTTGACATAGGGAACGTGATGACAAAGCATTCTTAAATATATCTTGAAAACAACATGGAAATACTTTCACAAAAGAGTATATCAATGACTGCCAAATTCAACACCAAATAAAAGTAATCTCAATACCCACAAATAAATTTAATCAAGATGGAATAGAAGGGCATTCAAATTGTCGCAAAATATGGACATGGAATGTTCAAGAACTTTCGGTCGTCCAAAGTTATACTAAATGCAGCAAAACAAATCAGAATTGTTGTAAATTAACATGTCCACATACAGTATATTGCCATTCACTTTACATGTGATTTTTCAACCTTAATCTGGACCAGCATAAGGATAACTAAAAACTTAAAATACATGTGTTTAACCTCAATCAGTTACATGTATGTATATATGTCTGAGATTGTGGTCAACCTTGAGCCAATGAAAACTTTTTCGCCTGACCACTGGTGTTCAGGCCAGCCCAGCGCTTAAAATACCAGGGAGGTTAACGTCAATGGTGGCATCACCATACTGCCCGGGCACCTGTCTTTCAGCGCGTACCAAGTTGGGCACCAACGTGGCTAGAAAAGGTGAATTTTTAGCCTGAAAAGTGTTCTTTTTCTTTGCAGAAAGGCCTACATCTGACATGACAGCCTGCTACTCACAAGCAAGGTGGGTGTGCATGCTACCTGGTGACGGGTTGGCTGGGATTGATCGATTGGAAAAGCCTGTGTTTTTGCTGGAAAATTCCCAGGCCGGCCTGTGTGAGTTTGACACGGTTCTCATGAATCCAGTCATATATATATATAAAGGATTAGTTGCCACACCACCATAATTTTGATTGTTATGATAGGAATTTCAATTTCTTTTCTTCTTGCAATAAGTGCTTAATGAACAAATAGGTAGTTTATATCAATAAACTATAAACTAGACAAAGTCATATTCAATACATGCATGTGCTTAATGAAGCAAGTTGGCTAAAACAAAAAATAATAATTAACAACCACTTCATGAAAATTTATGGCCTTATGCTCCTATACATGTGGCTACTGGCACGACAAAAATAGATGATGATGACAATGATGGTGATACTGGCATGACAAAAACAGATAATGATGACAATGATGACCACGATGATGATGATGATGATGGTGCTGGTAGTGGTGGTGGTGGTAGTGATGGTGGTGGTGGTGGTGGTAGTGATGGTGATGATGATGATGATGGCATGGCTGCAAATATTTTTTTTTTACCATGAAAGGACATCACTGTGTCAAAACAGTACCGGTAGTGGTGTCAAATGCCGGAACTCCTCGATAAAGCATTGGCAACACAAAACATAAGCATTTGTACTAGAAGATATTGTCTTTACATTCTGTTTGACTACAGTTGGGATTGAATTGGCCATTGGCAAATTTTGGTTCAATAGCTAACTGTTATTTGCAGTCCTGTGATGAGTGGTTTGGTCCCGGAATTCAAATGTTAACTTAAATAACATTAATTTTTTTTAGATACACTAAGATTAATCTGATTAATCTGCAGTGATTCAAGACAGAATACTTGTCAGAGCTCCGGCAGATGCTGGGATGCATCCGGCAGATGCAAGTGTAGGGCACACTGAAGGGCTGTCACTAAGAGCCGGGGGCCAGGGAATTCCCCTTGCTACTACGAGTTTGAGCCCTGGCTACTTTGAAACAAAACCAAAACGCTGGAAAGTGAAAAGTACATCAAACAAAAATTCCCCGGTTACTTTTTTACTTTCCCCGCCTACTTGAAAAATTAATGACAGCCCTACACTGGAAAAATCTACAACACCATTCAACTTATTGGTGTGCAGTTTATTATTGCTTTGAGGTAACTGTTAGTTGTTAGTAATTTCTGGTTTCATGAGAGTTATTGGGCCTGTTTCGGGTCAACTTCAGGCTTTTCTGCATTATTTCAGGAATTCTACTTTTTGGTACATGAATTTCTCAAGTATGCATGTCTCAGATCTTTCTGGTAAACATATTAATAAATTTTTCAACTTACAGTCTGGACTTGACAAAGAAACGTCATGGGAGGTCTGCAGTGGTGGTGGAAGACCAGCCTGTTAATTAGAAATAACATTGATTAAAAAATGAACTCTGCATATGTATAATAGTGCACATAAATGATGTACAGTCAGATTTTTGGAATATTTTTCCTGCCTCAGTCAGAAGGGAATGAAAATAACTAAGTTTGTAATCAAGTACAATTACTTTAAGATCAATTATCCACTAGTCACTATGTCTTGACCCCATATATCCAACATTTTTTCAAATTTATAATTTCTAAGCACATAAAAATGTAAAAAGTAAAAAGTGAAACCAAAGAAACATCCATTACAACCTTTTTCATCACGTCCATCGATCATCAGGTTGCATGGCTATCCCAAACAACGTTTTTTTTATATACTGCAGATGTCACAGGATGACAGCGATGCACACCATTTAATAAATTTCCATAATATTTACAGGAAGTTTCTGTCAGGTAAACAGGACCTTCTTTGTCTGTATACAACACTAGACATTGGAAGAGCCAAAGAGGCTCCCTAAGGCTGGTGCTTTGCAGCTATATATCTCACTGGTGTCTCCAATATGTCCTGATTATGTCAAACCCGTTGTGTCAGCCTTATTTTGTTATAAAATTGCTAACAGGAATGTACTGCTAATCTTTTAAATTGAAGAATCTACATATGAAAGGAGTAAGAGGAAGGAAAACACAAGTGATATGAGGCACAAAAATAACAACACAGGATACAAAATAGCATGAAAACAAATCACCAAATTTCTGCATGCCATAACATGCCCAGTTCGTAACTTTGTGGCTCAGTAGGTACATCATGTGCCAACCAAAAGAAAGAAAAACTAACAAAACTGCCCTGACAGCAAAAATTGAACCCAGTTATTCCAAAGGATGAACTGGGAATTGTGCTTGACAAATAAATTTGAATTTTGTATGCTGTTAAACAGCACGTCTCACTGTTCAATTCTTATTGGTGGTGTTACGTAGCTAGGATTTGGACTAAACAATGTCAAACAGGAGCCACGGTAAAATGGAATGATAAAGTACATGTTAGGGTTTAAATTTGCTTTTGGTTTTATATTTTGTATTTCCAAAAGTGACATGAAACAAAAGCAACCAAGCAACCTAGCTTTGCAATAGACCCTTCTCCAAAATGGCGGCCGAAACTTCAAATAAGTTAAAATTAAAAACGTATACCAGCACTAGAAAGAACACCTTTACTTTAGTAACCCTGCAAAGTTTCAGCATTTCAGGTGTAATATCAACTGAAAACTGTAAGTTGAAAACTAAAAAATTTACAGACGTTTGTATGACTGGGGTGTTCTTTCTAGTGCTGGTATATGTTTTAAATTTTAACTTATTTGAAGTTTTGGCCGCCATTTTGGAGAAGGGTCTATTGCGTGTAGCTCACAAGAAAATATAAACTCAATAAATTGACCTTGCTCCACAATGTGAGGCTTAAGTTGGTAGAGCATCACACCGATATGGCGGAGGTCACGGATTCAAATCCCGTTCCTTTGAAACTTGCTTATTCTCTAAGTCTCTAAAAGAAGATCATTTCTCACTTTCAAGTTGTCTATATTTTCTCCAAACAGTAGGAATACTGTGTCAAATTGCAAGGACTTTTCAGGACTCATCAAAACATTCAAAGACTCTTCAAGGCCTTTGGCAGATTCAAGGACTTTTCAAGATGAAAACCAAAATTCAAGGCCTTTGCAAGATTGTCCAAACATGTGTTTAGTGCACCTTTCAATAACAAGAAAAATAATATCTAGCTAGAACCTGACTGACTGTTTTTCACTGCTATCAGTCATAACAATTATTATGACAACAATCAACAATAATTTAAAATGTAAAGAAACAAAAAATGGATAAAAATGTACCAATCACAACCAGTGGACAAGACCTTTTTACTTTTAACCCCATTAAGTGAAGTTGTGTTTCCCGGAAGGTCTGCCAAGATAATTCCGGAAGCAGCAATGCAAACAATTATCATGCAGAGTTCAGGTGTTATTGAAAGGAACCGTAGCCTGCTTCATATGAACACATGAACAGCAGTTTGTTTACCTGCATGCAGCTAAACAACATCTGTAAGCTGATTATTATTATTTTTAAGTCACATTAGTTCAAATCAAAGTAACACACACTTGAAGCATGAGGTTTGGCATTAACTTTCTCAAGAATGCTTGAGAATTTAATCTTTGGGTCATTTAGAGAAATGAATTAAAACTAGATGTTGAAATCAAATAGTTTTCAAAATGTTGAGTGGTCTTTCATTAATTAATTTTTAGCGCAGAGTGCACTATTGGGATGGTATGTTGGGGGGTAGCGAATCTACACTGCTTAGGCGCTTGGTGTGAACTTTAATGTTTTTTTAAGTAATTAATACCAATTAATTAATTAGTCTTGCAGAGGGGGTGGGGGGGCTAGTAGGAACCTGTGTGCACTGTACCACGTAAAACGCTGGTATCTGCACTACTGCTCCTTGAACATCAAAAGGTATATATATGTTTCAGAAAACACCATACCCGCCTTGTGGTAGTATCTTTACAGTTCCTAGAACAAAGCGATTTGCTCCCAACGCATGCGCAGAAGATAAGTTTCTGTTACTTTACTGCACACTACAAGATGGAAGTTAAAGTACGCAAATATGGAATCACACTAGAACATCTTGTACTCTTCCTTGCTGTAGAACACAGTGTGTAAGGCGTGTTTTTGACTTATTTTGCGAATTGGGTATCGACACTTTTATCATGTTCAGTATTGCGGTTGCGTATCTTCTGTGTGGATTAACCCAAGCCTGTGTATTTGAGAGTTTTTCTGCAGTTTTGAAATTAATGTGTTTTTCAAGGTTCAAATAAAGAGAAGCGTATTATTTCTCTCCAGCGTCTTGTCTATTTCTCCTTTTAATGGAACACGTGCAAATATTGTTCAAGGTTTCCCCCGACTTTGTCACAGTCCGGTAAACGTGCTAAATTTGAAGGTATTGTTGCACACTACCAAGCGCCACCAGAACTTGCGTTACCGCTAAGTCTCTGCCAGGGTTTAATCTTTTGCATTAATGGTAGTTCACTGAAAAAGAAGAGTCAAAACATCGATGTTTGGGTAAGACTTTTTTCAAGTTTGAAGCAAGGAAAGTTCCCAAATATTGCTGTAGACTCTGTGGCGCCTTCCGAAAACCGCAAATACATTTAATTATTGTTTGAGGTATTTAGTTTTCACCGGTGCTGGGAACTCTTGGTCAAGAAAAGCTGTTTACCTTCAATACTTCGTTCAAACGCTTCCTAGATAAATCAATATCATTGTATATAAAGAAAATTTTAAGTGGTTTTAACCAAATAGCGGCAACGGAAGAAGAATGTACTATTCCGTGACTATTCGATAATTAAATTAGTTCTTGTTTATCACTTCAATGAAAAATTGCTTTTTGAATGAATTGAATTTTTTCTCTTTCAATTTTTACATCAGATATTTAACGTTCTACCAGTTATTTCCGGCCTTGAAAAAGAGAAGCACATCTTTTAATACGTTTTCGAGAATCAAAGTATCATGTTACATACGTTTGCGAGAGAAAAACAAAAGTATCAAGTTACAAACGTTTGCAGGAAACAAGCAAAAGTATCAAGTTGCAAATGTTGACAATCACGTTTGCTGCCACCCTAGTCCCCAGGGCCACATGTTTTCTTTTAACCACGTGACCCAAAGAAACGAGGGCTCTGAGAACAAGAATGGTTTAATTGCTGCTTGAATGCCTTATTGCAATTAAAATAAACTAAGATTGGCGTCAAAACCAAGGTTAAAATTAAAAAGCTGTCTTGACTAAAGCTTCAGAGAAACAATTTTAATCTTGCCGTGGAAGACGTCACTGTAGTATCAGGAGTAAGATAAATATACTTGAAATTGTGTTGTTGAGAAAGTGGCGTCTTTAAGTTTTTGTGTCCGGAATGAAAGACAAGTGCACATATACACTGCTTAGATCATGAAAAGCCCTCTAGTCTCTACCCTAAACAAAACATATTACACTTGGAAATCAAAGTTGTGTATTGGGCATTAAAAAAAATATTTAAGAAAGACAAGTAAAAAAGTAAGCAAAATATCTATCTGTCTGCTCATATTTGGCAAAGCAAATAGTATAATTATAACCGAAGTCACTACAGGCTGGGAGTGGGCGGGGGGATAAGAGGCCTGCAGGAGTACTCTCACCTATGTAGATGACCATCATAAAGGCTGTGGCAAATGAAGAAACGTTACAGACAGAAATGTTTCCCTGTCTGCCCGTCTGTGCAAAAGAAACATATTGTGTTTGCAAAAATTGTTTCCCAGTTTGCTCAAAAGGAGCAACAATGTGTCCTCGTTTGCCACGGCATGTTAAGTTGTAGATAACACTCTGCACTATCTGAGATCATCTCACTAGTTGCACTTGTTGCTCAAACTTTGTGCAGAATCTGTCTTAACAATTTGTAAATATAACACAAAACAAACCCACCTGGGTACCTGACAGTGCTGAGTCTCTGTAACCTGAAAAACAAAGTTGTTATTTTTTAACACCCAAAGCATTTATAGCCTCTCCATATATTATTAACCTCAGACTTTTGATTTTTTTAAAGCATATCTTGGTTTTTAGTGCATTACAGTGTAATTCACAGCCGAAATGATATCTAACTTCAGCAGCAAATCTTCAGATCTTCATTTTTTATCAGTGCTCAGTTAAATCATCATATCTTCAATTTCTTTGGAAAAAACTCTTACAGGGTCTCCATAAAACTGATATATGACAATGGATACCTGCTAGTTACATGTATGTGCTGTATTTTCAAACTGACTCATAGAATCAGAAAGCTAGGCATGCATGCAGAGATCCATATAGGTACTGGTCAGTAGACATCATTTACTTGATTTGTTTGGATGCATATAGACTTTGAAAGTTGATTATTGAGACCTTGGACATCATAACACGTATAGGATATGTTAACATCAGGGTATGTTAACATCACATCACGCTAATCAGGGCATGTTAACATCAGGGTATGTTATCATCACATCACGCTAATCAGGGTATGTTAACATCACATCACACTAATCAGGATATTTTAACACACTAATTTGCAAGGATCATGCAAAATGAGAACCTAATACAGTATTCTGAAAGGTTTTGCAGAAGTTCCAAAATAACATACAGTTGAGATCAGGGTTTTCCTTTTCGGGCGGCGACCGGCGATTTTCGCCGCATGTGAACAGTTCCGTTGCCGGCAACTAAACGAATCCTTGCTGTTATGTAATTTAAAAGTTATATAATTTATACAAGCTGTCTCCGCCAGCTTCGCTTTCATCGACTTCAACTTTATTTGAAAAGGAAAACCCTGTGAGATATCATATTATGCAGTTCCATAAATTATCCATACCTGCCCCACCCTTCTGGAAATTTAAGTTAAGCTTGATACATGTCCTTAAATGGTTTGGCCTTTGAGACCCCTCACCCCAACCCCAGGAATTTCCAATCCCTTCTGTGGGAGGAGTAGGGATATTTCTGCAACTACACATTAACAACAAAAACGAGTTGTTTGAAAAAGACAAGCACTTGTAGATACATATTGTGCTTATTCAGCTTGTACAATTTTCCAACTAATTCAAGGTTAGGAAATACACCAATCAATAGCAAAACACTTTATGAATTACTTGGTCATACCAAGCAGGAAAATCATTGGCAATTAGTCGCCTTTTAACAACAACACTGCAATCAGTTCATAAGCCATGATCTTACATCAAAGTTTACCCCTGCTGCCTGGGTAGTAAGTCAATAAGCACCTTAACTTTACTCAGAGTTGTCTCTCATGTATATGTACAAAACTACAAGACAAATCTTAATGATAATTTTAGTTCTTTTTAAAAGGAAAAAAATGAATTAAATTGACAATAACTTGTTTTAGATGCATTTCATATCAGTTTATGTAAATTATGAAAATTCAAATGAAATTATGAAATTATGAAAGCTGGAAAGCCTGTATTTAACTAATGTCACTTTTGAGAGAACAGGCTCAATGCAAAGTATACACCAAGACACATCTTGTTTAACCTTTCCAAGATCTTGATGCAGGCTATATCAAAATGCCAAAAATGTAAATAGCTGATTTATTTTTCAAGGTGGAAAGGAAGAAAAGGAAGTTGGAAAAAGCTGCAAAACAACCAGTTGTAACACAATTACCACTTAAAAATAACATTTTAACGACCTTTATTTATGCACAGTTGATAAAGTCAAATTTTCACCTGGCAAACATCATCTGCTAAGAAAATGGCAATAAAATGTGTGAAAATCTTTTGATGTAACAATCTGCGTGGTCGGTGAACCGAGCAAAGATGAATCACTGAAACTGTCGATAAAGTTAACAAGACATACACTCTGACTGCAATTATTGATTGCAAGAAATCAACCATGTAATGTAGATGTGTTTGAAGCGCGGGCCTGTGGGCACCTGACTAAGAGGCAGATCCATAAATATCGCCCTTAATTTTACGGCAGGTATGTATCAATGACTTAGTTTAGATGTTGGCCTCGAAATTTAAGGTTTTACAAGCCTAAAAGTCCCAGGGAGGGTGGGGCTAATGGCAGTAAGCATGTTCATTGGCATTATCATATCTTCTATTTGACATGAACAAAGGATGAATGGAAACATTTTTCATGAAATAAAATGAAAATACGCTTTAATGGCTCATTTTATTAAGTTCTACACAAAAGTCTGACTTGAAGAGAAAACGACTAACAGCGCCACAAACGTCTAACTAAACAAATTATTTCACCAGCTCAATACTTGAAGTGAACGAAAATAAAATATGGTTATTTTATTTACCAAGCACGGCGCGTTAAAATATTAAAATTATCGCAAATTCAAGGGGGAAAATCTAAATCTCCAAGAATACTTTTTTGCGTTAATTTCGACTTGGAATCGTTAAAATCGATCATGCGAAAAAGAATTTTCGTCTCGGAAAAAGATCTCGTCATGCATCGAAAACTATTATAAACAAGGAAAAACAAACGATCATTTTCTAAAAACGAATCCATGCAAATTTGAGATTGCTTTCGCGCTGTCTTGCCTTTCATCTCGATCAAAGGTTTTCACGCATAATTTCAAGAGATTGTAAAGGTACCACGCGCCAATGTTTGGATCAAAAAAGGCCCGATCATGCGAACAATATCAAGAAGGCAACGAGGTATGGCTGTGATGCCTGCGACAAAACAACAACAAAGCAAAGACAAGCAGAGCCTTATCTCTGAACCATTAAAGTGCCAAAGAATAATTTTACATTTAAATTCTCGCCAAAATGTCTTCCCAGATCTCTTACCTAAGGTTCCCAGAGAATTTGAACTGAGATACGAATTGGCAAAGCCGGATCCTTTGCGGGAAATAAACTCGCTCTCGACATCATCGATTGTGGTGTATACACCGTGACTATCCGTGTGATATCCCTGAAAAGAACAAAAAAAGGGAATAAAAAAGTAAGTGAAATTAAAAGGCGATCGCTCATATGCAGTAATATTTATTCAGTCGTTCAGGTTTTGCTCAATGAAGTGTTAAAAATGCTGATTTGCAACGAAACAACATTCATCGGGCACGGCTTCGCTAACATACACGGCTACAAGAGCCACTTGTTAGTAAAATATTTTGGATCTTTATAAAGTAACAAATTATCGCTCAAAAATATAGAGTTTCCGTTCGGGCACGTGCGGAATTAGTGGTTCTAATTTTGAACAAATGCTCCTGTTGACATGTAAAACGAGTTTTACACGACTTTTGTTTTAAAGATTTGTTTTATTTTTCAAGCGCACAAAACATGGCAAATTTAGCTGTATTCACAGCTTACCCGAGCTTCGTAGGCCGACACTGAACTGGCCTGCCACGTGGGTGTCTCATCCAGAGAACCTACAAAAGAAAAAATTAAACAGAGCCATCAAACTCAAGATTTTTACGTCCTGGAAGCAAAGAAGCATATGCGTTTGAACCAGGAACCGGTTCGGGGTAGTGTAGTGCGAGTAGCAGGTTCTATCAGCTTCATACAGCAAGTTTAATTCATGGCGAACGACAGACAAACAAAACGCAAACGGCACCTGTTCGAGATGCGTGCATGGAACTCGATAACCCAGCTTCCGTCAGAGAGCCACTAGATTTGCTGCCGACCATGGATCCCGGCGGCGAGAACATCTGAGCAAAAAAAATTGCCAACACACAAAGCAAACACGATCGTTAATAAAGTGCAGACGACAGCGCTCGCTAATCGCAACATCAAGTGAAGTTGCGAGTGCAAGAGTGTCAGAAATTTTCCAGGTTATACTAACCGCGCTGAAGTCTAGTAGATCGCTCAGTTCCTTATCTCCCGTGTGTGGATTCATTCGTCAATGTGCTCCAGTACCAAGCGCTCCGTACGTAGAAGAAATCGCAAAGACCTTCTATGAATGCACGCAGACTCGAGACGAGTTGATTTTGAATAATAAGCTCAACCACACAAAAAAATCCTCAAAACTTCAGCTCAATCTGTAACAAAGGCAACGCGCCGAACTTTCCCTCGATCGTTTTACCAAGCTGACTGACCGCACTCAGCCAAAGTAATTCTAGTTTTTTTAACGGCACTCCATGCGCGTTCTGCGCGGGGGGAATTTCCGCGAACACAACTCAACAACTTGCTTTACAAATTTCCTCTAATTCGCGTGGCTTCGTTTTCTCCATATTCCCAAGTTTAACCGGCCCAACTCTCCGGGGAGGGGACTAAAAATAATAATTGACAGCTTATTGTTGCTTTCATCATGGCAATTATTAGTCTTGACAGATCCAATTATGGTTTGACCAATCACATGCTCTGTTAGAAAATAAAATGTACCCACGTGATCACTACACGTGATTATTAGACCTAAACAAAGTCATCGCGCATTGTGATTGGTCGATTTGAGACGTTATTGAAGCCAACTTTTTCTCTGTTTGGGATGCAAAATATGAATTAGAAAAAAATATTATTTCCAAGATGAAACAATTTCTGTCTTGCCCTTTCAAAGCTAAAATTTCCGCGACAACGCACGCCTTTTTGCGGTATAATAAATTTCGGTTGCAGCGAGGTTATTCCCATGTTTCGCGGTTTTGTTGTTTTTAATTGTAGTTCAATACAGGAAATGAAAAGTGTGTTATTTCCGGTTCTCGTTAGCGGTGAAAAATATTTGCAGAAACGTCTTCGTTGACGGCTCCAAACAATGATTCTCTAGTGAAATTTTCCTCTCGTCGTCCTTCAATTACTTAAGACAATTGCAACTCAGTCTTTTGCCAATGATTTTCACTTAAGCGTCACATGTAATCCCATTGTTTTGATCTCCTTACACTTACTCATAGAGGATTAAGGTTCGATCTTTTAATCTATCCTTTCAAGAAAAAAATACTTTTTCGCCAACCTCATTTTTCAGTCATTCGCATAATAGTCGTTTGGGTGTTTTTGAAAATTTGCATATCCACTGGAAATTTCGCTCAAAATTTGCATAATGTTGACAAGCCACGTTAGTGAAACGTGAGAAAAATACACTCCAAACTAAGTTTTTTTTCAAAATAACCGAAATATATTTTCCACTGTAAAAATCGCTCGCTTATCACAATATTTCTTCTGCCTATTTTCGTAAAAAAATTTGTCTCTCCGAAACTTTTACTGGATTACGTGACATAAAAATAATGGTTCGTCATGGCGATCATTTCTTTGTGAACACACGCAGCTTCTGATCCAAGGCACTAACTAAATATTCCTTAAGCCCACAAAATATCAACATATCCCATGTTTGTTTAATTCTACGCCAAGCCATATAAAGTATAGCAATTTAAAATTATGAGCTTTATGCACCCATCGCTGCATACCTTATAAAAAAGGACAACAAAAACGTTGGTCTCTCAATTCAAATTCTATGCGCTATACGATGCACAAATATGACAAATCTCAACTTGTTGACCGGCGAGAAACCGGACGAAGAGTTTTAATATTTAGGTTTATGTATTGTATATTTCTTTCTATATATTTCTTTAGCTCCCGCGTGACTCTTTCAAAATATGTTTTCGGCAACTCTACGGACAGTCATTTCCGCATGGTATGAAGAAAAGCTCCGTGACTGTGAAGAATCACCTTCATTAAATTTTAAATATCAAACGTACCTCGATAGATGTCGTGTAGGCTTAAACTAATTGAACTCAAACAACTCCTTCTCTAGGAGTTTTAACCACCAAAGAAACTGATAATTCACAAACTTTGCTTTGGTGTTTGCTAAAAATGAAACTGGTACTTGTTTATCGCTAAAACGTGCGCATTTATAAATTGCAGTACATTGGTCCAACGAATTTACGAGATCGATTAAGATTAAAATTTCATGTTATATACTTCTGAGCTAGACCGCTATAAGTAATGTATAGAAAAAATACCTAATACACTGTTTATTTTTATCTTTTTTTCAGCTGTGAGAGTGTATGTACGTTGGGAAAAACGGTCAACGTAAATAAAAACGTCAACCGCCTAACCGCCTTCTGAATGTTTTGTAGCAAACGTCACTTCGTGGTTTTATGAAAGGACGTGCTGAGGTTTTAATCGAGCTCTTCTCAAAAGGAACTTTATTGGCTAATTCTGGAAATGCGCGGGGAATTAAGACGGGAAGAAGGTCTTAGAGTGTTTTCCAGCCCATAAAGAGCTTTCCGGAACCATATAAACGGATAAACTATAGTTTGTTTTGTTAATTTTATCAAAATCTTTTTCTTGTTTAAAGACAGGTTTGCATTATGATAATCGCTGGTCTAAAATCCCTAACATTAGTTAACTCAAGAAAATTTTGGAAATCTCATCCACTCTGAAATTATCCGACGCGCAAAGCAACATATATTCGGCTATGGGAGCGAATCGAATGATACACGAGTCAGCAGAAAATCGGAAAATCCTTAAGCGCAGTGAGAACGACGTTTTATATATTAAGTCAATTTGTGTGTTGTTCAGTTCTAGCGTGGTCTCAGTTGAAATCATTCTTGTGCTCTTTCAATCGTGTTTCCAAGGATAGCCACTTCAAGTGTTTGCAATATATCATAACGTGTCCAAGAACACTTCATCTACTAGGACAACATTATACATAAAACTTTGATCACCAAAAAAGTTGTAAAGAAATTCTGAAAGGTGTGTTGTCAGCCTATGATGTCAAATGCTCATTTAACGCGAACATGAAATATAACACATTTAGTGAGGAAAATGCCTGAGCAACTAACAGCCGCGAACAGCTGTTTTGTCGTCAATTTTCAGGATGGCGTTGCTACAACTATTTGAAATTCAGACATTGTTGCGGGGCAGGAGGGGGGGCGGCACTAGGTATCGTTGTCAAATGGCTCCCTTCACCAAGAGTGGCTTTAGTTAACTATTTTCGAAAATTGTTGTATCACACAAGTGAAACATTAGGTAGTTGAAAACATAACGGACAGGCTGACTGACTGTTTCGTTCCTTGCATCAATTTACTTTCATCATAAAGGATTCGAGCTTTGTTTAAATTTCTGTATGGCTATGAAGTCAAAAAAATCATAAAGTAAAGTAAACTGTATATTGCAGTGGGAAAAATGAAGTGGTTGAATGCATTTAGCTACTCCTATGGGTGGGACGCTAGTCAAACTCGCAAGCTTAGCGTTTTTGTTCCCATTTATATTTCTCGGAGGCCCTGTGTGACTTTAAGGGAACCTCGGCTATTGAAACAAGTTGAAGTAAAGTAGTCTAAAATAGAACCTAAATTACAAATTTTACCGGACAAGGGAAATAATATATAGATTTAGCCAAGCCTAAAAGAGGAGCTCCGCGTTTTTGTTGATTCTTCACAATTTCTGAAAGTGCGTTCTGAAATTGCGTGCTGAAATTGTGCTCATTAAAAGCAATAGCGTGCTTAACTACTAAAAAAATTCCACAGCTGAAATAAATAAGAATAATTAAAAACATCAACTCCAATTGCAGAATTTCCGCTGAGAATGACCATAAAAGGTTAAAAATGCTACCAGAAGCAAAAAAATCGGACCTGAGTCCGCGATCAATGAAAAGCAATGCCAGTGAAGTTTCAAAAGTTATGACTATTTATGAGCGTTCTTCTATCGCTACTTTTGGGTAAATAAAATGTGAACCATGTCTGGGCCGATTCAACTCAAGATGCAAAAATGTTTTGAATAAAACTTGGCGGAATTGAAGGAATCTGCTAAAGAAGAAAATTATATAAAGGAATCCTGCATCAAAAACAAATATAATCAGATCAGTTGCAATTGGGTAGGATACCAGTGTCTATTATTTTGAGCTATTGCCAAGTCTGAGGTCGCTATTTCCAGGTGGGGTGGGCAGGGGCTGTCATTGCTTTAGGGCGGGGAGTTGTTAATTCCGGGAATCGTTCCTTGGGGGAGGGGCCTCATTACTTTCCGTGGGGATTCAATACTTCCGAGAGGTTCTTAGACATGTTCTTAGCGTCGTGTGAAGTTTGATCTTATTTGGATTGAACCGAATGTCAAGCATGATATCGATACGAAGAAGCTCTTAGATATGCGGACAGCCATCACTGGCTGAAGCTCGCTCAATGCCCTTCCAAAGATTTCCGAGGTCACATGAAGACTTCCGAAGTTTACGCCGAAGCTTTTCCGCCGTTATCGGAAGGTTAACGACTACTTTCGGAATTGCTCAAAGGCACATGGACGAAAAGAGCATTGCTCTATCTAAATGACAAATTGGTGTATAGTCTGACGCTCTAAATAGTCTTCCTTATTAATTATAGATAACTGAAATTAAATTAGCGCGAGTTGAAGGAAAAATTGTTACTTTCCAATAAAGAAACTTAACGCGAAGGAGGGGGTAATATTTCAAAATTAGGGACATTTAACGCGGTTAGCATAAAAACACAGTTTATGGAGACAACAGGAACAGAGTCAAACTGTATTTAAAAATCCGAATAAAACAAATGTATCAGCCCATTGCTTGTCAAATAGTGTTCGTAAAATTTCGGTTATAAAAGTTAAGCAAAGTAATTTGGCCACGTCGAGAGTACTTAGTCGTTATGACATATGCATAGGTATGTTTTGAAACAAGGTTCCAAATTTTCCGGAGAAGTTATTTCAGAGTGACCACGGAAAAGTTTAAAGGCCTTGAAATGCAATGACCGTAGTTGCCCAGTAGTGGAACGTTTCAGGAAGTAGTAATTTTGAAAGAGAGAGCAGATGAGGAGCGCTCAGTTGTCATTTGCATGAAAAACCGGTTATTCCAGTGTGAATTCAAAAAGTACGGCTCATTCCGAGAAAACCGTAATACTCAAATTCCAAAGAAAATTCTATTCAAATGGTAAGCCGGCGCTCATTTCGTCAAGGAGTTTCATATGCTGATGATCGAATATATCATGGCCAATATGTTAAGAACTGCTCTTCTCAGAGCGACCATGAAACAGAAATATTGTAAACGATTTCTTTATGAAAGATTGTAATAAAGTGCGCAGCCGGAAACTGGAAAGTATTGCCTAAAGGTCACGAGGATGTTTGGAACGGACCTGCAATGAACTCAGTAATAACACTCAAAATTTTTAACGCGAATGTAATTTCCTTTACTAAGGTATTTTTGAAGTGAACCATTTGCCCAAAAAATTCTGCCAAGTTGCCTTGCCCAAATTTCTCTTGCTGCCAAAACACTCTGAGGGAGGGGGGGGGGCGGACTGCAGCCCCCGCGCCCTTCCCCGGCCCGTACGCCTATGTCAGCCTTTGAGAAATTTCTTGATACCAAATTGCACTCTGTTGTTGTTGTTTACTACACTTGCGGGGGCACCCAGAATGGATCCTTATACTTCCCCCCACCCCATAATTCATGAACTCCCCCTAATTCGGTTTCAAAATCTTTTCGGTCCACTATTTTAGCAAGAGGGTTTGCAGAGCGAAATGAAGTCACGGCTGTATATTTTAAAATCATATCAAAATTCTATGCCTCGTTCTTTTATCTGTACACGATAAAGAATAAGTGCCACAATAACATAACCAAGTAAACTTATATTTATCTCAATCATGAAAACCTCACATCGATAAGTGACTGACACCTGACACAAACACCATTGGCGTAAGGGCAATATTTTGCCAGGGGGGTGGTGAATCATTTGCCCAAATTTTCTCTTTTTTGGGGGGGGAGGCTGCAGCCCCCCTTCCCCCTGTCCGTACGCCTATGACAAACACCGCTGATATCAAGAATGCAGTATCGAGCTCAGTGCACAGATTTCAGTCCAGTCTTGTCTGTGATATCGGTTCTCTTCTTTCAACAGCTGCTTTGTGCAATGTCACCTCGCACCCTTCAGTACAGTAGAAACTATTGTGAACACTCGAAAATTTACTGTTTGTTGAGAAATTGCGTTTCCTTTTTTAAATTTTCTTTTGTACAAGTTGCAATGATAAATGTGTCATTAACAATCTTCCTTCGGTCGCTTCAAGTTGATTTTTTAACTTCTCAGCGAGATTTTGGGTTTTGTATTTTTTCCTCCAGTTTTACGTCAACTTTCTACGCCACAAATGAACAAAAGAAATTGAACCCTCGATATTAGGGAGCGGTCATTAACTATTGGGGAGGGGGGGGGGGGGGGGGGCGGTAAATTTTTGGGGAGAGCTGTGATTTTTTGGTAGCCCATTTGGGGCGGGCCACAATTTTATGGGCCCACGTTTAGGGGAGGGTTACAATTTCTGGGCGCCTTCCATTAAAACTTTGGGCGATGTGCACAAATGGGTTTTGTGCTATTGAATTTAGCGTTGCAAGATAATCTTCATAGAATCGTATACTCAAAGCTGAATTGCACAGTGAAAAAAAAAATTCTGGTTGGCTGGAGATGAGGAGTGACTTGGCTTTAAAATGGCTTTGAAAACAGCGCACTGTTTTAGACTGGCTTTCAGGTTTTTATCGAGCAATTTCCAGTGGAATTAACCTTGTTAACATGTGATTTTGAAAGCTGTGGAAGCTAATTTTAAGGAGGAATCACTTTTTTGTGGAAAACTTAGAAATATAATTTTACCTCTCATTGTCAACATCGTTTGATTGCGGCTTTAAGCTTACATCCAGAACACTTACATGAACATCACTTGATTAACCGGTATTTTTATTTTAAAAAATTAATAAATTCTGGTATGCTACAAAACTCAATCAGTCTTAAACAGTAACGGTATCAAAGATATTTTTTCAGTTTCAACAAATGCGACATAGTTTAGTACATAAGATGTATAAACGATTACTCATGCAATCGGCTCATAGTAAGGAGCGCATTCTAATGTGTTCCAGTAGGGGCCAATGTATTCTGCACTGCTACTGTCGTGTGCTTCCATTGCAGTGAAGACACTTCCCGATTCCTCCTCCTGACATTGCTCAGTAACATCACTATCATCGCTATTCTTCCACTGTCTTTGCTGCCATTGATGTTACTTAGGTTTTCTTGGTCGCTACTTTCATCGTCGTCACTTGCATCAAAGCTACTCTCACTTTCAGAAAACCCAAACACTCTCACTTCTAAGCTCTGATTTCGCGCTGTCATTTAAAAGTTCGCACTGATCAGACGTCAAAGCTACCACCCATTTCTTTTCTCTTCTTCCAAGTTCCTTTACAATGTCTCCGCACAAAATGACGAGGATGCCATAGAGAGGGGGGGTGAATAGGTTCACAGATCAACGGGTTAAGCCTTAAAAAGTACACGGATTGCGGATTTCAGCGAAAAATGAAGCGGATTTGCGGATTTCGATAATGCAGTGGATCACGGATTAGCTGATAAGTTTAGCTCGGATTCCGGACTCTTCAATGCCATGAAGTTCGTATCGTGACCTTGGCGTGTCTTCAGTCCTGGTCTCAATGTTCTCGTTTTGTCCATTTTCTGTTTGCACGAGGCCCAAACCACCGTTTTACATTAAAATTGCCGCAAAACGGCAATGAAACGACACCTCTTGAAATTTTTTCACCGAGAACAGCATCTACTGCTCTTTAAGTGAAACTATTACAAAGAAAGTTTTCAAGGAATTCGGATACGGATTTGAACGAAAACAGTGGCGGATTTACGGATTTGGCCAAAATAATAGCACGGTTTGGCGGATTCACGTACCGCTATTCACCCCCCTCCATAGAGAATTTCAGCAGGAAATATGTTGGGTGGGGAGTGATGGGAAATATGTTGGGTGGGGAGTGATGGGAAATATGTTGGGTGGGAAGTGATGGTTCGACACTTAAGGACGTTGTAGCACAAATTTTACACCATTGATTTTTTTCTGAAACTCTCACCACTGTAAGATAATGAGTAACTGATGTCAGAAAAGCAAACAAAATATGGGGTCACCGACTTCGTTTTGGAGAAGAAGAACACCCTAAATCTGAAAGCTCTCGCTTCGTTAGCGGATACGGCTACAGTGTCTGTAAGCACAAAAATATTGCAAATAAATCTTTAAAATGAACGTATCTCTGTCAAGTGTTGTTTAAATGGACCCATAAAGTGAATTTATTTAATTGGTGTGGTTCCTTAAAGAAAAAATTCGCATTTAGCGACCACATTTACACTCGCCTAACAGGCGCAAGATGGCAGGATTCGATGTCCTGTGGGCAGAAAACTTCAAAATTTTTAAACTTCCCACTTTGATTCTTTGTTCATTTTTTGACAATCTGCCGAGAATTGTAAATAAAATAAGTTCATGGAAAAAAGTAGGGGTCACCGACCATTTAAGAGAGTAAACTACCAGCAAAGTTACGAAACGGCTTCTGGCCCTTTATTTTTCCTTAGCGCGCACGCTCGATGGATGACGTGGCATGACGAATTCCGTGCGCAGTAACGATGCGCACAAACAATTAGTGCGAACGTCCTTAACTCAGTAAATTTTCTATTCTATTCTATAAAACAGGGAAGTCATCTGCTGTGAAAAGGCTGTGAAAAAACAAAGAGCTTTTGAGGGAATATCATGGTAGTTATGTCTGTCGAATTGGATATTTCCTGAAATACATTTAGTCTTTCAACTTGATAAGAGGTATTACTTATCAGAATCTAGGAGTCATAGGGTGCGTTCCTTTGGGGTGATCCGGATCAGGATCAGTGATCCGAATCATGGTGCATCAAAGGCGCCGGCGAATCTACTCTGAGCAAGGATTCGCTGGCGCCTTTGATACACCATGATCCGGATCACCCCAAAGGAACGCACCCATAGTAACCACTATCCAAAGACTCTGGTTGGCCGCGTAAATGCTTTGTTTATTTAGCAAAGATTCCGAATTTCGTGATCGCGACATTCAAATGTTCTAAAAGGGGTTTGGGGTGGGGTGGGTGCCAAGCACAGATCAACTGTTTTCTGCTTTAAAAATATGATGGGTCTCCCCAAATGAATTTGGCGAAAAGTTAGCGTTTCGAAGCTAACAGAATTGCATGACTACTAAATACGTTTATATCTGCCAATTTTAAAATGAATTGAATGCCTATAGCTGTAAAACTAGTATACTTCAATCGTCGTCCATCGTTTTATTTCTTTTATCCTCGATATGGATATTAATAAATATCTCAATTAACTTAAATTTGACATTTATGAGAAACTCTCCTCCGCGTGCAATTAATCATCAATTACACAATATTCTTTACCAGGTGGGAATTTTTAATCTAAAATAAATTGTGTTTGTGGCGCGATGCACGCAAACAATAGTATTCCAACAAAGAAGTCTGAATTCAATACATGCAGGTCATTTTAGACGCAAGATATTTTATTTTGACAGAGAGCTTGAGATGTAACATGCTCTCAGAAAATGGCAGGTCAATAAAATAATAAAACAATATTCAGCATGGAAAAATATAACAATGAATTAAGCTATTTCGCTCCTCGAGAAGAAAACGCATTTTTTAACAATACTCGTTGTTTGGATAATCGGACACGTGCCAAATTAAACTGAATATTCATACAATTTTCTTGTTGAGCGCGATCCCCCATTAATTTACGGACGGCGTTGATTGCTGTTTTATTTCGGATATCCGCAATTTGTAAACAGACTAATAAAACGCGACAGGTGGAAGTAAAAAAACTTTAATACTATACTTTATGAACTGTTTTTCACTAATAATTAATTCCTTGTCAGACAGAAGTATGAAGTTGAGGCTAATTCGAAATAAAAAGAACTCAAGTATCTTACGCAAAAGACTCTTTTTCATAACTTGCCGCAACCTCTTAAAAAATAATCAAATTAAATGCATAGCCACTAGTTGAACAGAATTACCGATGGTTTTATTCCGAAAAGAATACAAAAGCACTCTTAGCTGTAGACAATTAGACTAAAAATGCTTTGTGTTCATTACACTGGTGGCTTTGTTGGTGACGTCAGTTGAAGTCATTCAGTTGAACGGTTTATCGCGTGCCCACATGTTCTGCACGTGTTTTTCATGACAAACCGCGTCTAACAGGTGGGCTGGAGATTAAATGGTTGCTCTTTTGGGTCGACTCCCGCAAATTATACCATTTTCAGTTTTAGTTCATTGCATCGTATGATCTTGAAAAACTGTTTCCCTGCGATTATTTGTGCTCTTTAGTAACTAAAAAAATGCCCCTTCCCGATTTCCTATCAGAATTGAATGAGCACGTCCTCTGTCACTCTGGGGGAGGGGGAAGGATGCTCACTGGTGCCAGGGTAGCATGTTTAGACAGTGGGATGACCCTGTGGAGCGAGTCAGTATTTACCATGTTTGCATTCCACTTACTTGGTGAAACCGGTTGGTTTACAGTTTAGGCAAATGGTAAGCAAAACCCCGAACGGGAATTCTGAATGAGTTTGGCGTATTCCTGGGTTGGTACATTATAACATCGACCTACCGGAGGTTTTCTTGTGCGAGACTTCTTCCGTTGTCATACATAAGATATGAATCACAATTAAACTCTATTTTTTAAGGTAAAAAAAATTCCCCAAGAAGTGTCAATCCCGGGACGATGGATTACCAAGCGGGAATCATCACCACTACACCACCGAGACCAGCTGCCAAGTTTCCAATTTTTTTGGTTACAAGACGCTGACCCTATTTAATATGAAGGCTAACCGCAAGCAACCTAAAGCTAATTTAGTCCAACCGAAATACTATGGTGGGTCGCCTTGAAGCTCTTCGTAACGTCTCTCAGAAATTAAAGTTTCTGAAGGGCTTCGTGACAACTGAGAAGGGTAACCGGAGTTCTAGTTAGGCTAACCGAAGCGCATAGTAGGCTAATCGGAGTGCTTAGTAGCTAGAGTTCTATCCAGGCTAACCGAGTGCTAGTATTCATTATTATACTATGTGGTATAATTCATCACCAGGTGTCCACCTCCGGTGGGTCGATATTATATTGTTCTGACCGTATTCCTGGACCTTTTTAGGCCGGCGCCTGGAACTGAGCTGAGTAGAAATTTTGGACTACTTCTCAAGCCGTTCCATATATTTTGGATTGGTCTGGTAAATGGTTAATCCATGCATATAAGCCCATCAGGGATGAGTCACGGCATTCTCGTGCGCGTGCCAGAGCCAGATTAAGCCCTGCATGGATGCGAGATTGACGGGATCTGGTGCTATACGTGGAATCGCTCGGAACACAGTCGGAGGGCCACTGATGGGCAGGAGTTTTTCTTTTTTTTTTCAAATATAAACGAAATGCTCATACGTATGGCTCGCCGATGCACGTTTCCGTTTCGTAAACGGTCGATGCCATTTTTTCGACACTTGGAATTTTTTTTGGGCTATCATCGAATTTTTTTACCCACAAAAAAAAAAAGAAAATGGTTCTTCGATGACCAGAATCGAGCCCTGAACCTACGACATCCCAACATCCCTATTTCATCACTACACTAGCAGGCCAATCAGCCAAATTCTCACAAAATTTCGTTATAAAAGTTGACTTTCTTAGTCTATTTTACTTATAAATAAAGCTAACCGCAAGCAAATCAGTGTGAAATTGAACAATTAAGCATTTGGCAAGTGTGTATTAGTCTATCACCAAATTATAACCAGTTTCGACCAAGTCCAGGCCTAAAGTAGAGCAGATATAGCATCGTCCGTTCCGAAAAGCTTTGTTACCAATTATGGCATCGACCGTTAAAAATGGCACCGATCGTTTACGAAAAGGAAAACCAGCCTCGGCGACCCTCGGGATAACCCTGCTACCGGTGAAAACGCTTATTCATGCTTGGGCTCTTATCCGCGAACCGAACAGAATTAAAATATGTATTCCCTTTTACAGAGGTACCCACAGGGAATCTACGAAAGTTGGATGTTTCTTGAATTCAACTACCTTGACTTCATACAGGCCGGTATCACAGAGGGTCTGGTCATTTTTCAAAACTATTTCACGCCGCCCAAATTACAGGCGAAACCTTAGTGATCTTGTTTCAATTGTATTAAATGTGAACATTTGCGTCCTGAAAGTCTTTAGTGGAGATTCAAGGCTAGATAATTCAGATTATGATGAAATGTCCGTCTTAACTTTTCCAAGAAAATGTCCATACCCAGTTACAATGGAAACAACAAAACGTGATAACGTCTCTTAACAAAGCGATTTTCGTCCTTGAGCATTAACCTTACGGTAGTCACTGGAAGGGATAGGCCAGGAGGCCCTCGACATTTCGTGACCTTTTATATAAATTAAAAGTGAGTGAGACCTCGTAAATATAAGCGCAATACACTATATATAGTTACACAAAACGTCCCCGGTTTGCTTGCGGTTAGTTTCACTCATGCTTGCTTGCGGTTAACTCCACTTGGATTTGCTTGCGGTTAGCTTTAATTTTTGGAGATAGTTCACAGCTCTCTAGCACCTCTAATTTCACTGGATCTTAATAGCACGCAGCTCTACTGTTTTAGGGCTAGGGTCCATTGTTACTGTTGTTTATCTTTTTTTTCTAGCCAATACTGTGGGACCTTGTAAAGAGCTGCGTACCACCCCTATTGTGGTTTGGCTGACACTGAAAACGCATTACATAAACTCAGACCTGTAGTATTTAAAATTGCAAAGTTGGGGTACTAGCAGCTGGTGCTCCGATAGCGTAGTGGTTAGGTGTATATTTCGTGTGTCCCGGGTTCGACTCCCGGTGTCCCCATATTAAAATATCTTCTTTGTTTGAATGTCAAAACAAATTAGTGTCTTCTTTAGTCCTCGTTAGTGGGAGGCGCAGTGGCCTAATGGTTAGTGCGCTGGGCTCTGGATCGGACGGTCCGGGTTCGAGTCCTGGCCGGGGCACTGCGTTGTGTTCTTGGGCAAGACACTTTACTCTCACAGTGCCTCTCTTCACCCAGGTGTACAAATGGGTACCGGCGAATTTACTGCTGGGGGGTAACCCTGCGATGGACTAGCATCCCATCCAGGGGGGAGTAGAAATACTCTCTGTCGCTTCATGCTTCGGAAACCGGGGATAAGCTCCGGCCTGATGGGCCACTAGGCCCGACAGCAGACTTACCTTACCTTAACTTAGTCCTCGTTATTACATTTTCAAAAAACTAAGTGTATGAGTACATAAAATGTTCAGAGGGAAGAAGGGCCTCCTCGTCTATCCTTTCAAGTGACTACCTTACCTTACACTAACAGACTCGTACCCAGTCGCTATTTACGGCTTCTGGGGCGAGAGAAGATCGGATACTAGTGAAGATGGGGCGCGCGCGGGGTTTCATGGGTAGGAACGCGCCTAGTACTTTCCGACACTGCGGTAAAACACACTGCGCACGCACATGACTTCACTATTTCTCGAGGTGGTCATAGTCAGCAAGGGAGGCCATGATACATCGACGGCATAATTTTAGTCCAAACGTGCGAACGTACGAGCTTGTAACAAAAATTAGAAGCAAAATTATGAAGGCGGAAATCGAGAGGTAAATAAACATAAAACAATCTAGCTTAAGTATAAATCTTAACCTTGAATATTCAGGGTTTCCTTAAAATTAGCCAAAATGTTCACATTCTATCGTTTTTCCGCAGTGTCGTCTTTCCTAGTATCCAATCCTCTGTCATTCCTTGAACCGTAAATAGCGACTGGGTACGAGTCTGCACTGATAAGACGACCAAAAAGCATAACAAAGATAAAGCGTTCAATGAATCTTTTATGACCTTTGCTTAGGGCACGTTATTCAAGGTACAGTCCACTCACTTCATTGGCTAGTCGGTTGTGAAGGAAACGGTTGCCGAGAAGAAAACAGAAGGCCAGTAATTTACAAAAATGTTTTACTAACACGGTTAACGTTGAACCAAGTACTGCCGAGTGATGCATTGCTTTTATAAAATCATGACAGATAAGGGATCTAAAGCGGTCCACTGGATAAACATCAAAGCAGAGATTCATCCCATCAGGGCTAGGCCGAAAATTGTTCATATTGTCCTCAGTTGGGAAAAAGATAAATCAGCAATCCAACCGAAAATACACCGCAGGTCACCGCAAGCACAACTCTTTTAATGAAGACAGCATCGACTGCAAACGTTACAACGATCACACATCAAATCTTCCAAGAGCCCAAATATCTAGTGCCATCATTCAGCAAGTCGTTACGTTAATATGGTACCATGGAAACGTTACGTTGTTTAGCAACCTCTCCGACGAAACTCGGGATCTTGAAAACCAGAATTCTGTCAGCAAACGTTTTTTATATATCTCAACTGATCAGCGCACATTAAGATTGTCCGTTACTGTACATCACTGTCTTCAGTATCGACTATCGGAAGCATGGTTCTCCAGCGGGCCCCGCGATTTTTCTTTGGTGTGGTCTTTTTCCGTTTGGCGGAACTCGATGGCGAGTTGTCGCTGCCGCTTTTGCCTTCCTTTGATAAGCTTTGATTAGCAGCCGCGCCTGGCTGTTGACCAACGGTTTCCTCACCTTGGGCCGTTGTGGCGTCAGCGCCTTCTTGCACGCCAAGCAAGGAAGGCTGCGATTCATCGACAGAGTCGCTCGAGTTTACAACTAGAGTCAGCGTTATTTCATTGCTGTTATCCGCTTCGATATCTGAGTTCAATGTGTTATCTCTGTTGATTGATACCTTAGCTTTCCGTGAATACGTTTGGCGAGTGATTTTTGCAGCACTCATTTCCCTTGCACGGCGCTTTGGCGGCGAATAATCGCTAACAACAGAATCATCATCAGACGATAAATCATCCTCGGAAGAAGCAGACGAATCCCAACTTTCAAGAAGCTTACTCCGTTTTGATGCACAAGTATTGGGAGTGTGGGTGGAGGTTCGCTTCACGGGAGTAGCCTTTCTCTTGCTCTTACGCGTGTTACATGCACTAGGTAGTGATAACGATCTTGATATCTCTTGCAATGACACCAACTGAGAAGCTGCCACAACAACATCGTTTGGCCTTGACGGGCCGTCCAGCTGCCTTGTTGTAGTCTCCTCCTTCCTTATAGCGGACCCTTGCCCCACAATACACATCTGCTGAGCTGGGGTCGAAAGCGATGCTGATGAAGCCATCCTCACTGCAGCTAGCCCGGGCCGCTTACGTCTTGGGGGTTCCTTTTCAAGCTGCGCTGCAGGTTTTCGCTTACGAGCTGCAGAGTTAACAGTGCCATCAGAGCGCAGTTTTTTTGGTGGAGGATGCCTTTCAGCAAAGACGGGCCCAATTTGAGGAGAACCCCTGACAGCGATTTTAGAGAGAAGAGCCGGCCACAAGAAAAGGCTCTTGAATCGAGAAGATAGCATTTTGTACTCGTGCGAATTCCTATAAGAAGTGTTGTTTAAACGTGGAATCCCCGGCACAATCCTCTCTTGGCTAGTGTTCTGATTGAGCGATCTGTTATGTTTATCGTTATTTGTTTCAGTATGCACGGGAGCAACCCCACCTTGTACTCGACTGGTATCTCCACTTGACGATACTGTTGCTTCCCCTCCATTGTTAGGTTCAGAAACTTGAATCTGCCGTGATCCCGTTTTATCATTTGTTGGCATTTGAGTACCTCCTGCATCTAGTCGAGAGTCATTAATTGATAACCGACCCTCCGTGACACCATCAGTTGATTGTTTACCTATTTCTAACACATTTTCTCGCTCTGTGTCAAGTCTCCGTGCAGATGAAACCACGTGAGCGTTACTTACTGTTGAAACCACCCTGGTTTTACTATCACGTGACGGATGCACAATATATTTTTCGGTATCCTCATTTGGTTGAATGGTCTGCTCGGAGTTTCCTGCCGATTCTACAACGCCACCACGAGCCTCGTTTGAAGTGTCACGAGTCTCGTTCCCGTTAACACACGTGACACCTGACCCCTTGTTGCTATGACTACCGGATAAGCCTTCTGCAGAAAAGGGCTGACATGCTAGTGAGCCAGCAGTGTTTACTGCCGGAGCTGTGTTCAACATGGCAGCTATTTGCTGCAAATGTGGACGGAGCAATAGAAGTGATTTGAATGATTTTAGCGTTGTGAAGCACGGTGGAAGAGGAGGAATTGCTGGTGCTCGTCTGCGTGTTGCCTGGTTTGTCGAGGGCCCAGCGGCAGTTGTCGGCTTCTCTGTAGTTGATTCATTTTCAGCCTCCACTCGGTTCGTGTTTGTAAGAGCATGCGCACTTGGCGTACCACTAGTGTTCACGTCGCTCGAGATATCTGCGCCAACAGTTGACTCCGTATCTGTGCTTTTAACTGCCTCGTTTCTATTACTTTTACTGCAGTTTCCTTCAACTAATGTCTCGTCAGCTTCTTGCGCTTTTTCTCGATTTTCTTCCCCACGGCCTCCGGCCTCAGTTTTCGCGGACGACTGAGGATTAGGAAAGTCAGAGCTGACATTTGCTTGCTGGCTTTCCTGGCCTCCAGCACCACCATTTTGAACCCGGGACTGTTGATCGCCTAAGCTATTTTTGTCAAGCCCTGCAGTGTTTCCAGCGTCAGCGGAGACCGTGGAGGGCGTGGGGGTCGATGACGCTGGTGAAGACTTTTGAATGGCTTGAAGAACTGTTGGAATGTCGATACTGAACGCCTATGGATAGAAATGGATAGTGTCAAGTCATTCGACATTTGCCTTCAAGACGGGGGGTCTCAACTCTAAGAAGGGCTGTTTCGGGACGAAAACAAAATTCTTCCGGGAATCTAAAGATTTTGCTGGGAATCGGGAGGCTTGGAAAAATTTCCGGGAAAACACGAAGTAATGAAGTTAAAATATCGGGAATTTTGAGACTTTTTGGGGAATTTCTCTCAAATATTCGGGACGATATTCCAGATTTTCGGGAGGAATTTTATTCACACACGGTACTGTCGAAACAGCGTTTGTTAGAGCTCTCACCCCCCCCCCCCCCCCCCCCCGTTTCAAGCATAGATTATCGTAATTTTGTTCAGGATCAAATCATTCTCTAAGAAAAAACACAAGCGTCGAAAGGGGAAACGATAAAGTGAACAACACGAGCTTTATCCTGTTCACCTGAAGGAGAAGGGAAAATGGCCCTAACGCGCCAGACACCATGACCTGCTTCTCTCCGCTTGCACTTTCGGTGTGTCGTTTCTCTCGTTTTTCTTCGACTTGCTTCCGTTTGGAGATCTGTTTGTTTTGCATCAGTACACGGTGATGTGGCTGCTGAACTCTGCTCCTGTTACCGCCCTGTGAGGAGATGGAACGCGTGATACAGAGTTACACTGATCTGGTGGAAGTGACGAAGAATTCAAAGGAAGTAAAATTACTTGTGTTTATTTTGCTGAAAACTTCTTAATGCTGTTTTTCAACAGTTGGCAACTTTATGCAACATGGTGTTGATACAGCAAGAACTGCAGAACTATAAATAAAGCACTCGAACAACCAACGACAGATAGAAGGGACGCATGGATGCACGAGCGAACGGACGAACAGAGGAACGACGGAACGAAAGAATGGACAAGCCAGCGAACCAACGAATGAATGAGGGAATAGCGAGCCAATGAAGGAATGGGAAGGCCAGAGACAAAGGAATACACAAAGTCGAACGAAAAAGCAAGTTAAATTTGCTCCAAAATTAACTATCTGGAGTCTCATGCATTACAGAACACTGAATGTTAAGGTAAGGAAACTAACCGCTTTCCTGATCCGCTGGTTCTTCTTGGACTCGGAGGAACCTTCCTCCTCTCCATCATTCTCGCAATCAGTGCCCTCGTCTTCACCGCCACCACTCGCTGTATTTCGCTTTTTGCTTGGAGTCTTCTGTCTGGAATCTTCCTCGGCATGCCCTTTTTCAGCTTCTCTCCTGGCCGCTTCTCGTTTCTCCGCTCGTTTCTTCTCTCTGAATCTGGCTCTGGTCGCTCTACGTCTCGCCCGAGACTCTTCAATTGGAAGCGGGACTGGACCCTTGCGTTTTCTCTGTTAAAAGAAAAAAGAAAAGAAATTCAAGACACAGTCGATTGGGTAGTCTCTCTTGTACAAAAGAAGCTGTGGTCACGCAACGGGACAAGCCAAGAAAACTGGAAACGGTTGTGAAGCCTGATATATTCTGTTGTTCTTCTGTGTGCAATGTTTGTGGAGAATTAGCGAGTGTTTAGTTTCTCTCACCACAACAGGGACATCAGGAATGTCCAGATCCTGAAAAGAAAAAAATATATATAAGCTTAGCGAGGTAGCAGATTCTTTAACGGTCGAAGTGCTGTACTGTAGATCATAAACTAGCGGAAGATATTTTATTTATACTCAATGTCATTGTGTATGGGATAACAACACATCAGCAGTGTACTGGGAGAAAGAGGGTGAGGTGGGTATAGTGGAAGTGATTTCAACGAGACCGAGATAAAAATAATAAAAATAATAATAATAATAATAATAATAATAATAATAATAATAATAATAATAATAATAATAATAATAATAATAATACACATTATTATCAATATACGTAAATCTTGTTAGTAGTAGTAGTAATGGTAATAATTAGTAAACTTTTTTTAACTTTTACATTTTATATTTTTTCTACCCGTATTTATCCTTGTAAATTATTATAATAAGACTTTCCTCGTTATCTCGCTTTTGGCACTGCAGTCTTTTTAAATTTTTCTGATTGATTGTTATAAATAGTTTTTTGAATTGTAAATAAAGGTTGTAATAATAATAATAATAATAATAATAATAATAATAATAATAATAATAATAATAATAATAATAATAATAATAATAATCTTTATTCAAGGTTTCAAGGTTTTAAACAAACGTTAAAACTTACAAGATCCATTTTCAATGAAATTAGTAGAAACTCAGTTGTGTTCTATTAGAAATGCTTGAATCTGATTGGTTCGCCGACTGTTTTCTATTCACCGATAGAAAACGATCAAGCCCTAATTGCTCTTTGAAGGCACGATTTTTCTTGATTTTGGCTTAAAAATACGTAAAATGGCATCTTTTTTTAATGTAATCCTTTCTATGAGCGATAGTCAACTCGGCTGCGCCTCGTTGACTATTCCCTCATAGAAAACTCGGGCTCGTAGTCTAATTGTTAAATAGATTTATCTAAGTGTTTCTTACAAAAATGCTAAGCTTGCGAGTTTGACTAGCGTCCCACCCATAGGAGTAGCAAAAAGCATTCAACCACTTCATTTTTCCCACTGCAATATACAGTTTACTTTATTTTTTAGTTCATAGCTATACAGAAATTTAAACAAAGCTCTAATCTATTAAGATGAAAGTAAATTGATGCAAGGAACGAAACAGTCAGTCAGCCTGCCCCGTTATGTTTTCAACTACCTAATATTTCACTTGTATGATACAACAATTTTGCAAGCAAACAGACAAGACATGGTGATCAAAGACAAGAAGGAAAGAACCTGTCTGCTTATCGATATGTCTATCCCCTCCTTGAAAACAATGGAAAAACTCACAAAGTACAAAGATCTTGAGATTGAAATCGAGAAAACGTGGGGAATGAAAACAACAACTGTCCCAGTGATCATTGGAGCTTTCGGGCTTGCCAAGAAGGGAACAGAAAACTACATTGGCAAGATCCCAGGCAATATTAGAATAACAAAGCTACAGAAGACCGTCCTCCTTGGAACTGCTCAAGTACTTAGGAGGACCCTATCCATCAAGAAATCCAGCAGATTTATGACTGCCCTAGGCTCATGGATTGAACTCGGCACAGTAAGTTAAAATGATAATGATGATGATGATGATGATGATGATGATGATGATGATGATGATGATGATGATAATGATAATGATAATGATAATGATAATGATAATAATAATAATAATAATAATAATAATAGAACATAGTCACAGCTTCAATGAACTGTTATAAATAGTTGCTCCTTTGCAGTAAAAAGCTTACTGCATTCTACATTTACGTTTTCTAAAATGAGATGATTACTGTTCCTAGTGTTACAATGGTTAATGTCATGATTTATTAAATTAAAATAGTTTAAAAGATATCTGGGAACTCTGTTTGCAAACCACTCAGAGGGGTTCATTAGGAGAAAGTGGTAGAGGGATTCAAATTTAATGGCTCTGTGTCACGGCTGAGCTTTGCCAGATAATATTAGTAATAACTTAATTGACCATTCCCCATTGGGGCTTTTCAGAGCCAATGTAAACAAACAATCAAATATTGTAAATAAACTTGTAAAATTCATTAATAATTCATAAGGAGTAGATCCAATGCAAAGGTACTATTTAGGTCACATGAATGCTCTGTAAACCCCAATACAAATCAAGAGTAGAATTAACTTTTGATACAAACTCCTGCTCAGCTGATTAGTATTTATTAACTTTTGATACAGATCTTTACTGATTAAAATGCAAAGCACAATGGAATCGAATAACAATACTTTGCATTCAATTTATTGTTTTCATTTCACAAGTACGATAAAATATTCGCGTCCGATCTGTATGGGCTTTACAATGGCTCGCCTATCGGCTCGCCATTGTAAATGCCCATACAGATCTCCCGCTCATATTTTATCTACTACATAACAGGGTTAAGAATCCCAACTGTCAGGAGGCAGACCAGTTGGCTATTAACAAGCTCAGCTGAGGAGTTGAACTCGGGGCTACCGAGAACAACACCAGCTAGTGGTCAGAACGGGACTCGAACCCGCGACTTATGCATTTCAAGTCCAACGCTCTAACCACTCGGCCATGCTGCCTCCTAACTCTCTATGAAACTTCTGTTAGCTTCTACAGATCTAAATGACGACACCATAGCCTCATTACAAACAAATACATGTCTCTCGGGCTTTATAATTAAAAGTTACAAACAAATACATGTCTCTCGGGCTTTATAATTAAAAGTTACAAACAAATACATGTCTCTCGGGCTTTATAATTAAAAGTTACAAACAAATACATGTCTCTCGGGCTTTATAATTAAAAGTTACAAACAAATACATGTCTCTCAGGCTTTATAATTAAAAGTTACAAACAAATAAACGAGACTAAATTTGAAAACAGTTTCACAAAAACCCACATAGTAATCTGATTGAATCTTCTTGAATTTTTGTCTTGTATTTGCTGTGTTGCAATGTTCCTTCACTGTTTTAAGTGATTATTTGGTGACAAGTTTCAGATGTTTAAAATTTGCTAAGATCCATGACACAGTTCTTCAATGGATGTTGTTAGAGTGACTTATTCTCTGGCTTACCTCAGGTTTGAGTGACGGTCGTTCCTGCCTTCTTCCAGTAAAGTTGGCCACTAATTCTCTTTTCTTGCGAAGGGTATTTTGACGATAGTATAGGAACTGCAAAAAGAGAGTAAACATAAAACCCTTTGGACCGGCAGATATAACACACACCTATGTTTTCCAACGGAAGGTCTGTGTGCTTGTGGGGGCTTGAAGCAAATCAAGTCTTTAACTGGCCGCGCGGGAGGATGACCGCTGGCATTACTATACACTGGGTGTGAAATCTCCTACAAGTGATAAGAGTGCAGGATTTCAATACAGGACCTTCTAATCACTCGGCCTTGTCTGCTATTTTTTCAAATGGTTTTATCTTTAGAAAGCTCAAGATTAAGTCCCGGAGAGCCATAATTTTTCTTGCGAAGCCGACGGTTTTGGGAAGTGATAAAAGGCTTGATTCTGAGGGCAGACTTCACAAGTGCGTTTCGTCCTTCAGTTAATATTTAGTATTTTGGTATTATCTTAAACTCCTTTGTAAAACTTGTTTATTTCACCCACAAGTGGAGAGAAATTCATCTCTGTAGCTTTTCATTTTTGCGATGAAACCTCATCATCAATGTTAACTGAAAAAAAAAAACAGCTACTAGTGAATGTATAAAATTATGTCGCAATAAGTCAAAACTGACATCATCCTTGCGTAGTACTATCCATCGACGCCAGCACTGATTGTCAGTTCTATCACCCAGAGCACGTGCAATTTTAGACCAATTTCCTGTGAAAAACCAAAAAACATTTTCAGGAATAATAATAATAATAATAATAATAATAATAAAAACTTTATTTAAGTGTCAATGTGTTTAGCACTGCTGTGCTAATTGGGGACACCGTAAATACATAAACAAATATTATAAATGAAACAGAAAGTTCTTAAAAATCCCAACTGGCAGGAGGCAGACCAGTTGGCTATTTACAAAGCGTGGAGGAGTTGAATTCGGGACCACCGAAGGCAAATCCGTTTTAGTTGCAGGGAGGAGGACTCGAACCCGGGACCACCTGATTACAAGTCCAGCGCCCTGACCACTAGGCCACGCTCGCCTCTCCAAACCTTAATTTTGAGGTTTCCTAGAATAACACCAAAACAATATCATGTTGATAAACTGAAAATAAAGGATGGATGATTTTTGCGAACAACAAGAATGAAAGTTTAAAAAAATTGCCATTTTGTTATTAAGATAAACAATCATTGATGTAACTCATCTAAATGTAATTATCAAGAAGAGTTGCTACAGGTTCCAACTGAAGGAGGGAGTGACCGATCTATATTGCGTAAACTCACCTTTGCCAAATTTTTCAACATTTTCCAGCAGCTTCTGATCCTGTTCTTTAGTCCATGGTCCTTTGTTTATGTTGGGATCCAAGGCATTGACCCATCTACATAAAGAACAATAGAACAGTTAAATTATTCCACAAACTTTTCATGAACACCCAAATGGTAGAGAAAAACAACAAAATGCAGCTTAGCAAAAGAATCTGCGAACAGCCTCCTCTGCTGAAGGCTGTAACACTCAAGTCACTGACCTTTCACGGCACTGAGGCCCTGATCTTCCTGGAACCATCTCTGCTATCCTGTACCAGTTACACGCTCCATATTTTGCAACAGCTTTCTTAAGGAGCTACATAAAACATCCCATACAAAGAAAGGTGCATTATAACTGTGGCATACTACAAGGAAAGCTAGAGAAAAACTTTGACTTGACTGACTGACCAGTTGACTAACTGACTGTCTGACTAACTGAGTGGGTAACTGACTGACTGATTGTCTCACTGACCGGCTGACTAACCGACTGACCAACTGGCTGGCTGACCGACAGGCGACTGGCTGGCTGACCGACAGGCGACTGACTGACTTACTTACTGACCAACTTACTGACTGGCTAACTGGCCAACTGACTGGCTGCCTGACTGACTGACCGACCGGCCGACTGACAGGCTGACTGACTGACTGACTGGATTGGCTGGACTGAATGCATTCACCAGACTGACCAAACTGACTGGACTGCCTGACTCACAACTTACAGTATTTTTCTAGTATGAAGAAACAAGCCATTCACAGCTTGGGAGATGTCATTTGAAAGGCATACCTCATCCTCATCCTCATACCATTTGCCTTTCTTTACCATCTGCAGTGTTTGTGTGTAGCGATGCATGCACTGGTCACCTTGACGACCCTCTAAGAAACTTGCCACTATTAAGTTAAATAATACAATTCAACATTATCAGAACAGAAAAGGTTATCACTAGCCATAAAAAACCTGCTTAAAAGAGACAATTAGGTTTGTGCTAAAAAAAAAAAATAATAATGAATGAAGATGATTTCAGTCAGCCCCTGTCTTGATTCTATTGGCCTGACAGTCATCAGATTGTTATTAATAAAGCTAGTGCAGAAGTTTGCAATTAATTATTGTTTACATCTAATTTGGTGGATTATGTGGTGTTAGCTTTTTAAATCAATCATGCAGTATAGCAAAGCAGGACAGAGAGGTTTGGATTTTAAGGACACCTGAATAATGAGGCTCAATGCGTCTCATGGCACAATAAGGACCAATGATGATGATGATGATGATGATGATGGTGATGGTGATGGTGATGGTGGTGATGATGATGATGACAATGATGAACACTACCCTATTTAGGGGATGTTGCCTCATTTCAGATCTTATGGTCAACTACACGGCAGAGTTACATTTTACAAATCCATCACAATAAAACACCTAACAAATGGCACAGTGATTCATACCTCTTGGCCAATTGCCCAACCCAACAATCCGTACAACCTCAAGAAGCTGCTGATCATCTTCCGGTGTCCACTTGCTAGTAAACAATTAAAGAGAGCTGAATTTAATAACAAAACTAACTAGTTTGGAAGTCTGTTACCTTCGACAAAACACTTCTAAACCAAAGCCGTTTTTGACAAAGCAGCAGCCCATTTACCAACCCCTATTTTCTTTTCTATAAATCACAAGGGTTTGCAGTGAGTCTGGGAGGAGGCATGGTGGTAGCTGGGTAAAAGAAAAATTTAACTACATGTATGTTGCTGCACAGGAAATCATGTTACAAGTTGAGAAATATTACATATTATAAAATGTTTGCAAGTGTGCTTAATCGAGTCATAATGCACTCTGCCTTTGTCATGAGCTAGAGCATGCGCCATTTCTTTAACACTTTATAAAAGAAATGAAAACTTGCACTTGTGCATTGTTGAGTTATATAAGCTCTTCTTCCTTACTTTGCATTTCTTGTAGCTCATTATATACTGATGCGTTGCAGTTTAATTAACACAATTTATACAATATCACTTAATTACCAGCTATGTAATTCTTACATTGAATAATTAATGTGCTGGAGAGTGATGTAATTATTACACAATAAAAGTTATTGTGTAACAAATATTTTAATTATGAAATGATATAATTAAATTTTACATTATGGCACGTGTTGTTACAATTAAAAAAATTGTAATGGTACAATGGCCAATTAAGACAAAACAGAACAGACCTTGGCTGTAAAAAGTAAATTGCTGGCATTATATCAGTATTTACAAATCTGGTTTTGAGCTACATGTCTATTTGCAGATAATCTTCTGGAATCGGTTTTGTTGCCTCACCTCTTTAGCAGATTCTTGTTGAGGCTCCTTTGGTAGCGTTCATAACAGTGAATGGGGGTGCGCTTGGTCTGAGGAGGGACAAACAATTTGACCATCATTGATGGTGCTAGACTGTATTGAACAGTCACTGGTGAGTTTGACAGGAGGAAAAATGTAAGACCACCCATAAATAAAGCACAGTCAAATTTCTGTTAAGCGACCATGCTCAGTAACCAGCCAGTTATCAAAGTTTCGAAAGTATTGTCAGAGTACTACTGTAAATAAAACCATTATTTAGCAGCCAGCTCTATTTAACAACCTTTCAGCCAACCAGTGAAAATTGGTCGATTGTTGTTACTTCTATTAAACGCCCACCAAGAATTATCTTAGTTTGGCCTTATTTTCAACAAGCTAATGATTTCAGTTCAGATAAGAGCCTGAAAGAAAAATGACTACTGATAAAAGCATTTATAATAAACACACGTTTATTATCACCCTGATCTGATTCAGTTATCACAAAACTAACTAAGATTGGTCTTTTAATTTTACCGTATTTTTTTACCACACCTTCTGCTAATTTCTGATGAACCTCCATTAATAAGAGGCGAACCTCTATTATGCAACCACTAACCACTTCCCCAAAGGTGGCTAGTTCATAGAGGATCGACTAATGAAATAATAACCTCTTGCCAACCAAGTGCGAGGGCCGTACTGGGGAATATTGGCCCTTGGTCATTTTTGTAAGTAACATGTTTAAAAAACAGTTTTTCTTTAAATTTGAGTATTTTTAGAAGATTTCTTGCAGCTCTAGTTGCAAGTTTTAACTTATCCAACTTTAGAAAAAATAAAAATCCTGACCAAGAAAGAACCAATCAGAATGCTTGGATTTTCCTTGCCATATAACTGTTACAATACAAACTAGCCTATTAATCCACTAGGGACTGGTACTTCCACATGTATGTGTATGGAATGATGAAAGAATAATTTAAAAATTAATATAAAAAATAAATATGATATAACCATGTACTAGATGGATACCTGAAGTTTTTGTGCAATAACATCCCATGTATTTTGAGGTTCTTTAGCAAGCTTTATTAACTTCTTGTCTTCTTCTTTAGTCCACGATGTTCGGTTAACATCAGGATGTCCAAAGTTACACCACTGTAGGCGGCATTGAAAACCTGAACGCTTGGGCACCTACATCAGTTTGAAAGAGCAGTACCTTGTTTAAGGTTATGACACAGATATACTCTCAGGAACTGGACAAGAAAATTGGGTCCATGGCTAAGTCATTACAACAAACTTCTTTCGGTTTTGAAACTTTTAGTTTATTAGTCTTGCCCTGACTTACTACCCCTAGGTTTCTACAGCTGTCTTTTGAGCACTGTTCCATAATCACTGACAACTACTGCTCGGTACCTATTGAGGTAAAAGAGCCGAGTCCTTGCAGAAGTATCGCCCCAGAGTTTTCGGTGATCAACCACAAGCATCAGAATAGATTTAAAAGATTTATTTTCTTGATTAACCAGTGATTACTCAATAGACCCTATGCAAAAATGGCTGCCATTGTTGTTTGTAGTCTGGTCAAGTTTGTTAAGATTCCGATTGCAACACTTGGAAGTAAATGGCATAAAATTGTACTCTAAGAAGTTTCAGTGTTTTTGGTTAAATTCCTGCAAAATTGTGACCGATTTAAATTTAAGAGATTTGTATGGAAAAAGCTACTCTGACCTGCCTAGCCCCGCTTTCATGTTTTTGGCAATATAAATGGTCCTATAACTTTCCATTGGTTGGAAGTATAGCCTCAAAACTCCATATATTGATTTAATTTGCCTTAATCTTTAAGGGAAAGAAATGAATTCTCTTGACAAATGTTTCTTTTCGGGCCAAAAAATAGTGGCTGCCATATTTGCATAGGGTCTATAGCATGCAATTACAACAACACGTGTTGCGCTAAAAAATAGCTAAAGAATAAAAAACAACCACAAAATAAAATTAATAAAAGAAAGGAAAACTTAGCTACAGTTCCTGATTGGGTGCATATTATCCACAAAATATATCCATTTACTAGAAATGTGCATGAATTAGTGGCGGGTCTAGGAATATTGTTAGGGGGCTGAATTGAAATAAAAATACAATAAAAATCAGATAAATAGAAATACTCTGTTACAATTTAAGTAGAAAATAAATATTATATTTCTTCATTACTTTTATGAGTCAAGGAACCAAAATGGGGGGTGGCTAGCAACCCTATTCATCCTCCTGGATCCGCCCCTGTGTATAATTATTCTCTTAAAAGATTGGCTAAAATTGCATTAAATTTTTGCGAAATGTTACTAATTTGAGTAATTATTAACTGGGCAAACTAACAACACAACCAGTGGCGGATCCAGGGGGAGGGTCGGGGGGTCCGGACCCCCCCTTCCCTAACCAAATTTTTTGTTTCTTACTACTCTTTTGACGATGAAATTCTCGCATCTACAGTATCGCTTATTATCACTCAACTGAGCCAAAGTTTGGACTCCCCTATCAAAAATTCCTGGATCCGCCCCTGACAACATTCATGTAAGACAACATTGACATTCAGTTCAAAACAATAGTCGCTATTGATGACTTTCTAAAAATCATGCTGCTAAAATGATGGATTAGATGTAAGTGACTTCATTTACATATGTGCTGCATATTCTGTCCCAGTCAAGATCTTCTAGGTCACGTTCCAGTTTCTCTTTTGGCAAAGTTCTAAAATTAAACACAGAAAGCACAAGCCAGGATTATAAACAGTCCTCCCCTTCTAAGTGTATCCTCCAGTTGGAAATTATTTAGAAACCCCACAAGAAAAATGTCAAAACCAACACAGCACAGCATAGATGGTACTTGTCAATTATTTTTGGTATTCCAGTTATCATGTTCAACTCACTGTTTCCCAAACATATAGTACACAACATACTTGATCCTTGAACTTTCTGCTTTCAGATCTTCAAGCTCTTGTATCTCACTCTCAGTTTTATTCTTCTTAAGCTCTAATTTTTGAATCCTACAAGCAATGAAATACAATATCTCAAATTGAAAAAAAAAAAATCATTGCTCTAACTTTAAGGTGGCTGAACACAGTTTTGGAAGATTTGAGTTCATGCACTTCGTCATGATCTTACAATTCAATGCTAACAGCTGATGAGCCCATATTTGACACACATCTTATACAATAGCATTGAAGTCTATTTGTGATGTTATTTTTATAAAGTGGGCCATTTCCAAGGCAATTGAAGAGATCAAATGCGAGCTAAAAATATAGTTTTTCCTATTTTAATGACTGGATTTCAAGAAAATTTAATTATTTTGTTTACTAACCGCTGAACACACTGTGCATGCACCAGCCGTAATTAACCCTTCTTGGTGAACCACTTTTTACAAGCTGGTGAGACTTTTTGAGATATTTGCTGCCAACTTGCTCGCCATATTTGGTTTTATGATTAAAACCCACAACATGTTGCGTAATACCGCCGACCACCCAGAAAAACTGTGTTCAACCACTTTTATTTAGAAATATTATTGATATACATTCTATTCTATTCTATTGTTTGAGTTCATATTGTATCTAACATATAAAACATCTGATCACAAAGCTTTTTTTGTGCTTTTCTTGAATTGGACGTGCCACTGCTAAGTTCAGTTGCATTTATTTATTAAACATATTTATTCTACATACTTTTGCAGAACTGGAGTGAGTTTGTTTTCCAAATTTTGCATTCTGACTCCCTCAGCTAAGTTGTTTTTCTCTTTGTGATTCCCTGTCAGTAACGTTAACATAAAAGATTGATGTAATTAACACATGGTGCCACCAGTCACCAGAACTTAATTTTCCTTTTCATCAGCAGGAAAGTTAACAAGGTCATTTTTATGGCAGGCAGTTAGGCTTTTCCTGATCGCAAAATGATAAAACTAATAACATTTTCATAACTCCTTTTCCCCACTACGACATTCTCACTGAAACTCGTAGTGGCGAAAACAAGTTATTTTGCGATCAGGAGAAGCCTATTAACTGCCTTCAATAAAAATGACTGTGCTAACTTTGCTGTTGATAAAAAAATGAAGTTTTTTGGTGAAGCTATTTTGTTAGTTCGTGCAAAACACTTCAAGTCAAGTATTGTACTCATAGTCATCCTCGTCGAAGAATCTAAAGGTCTCTACTAACAAAGACAACGCTGTAAAATTAGTAGAAAACCAGAGAAGAAAAGTAGTGAACTGCACCTTGATGTTCATATTGCTGTCACACCTAGGCTACTTTGTTCTACTGTCCACCTAATTTCATCTGTGAATTCCAACTGTCACTTTAATTTGTCACATATAATTTACAACTTTGATCCTATCTACACTGAGATGGTCATTGAATAAAACCTCAAATTGACATTTGGTAGAATTCCCCAAAAGTATGCAAGAAGAAGTGTTTTCTATTGTCAGTGGTAGCATCACAAGTCTGGTCCTATTTCTTGGGTTTTTGCTGCAAAATTTAAGGGCCTGCAGAATGTGAACAGGAATTTCTGGAATTTGACAATTTAAGTGATACGAAAATTCAGGTGAACTTTGTAGTATTTTAAAATTAAGTGCTCACGTACAGAATTTCGATGTAACCAGGCAACCTTCAGCTTGATAACTTTGCCTCTTTATCTTAGTGTCATCATTATCTGGAGGTCCCTGGAAATGTGATCAGCGAGAAAACTGTATCAAGGGATTTTTCAAACTTCATCCTTTAAGCAACAGAAGCTCTCTTAATAAACATACATTTAATGCTCATAGTGCATTTAATTAATGTCAAAAGAAATACAGTGAAACTTCTCCTTACAGACCCCCTACATTATGGACAGCTCATTCCTTCCCCACCCCCCAAACCAAAATTGACACAAACTCTGCCTCAGACTGTAAAATGCACACTTCCATTGTGTGCTCCAGAAAATATCCATATTCCCCCCATGGAGGGGGGTTAAATTTGTTTAAAGGTAGAAATTTCCAAGGGGAGGAGGGGGTTCAAGGGAAGAGTCTTTTCCAGAGGGCAAAGAAAGAAAAATCGAAAGTAATGCAGCGTTAATGCACAATCTATCAACCCTCCGTGGGGAGGGTAGTATAAGGGCTTGTCCCACAAAAACATAAGGGTATATAGATATTTTCTGGAATCACATTGTGTAAATTCGTCTCTGTCCCTCCAGTTTGAAGACTTGATTTATCATCTTGGATATATTATGAAAAATCATGCATGTACAAGAATACAAGCTTACCATTGCACTTGTGTCTTTGAAATAAGGATTGGCAAACTTGATTAATGTGTGAGGTTCAGGTTTCCCTTCATCTTTGTTTGCTCTCATCTGTTGTAGTCCATACTAAATTTATAAAACAAAAACATCCTTTCTCACAACCACAAATATCCCCCAAAACAGGCTACGCACGAAAACATTTATTTGTGATAATAACAGTAATATCTAGTCTATAGCAAAAGGACACCCATAGTAAGATTTATCACAGCTACAAACGAAATGAGTAGGGAAAACAAGAGTGAAGAAAAAGGAAGAGAGAACTGCCCTTTAGCTATTTAAAGGACCTTAGAGTATACCCAGATATACGTAATCACAATTACTGAACTTTGCTTAAAAAGGGGAAAGTGTCAATACCCAAAATAAGTCAAAATATTCCCCCTCCTCAACTAAAATCAGAGTGTATTAAAACGAATACGCCTTACACATTGTGTTCTACAGCAAGGAAGAGCACATGACGTTCTTGTGTGATTCCGTATAAGTTTATGCAGAATATGTACTTTATCTTCTATTTTGCAGGGCATGAAATTAACTTTTTTTCAATTGGCCATCTGGCTCCTAAATTTTCCAAAGTGGTCGCCAAGACCAAAAAGTTAGGAGCCATTTTTTCATGTGGAAGGTGTCGCCAAGGTTGGAAAAGTATGGAATGTTACGAGCCCGCAATATGCGCTGTTAGCAAAAGGGACATTTCATTTCACAATATACAACCTAACATTTGGCACAATCTAAGATGGCAGATGTTGACATGTTCGCTTCGTAGCATGTGATGATTTCGCTTAACAGACCTCATCGTTCACACCGATTCGTCTACCTTAAAGCTTTATTTAGTTGAAAAATACATCAAGGTAAGACATAAAAAGCCCAAAGAGTTCTGGTCGCCAACTTGGTGACTAATTTTGAATCTTGCCAGCACAGTAATTTTAGTCACAGTGGCGACTGTATTAGGCGCAATTTCTTGCCCTGTCTTGTAGTGTTCAGTATAGTAACGCAAACTAATCTTCTGCGCATGCGTTGGGAGCAAATCACTATGTTCTAGAAACTGTAGAAAGGATAGTACCACAAGGAGGGTATGGTGTTTTCTGAAGCATATAGATATACCTTTCGATATTCAAGCAACAGTAGCACAGATACCAGTGTTTTACGTGGTACAGTGCACGCCGGTTCCTACTAACCCCCATCCCCTCCGCAAGACTAATTAATTAATTGATATTAATTAATTGAACAAACATTAAAGTTTACACATTAAACTGCTCGGATTTAAGAATCCAATATTGGATTTCTTTAAAGAAACGCACCCTGAGTGTAAACTGTCATGTTTTAATAACTTGAATAATAATACTTATTAATTTTTTGCATACGTGCATAATAATCTATAATATGATAGCTGCCTATTTTTAGTTCAGGGTATTTTTTATCCTACATACAATGTAGTACCTCTGATTGGCAATTTTTATTAATGCAGCAATCAGGTTAGTGGGATTTAACACCAAGGAACAGTTTACGGAATATACCCCAGAGTTTTACCTGCTTTTCCCGGTTCCTTGCCAAAGCCAGTTCTATTCGTTCAAGCTCATCTAATATTGCCAACTGAAAAGAAAAGCAGATAACCTGTTTCTAATGTTGCACTTAAGAAACATCTTGTCTCTTTTTGTCACTTGGTATAAGAAACTGTGCAATGTTCTTTGTTTTAGAGCTACTGGTAGTTTTCCTGTTCTATATTGTTTTGAGGTTCTTTGTTGTCAAGTTTCACAGGTTCTTACACCAAAGAAATGATTTCCTTTGGCAACAAAGACTTATAACTAAAAGCTTGAAAACAGTCCCGTAATACCTCATAGTTAAACAATCATGCAATGAATTAAAATTAATAATCTACAATAGCATCACACCAGTAATGTGAAGGTCAAGGGCTCAAATCCTGTTCAAACCCTGAATTTTTCAATTGCTTAAAGGGACATTGTCACCATTTTTAGCATGATTTTAGAAATCTCAAAAATACATCGATCTTTGGAAGCTGAACAACAAATGATTAGAGCCCATTAGGAAGTGAGGATGGCTAACGATGGCGAGGATGGAAACAGATTGTGATATGGCGTTTTGAAAAAGCGTCAGTAAGTCAGTTTTTCAAAGGTTCAAGTTTGGCTCGAAAATCCGTGAAATTTTGCAAAAAATGTTGCTGCAGTGTGGACTTTATTCAAGGAATTTCATTTAATCATTTAGTTAGAGCTTATTAAGTTCTTATTAAATAAATTTAGGGACCATTTCGTAAATTTATAACACTTGTAGGCAAATATATCGTGACAGTGTCCCTTTAAATTGGAAACTTCAGTGTGATGATCATTTCTCACTTACAGGATTCTGAAAGAGGAATCAGTGAGAAACATGCTACTTAAGGGATCTGCCCTAAACATCAAGGTATAAATATGGGAGTACAGATGAAGTACACATTTACCTGGTAATCTCTGTTCAAACTCAAGCACTGTTTAATTTCACTGTGCATCTCCAGGTCACCATTATTCTTGACACCACCATCATCAAACAGATCTCCTTCCTCTTCTTGCTGATTAGCGTCATTTTGACCTTGAAACTGATTCAACTCTACAAGCCAACTGGTGTTATCATTGTGTTGTGCTTGGCATTTAGAGGGAACGAATGCCTGAGGTTCCAAATTCAGTGGTTGTAATTCAGTTAAGATGTACTCATCAGATGAAACATTTCCAGTGTTTTTAGATAACAGTAAATTATTGTTAACCACTGGCTGAGCTGGGAAAACACTCAGAGGTTCTGGTACATGGCTACTATCAAGGATAGGATTAAAAGTTTCACTGCTTCTGGTTAATGATGATTGTTCTCTAACAACTTCACCTTCAAATGCGTCCAATGAAGTAGTAATCTTGCTCTTCTGTTTTGAGAAACACACAAAAAATAATAACATTAATCTTGTAAGTTCACAATGTACAGTACTTTTCATAAATATAAATCTACATAAATTGATACAAATCATGTAATGTTTGAGAGGTTTACCATTAAATGCCACTAAAATTTTGTATACCGAATGTCCATCAAAATATTAGTACAGCAATTTCAAAGGAACATGTTTAATCTTCAATTCTCGTCAGTAAACAATGAGGGAAATTAAAGGTTGGTGAAACTGGACAGCTGGCTAATTTACAATACATATACATTTGCCAGTGGTAAAAGAGTTAGACAAACTCTTGGATAACAGGGGCTCATTATTCCAGGGTTCTGTTTTATACATACTATGTATGGCAGGGCTGAAGAATATTTAATATTATTCCACGAGCATGCATTGGATATGAGATGTTAGATAGCCAACGAGGCATGTAGCGCCGAGTTGGCTATAACCAGTGCGAGTGGAATAATTGTTTTATTAAAAACATCCCAAACATATTGTACAAACATTGCAAAAAATGCATTCTATTACGCATACACCAATCAGAACTCAGGAAATGCAATATACCATAGCCAGTTTTTAATAACATTAATTATACAGAGAACTTTGAGGTCCCATGGGCATCCATTCACAAAAGCACAAACATTAAATCAATTGTACAATGTAAATTGCGTATTGTTGAGACTTACTTGGGGTGAAACACAAGTCAGATTCTGGAACTCCAAATTGTTGGAATTCACACCTATAAACAGAAATAAATTAAAAATTCAACTAATACACAATATTATGCAACATAGAGCAGTAAACGCACATGGATTATGAATAAATGTTTTCTAAATATCTGAGGACAAGACTTCAGGTTAAACCAGGTACCCATTCTTCAAAGTATGTCACCTGCACAAGCAAATATCATTCATAATTTTCCTTTGTGTGTGTGAAAATTGTGTTTATATTTTACCCTTTCACAACAACAAATATGAAGCAGAGAAAATGCCAGGCTGTAATAAGGTTAAGATTGATGGAGCCACAAACTGCAGACAACAAGTGCAGCGAGTAACCATGACAGCCCTCAGTGGAATCCACCCAGGCACCACCACATTGCTAATCAGTGGAAACCTTAACCATACTTACGACATGCTTACCAATGGGCCGGCTGGGTGGGGAAGCAGAAAACTAGATAAACATGCGACAAAATGCCACACTCAGCAACTCTGCCAGCGACCACCCCAAATGATAAAAGCACAATCTTGCCAGCACTAATTGTCTTGAGTTTTAATTACATTCAGCCACATGTAAAACTGAACTACAACATGCACGTCAGAGTCTTTGAGCCACAAACCAATTGAAATCTACTTTGGATACTCAAGAGTTGTGAAAAAGAACAGCCTTGCTCAACAACAAAAGCCATCAGTATGTTGCTAGAGGATCACACTGCATGTCAGTAAAAATGCCTTTGCATGAACAGGATCTTGCCAAATTCCACCATAATGTGCACCCTGGCCAGGACATCCCATGCCAGAGATATAGCACGGTTTTTAAAGTCTATGTCAAGGTTTGTTATTCTAGCCCATGCAAGAAATGCACTTGATCTGTCTTGTACATGCACTTTTAAAATCCACACTGAAGACCGTTGGTTATTTATATTTGCATATTGCCAAAGAGCAAAGCAGTCATTTTCTAGATCTGGAGACTTCTTCAAATGAAAACCAAGTCCTGAATCAAGGGAAAATCTACATTCTTCCAACTCCGATTCTGTCGTGCTTATGACTCCGCTTACTACTCCTATTTTTGATTTTCACTTGGTCATAAGTTTGACTCTTACTCCGTCACTAGTGAAAATCAAGCTAATGAGTGGATTACTTACCAAACCTGTTACTCTTATAGGATAGGGAGGGGCTGGGAAGAAAACTGAATGATTCAAAGGCCAGAAAGCAAGCAAAAGTAAATTTAATTGACAAGGCACCCCTGGCATAGGGCTCGACTGGCCAAGTTCTCAGTGAATTTGATTGTACACTTGTACGGGGGAGTTGAAAAAGATGACCCTGGTCAGCGGACTACCCACTGACCCCCTAGTCCGCAGACTACCCTACGGACTAGTCCGTGGACTACCCTGCGGACTACCCCTACGGACTACCCTTAATAATAAACTAAAATTACTTCTGCGGCTTTAAGGGATACAAGAATGGAGCGAGACTGAAAGAAGACTGAGTCGAAAAGCAAAACGGCAGGTGAAAATCAAGATGGCAGGTGTTTTCAATGATCGCGTCGGCAGCTTAGTAAGTTTCTAGTATTTCTCAAATCCGCAGAAGTAAATTTGGTTTATTTTTAAGGTAGTCTGTAAGGGTAGTCTGCAGGGTAGTCCATGGACTAGTCCGTAGGGTAGTCCGCGGACTAGGGGGTCAGTGGGTAGTCCGTGGACTAGGGGTCAGTGGGTAGTCCACGGACTGGGGGTCAGCTTTTTCAACTCTCCCCACTTTAACGCTAAGTGCTAACAATAAATATGCTAATGTAGTAAATATATTGTTATTCAGAAATGGACAACTGGATCCATCACAAAATGGCGATGACATCCACATCTATTAAGTTGAGATACCAAGAAACAAATATCTACTAGCTTGAAAGACTACCATAAACCCAAATAAAATAGCCGTTGCTTTCTTGCAAGGATTTTTTCTGGGTGGAAGGGAAAAGTCTCGAAAGTTTCAGTTGCGTTGTGCGTAACATTGATCTTTAATATCTGCTACAAAACTTTTGACGACAATAAAATTCCAGAAAATACCTGTCAGGCTATCTCCTTGATATGTTTCTCGCTCATCGTCTTCTTCGTCCTCGGAGCCTTCATCAGAAGACAGTTTGTCAGCACTACCAGCTGAAATATGAAGAACCTCGCGAATCCGTTGTATGTCGTCTACAAGAAGCTCTCTTTCACTCACATCACCGTCGTCTGACTTCAAAGTGCTCATGGCAGCTTGCTATTCTCGCTAAACTGAACTGACTACAGCAGGTTGGCAACCGAGCTGCCAATCATCAGTCAAACGCTCCCGGGACGTATTGTCGGCCATGTTGAATAACTTCCCAACTCGGAGTCCCTTCACCTCAGGGGCGGCTAGTCGGGGTGACACGAAGTAGACCGAGCAGCAAAATCGGTGCGGCCGAAAGTTTATTTTGCTGCTCGGTTTACTTCGTGTCGCCCCGTACAACACCCCAGGTCTCCGAAGATGATAACAGCCTCGCCTCGCTTTGACGGAACAGGCGTAGAGGTCGCCCCTTGACTACCCTCCCTTTATAATTTACAGAATCCGGGTTACACCATGACCATATGAGCTCATATAGAATCAACTGTAATGAAAAAACACTAATTAACTGCCATTGAAAGATACCTGTCTTTTTTATTATTGTCTGCCATGTGTTTACGAAGCATAAGTATGGGTAATCAAATGGTGACTTTTTAATTTCAATGCGTAAAAATATTACTTTATGAACTAAACAGACTGCAAAAACCGTGCACGAAGATCCTGCTTGATTTAACGTTGGATCTCGCAGGAGATCTAATCAGCCAAACTTGAAAAATTAATAAACGATGATAAGTCAAAGACTTCTGCAAGGCTGAAACAACGTGATATATTTTGAACAATATTTCGGCTGGCCAGACCAGCGTTTTGTCAAAATTCTTTAGCCTGCGTAGCTGGCGGTTTATTGAATAAACCGCCAGCTACGCAGACTAAAATTCGCTTAATTTCCCTCGCCTTATTTTCTTATTTTACGAGTATACAATTTGATTACCTTTTGATATCATAAGTAACAAATTACGCTCACAATCGTGGGTCTAGAGTATTTTCACATACGTGACAAGCGGTCATTGTTTTGGGACACCAATATGGCCGCCGTTTGTTTGTTTTGTGACACCAATGTGGCCGCCGTGAGGTCACGTGAAAACACTCTCTTTTGACCTGTTTACGAATTTCGCGCCCCTCCCACATCTCACACCTATTGGGGGCTAAATGCAAATTTGTGCTCTTGTATTCATCACATGTTGAAGAGTCAAGCTTCCTGCAAACTAAACACGCTTCAAAATCTCATGAAACTAAAAAATAAACTGGAAAAAAATAAGATATGGCTTGCTAATGTTTTACACAACATTCTCAGCAAAAGTGAAACGCATCTTCCCAGTAACTTTCTTTAAAGAAAACGTGGGTTGTTTGTCGTGTGTTTACATTTTGGGGTTTACCTCGGTGTGAGTTTCTTTGTTCTTGATGTATTGTTTTTCTATTCGCTATTGTTTCGAGGTTCTTTGTTGTCTTGTTCGTTCTTTGTTTTACGTCACTCGTGAATTTCAGAGGTTTTTACACCGATGATGAGCCCATTTTTTACAAATGAGCGTGAGAATGGCCAGCCCATGCACCTTTTATACCGCCAAAATCGGCCGTGACGAACGTTGCCCTTTGTTGTTCCGCCTCTGTCGTCATCATCTGCATCACTTTGGGGCCAACCATTAAACTACTTTTTTTTTGGGGGGGGGGGGGGTATGGCTTGTCGGAAAACATTACATGCAGCACAAATGAGGGAAAAAATTCTTTCACGGCTAGCTCTATACTAAGAAAGAAAAAAATGTTACAAAGAGCATTGGGAAGGGAAAAAATATCGTGCCCAACGGCCACCGGGTTTCTAGAAAAAATTCTTGCTGACCAGAAATCACCCATACCCCCACGGTACTACATTTACGGTACTACATGGCAAGAAATTTCCTGTTTGGATGACGCCTTTTCGGGAATTTTTTTGGGACTGAAGGCAAGCCCAGTAGATGGCCGACAACTACAGGCTTGACAGGAAGATGTAGGTCACTTTCCAAATTTTGCTTTTTGTGCATGGCTGAGCAAAAATGTCATGAAACACGATGCTCGTGGAAAGACGGCGTGTTTTAATGTTGCAAAGCAAGTTTTGAGTATTTGGGAGCAGATTTAGACTGCGAGCAGTCTCTATTTTTGCTCCAAAATCCGTAACGAAAGCGAAACTTTTCTCGCGAGCGGAGAAGCCGCGAGCCGAGAGTTGTGCGGGCGCCAGCAGGAGTAGTAGTACATGGTACGACCAGTAGTTGAGGACCAGTAGGACTGCTCCGGGCGCCCGCGCAACTCGCGGCTTCTCCGCGAATATCGCGCGCGCAAATTTTCGCTTTCGTTACGGAGTTTGGAGCAAAAATAGACTTTTCACAGTCTAGAACAGATTTAGCTCACAAAGCATAAGGGCCATTTCAGAATGCTTCGTTTTTATTTAGGCTACAGTTGGTTGGTTCTCAGGGTTCGTACTCCAACAGTTCCATCAAATGTGAACTCTACAACTGTCAACTTGGCAACTTTCGTATTCTTTACTAGAAAACTGGAGACCACAATCACTCAATAAATACACACAAGACTGCAAATGTATGCACAACTGTAACCATTATGAAAATTGCTCTGAAGTGATTTTGCAATAACCCAGAATTTACAAACTCGATACATAGCAAATATTTTTTTCAATGTTTTCATTGTATAAAAACACAGCCTAGGCATTTGTCTAAGCACTTTTTACTTGCAATTATTTTTCATACAAATTTCTCCTAGCCTTTTTTTTCTCAGCAGGTACAGTTCCCAAGATTTTTGCCAGCATATTAAGGAGATTAGCCTTGAGCTTATGGAACAAAAGATCTTTATCAACTCTAACTAGAATAATAGAAAAAAAGAACTCAAGATGCAAAAACACCGCAATGTGTTTCAAAAGTTTCTGGTAATTGTTCTGCCCAAAATTTCTCACTTAATTTCCGTATCCAAGAGGCAATTTGTTTCAAAATAATTGCCAATTTTAAGCAACTTTGTTTCCCAGTAATTCAAAAGTATCAAATATCATCAACTCAAAAACGTTTTCTTTTCCCACCAAAACACACATTTGTCATTTTTTGTTCCTTTCTTCATTGCGCTTTCTGCAGCCTAGTTTTTTATGTTTGTAAACAACTGATGGATCCTCTCAAAAGGGTAAATGGGAGGACAAGTATTAATGCTAACATCCTCTGGGTTATCAGTATAATTTTGAGACATTTTGAGATTATTGGAAAGAAATAAGCACCGTGTGAGAAAGTGGATTTTAAACAAATCAAGATTGAGAGTAGCAGTTGCCCTGCTTAAACAAAGGAGACTCCACTTCTTAAAACATTGCAAAACAGTTCAGTCTACATCTTGAGCAAAGCGAAGACAGCTTGCAAGATGATAAATTAGAGAAAATGGCTTTTTCTGGAAGCACAAGGCAAAAGTAAGCACAAACTCTTGAAACACCCTGTATTGCAGTTATATACAGTATTTAACATTCTTTTCTTTAAAAATCTCACCATCATAACTCATGTACAATAAAGTCATCCTCTCTTCCAAATAATTTCCTGTTAGTTGGCGTGCACTGCCAACTAAACAAGTAATGTAATAAAGTTCAGTTGTCTGTGATCTACTACGTTCTTAAGTTAATGACTGATGGTGCTCATTAATTCAAGATTCAGCATTTCTCAGGATGCTATAGCTACCTTTAACTTGCATAACTAAACAAAACAACAACTGCAGATCATGCAAGAGTCATGGATGGCTGTATACAGTGCAGCATCATCAACTGTTAAGCTCTTTTAAGCAGCTGAAAGTAAACAAAATAATGGCATTGATTTCTTTTATTACTTCTACTAATAAATTTGGCCACGTTCGATATATCAAAATTCATGGCAACGAGGATTTCTGGTTAAACTTCTAAGCCTTGGAGCCAGGTCAGAATTTGATAATCAAACATGGGGTATGAGCAAAATGTTTCATGCATTATCTGTCTACGGCTTATAATTGAACCCTTTTCAATGCCAAGAGTAACCAACATTTTACTAATAAGATCTCAGTGTACATAAATTATAGACTATAAAGTAAACACATTGTTAAAACAGAGAGAGGAAGACAACAAAGACAATCAGCATTGCCTCGATGTAGCACCAATTCTCAGACGCACCAATGGCCCATACTGCCATAACTTATCCTAGTTCCTGTAGCATTAAGTGAAAGGGGATAGGGACCAGGGAGAATAGGTAGGGGGTGTCTGGACGGGGGGACGACAGAAAGCGGGATTTCCAAGATATGTCCAGGATTGAACTGTAACAAAAAAAATGCAACATTTGTAAATTTTGCAATTGCATTCAATCCTGGACATTTTCCAAGGTTACAGGAGCCATGAAAAATCAGGGAACATTTTGCAAAATTGTGTAATATTTTGCAAAGGAGATGCTTGCAACAAAGAGGCGGCAGCCACTAAAGGGGTGGAAGCTGGGAGCAAAAGCTAAGGGAAGTGGAGGCTTAGATCCCCCCATCTCACCCTACCATTAAGGACAAGGGGAATTTCTACACCTCTTGGATGGAATGCTAGTCCATTACAGGGTTGCCCCAGCAATAAATGTGTTGGTATCCATTTATACCCTGGGTGGAAACAGGAACTATGGCAAGTGAAGTGAAGCCCAAGAACACAACCCAGTGTCCCAGTCAGAACTCCAAACCCAAAACACTTGATCCATGTGTGCCGATATGCATATGATTTCAGGCGGTACTGTATATGTCACCGCACCTACCATTCCAATTCTCAGACGTAGTACAAGTGCAATATAGTACTGCAATCAGTACATAGAACAGTTGTCTGCACTTTATTTTGCAGGACTATAAACATCCCCAAACAGCAAACAAGAAAAAAAAATGAATTCCGGCTTCCCCTTTGGATAACCAGCTCTCAAATGTTGCTTGCCCAGGGCAGTACTTGTATGCTTGTAGTAATTTTCACTTTTCAGTATATGATTTAGCTGCAGGTCACTTGCTTAAAACCTTGACCATTGGGCAAGTGAGAAGCAAAGTCACATTTTTCTGGAAGGAAAATCTGCTGGTTCCTGTTGTATACGATTTCATCAACTCTAAAAGAATTGCTCAAGAATACCATGGATTCTAACAGCTTCTGTTTCAAATTTTTCAGTTTGGAATACCCCACAGTGAGAGCTTTCACTTACTTTGGGTAGTCTAAGGAAGCGATGATGTCTTTTATTTTAGATGCCAACTCCAAGTTTTCTTTACTGTTTTCTTGAATGTATTGCTGCAGTTTTGCTACAAATGAATCCACTGACTCCAATGTTATTGGATCTGTTTCTCCTGGAATTTGAATATCAACAAAGCTACGGGAGATTACTTGTCGCAATTTAGCAAGGTGTCTCTGTAGAGCACTAATTTCATTCTGTTGCTCTTTCCTTTCACCATCCAGTTTGTCGATGCCTTTCTTCATATTTTCGATGTGTTTGCTAAGAATGGCATTCTGTTCCTCAAACTCTGTGTTCACTTTCCTCAGCTTCCTTAGTTCGTTTTCCCGAGCTGAATAATTACAAATATACAGGGTTAGATAAAGTTGCACTTTGTGGAGATAACAATTCTATGGTCTTGAACAAGGCATACATGTGCAGTCATGGGGCACTGACCATTAGTCAGAACTGGCCAGCCAGCCGGTCTTGAAGAGAATTCTGTTATTAATCAGAACTATTTCAATTTCTAAAAACCTATTCAGTTTTAAACATTCTGTTTGACCTGTTCTGACCAAAGGTAAGCACCAATTGCAGTGACTGTTTGATAAGCATAACATATTAAATATATTAGGATTTGAAGAATGCATAGGTCATGCCAATGTTAAGGGAATATGTACGTGAAGTATTTCCAGTCACCATGTAGGTTCTACTTACCTTTATTATAATTTAAGAACTCTTCTGTGAAAATTGGAATATCACCATCCAAAGGAATTTGTAGTGATTGTGATTCAGCGGACTCGTCCACTTTTTTTGCTTCTGGTACATCTTTGACATTTGTTTTTTCAACACGTTTCTCAGATCTGTCCATCTGTGAAGAGATGACAGCAAAATGCTTCTTCCCAGACATATGCTCACGCTTGTTGTGTGGTGAGTTGAAATATAAGTTGCATGCACTGCAGAACAAGTCATCATTTCCACCCTATGCAAAAGGAAAAAAGTGACAGTTTAGCAAAGATTTCTGGATAGTACCAGTAAATATTATTATCTTGGCTCACATTGAGTTCTTTAATTAAAACTGGGTGAATTAATTTCATTATTTAGTTACCTCAGTACCATTGACACCATCTCCATCACCTAGAAACAAGCCATAATAACATCACCAACCAATAATCAATAATTCAATAGTAATATAATGGTTCAACTCACAGTGTGGATATTAGCCAAGTAGCAAAAACATTGGTCAGTACTGCTGGAAAACGCACTCAAAAATTAATGGCCAAGTTTGAGAGTTGTATTTTGGAACAGAAATGAAAATAGGGTTCTTACGCTAAGCCACCTGCTCAAGGCAACTAATAATAATGCAACTATCAATGTTAAGGGGAGAGGGGGAGGGGGGAAGAGGCCAGGCTAGAAAGTCGCCAGCTGAATAAAGAATAAAAATGTAAACTAAGGCAAGCAAGCACCTGCCCCAGGCACACAAAATCTGAGAACTACTTGTCTAAATTAAAACTAAAAAGGGCAAGCTATTTTTTCTTGCACTAAACCCTACATATAAAATGAGGAGGCACACATCCCTCCAAGATTCAGTACTGCAGTCTTCTTTTGGTGCATTGATAACTTCACCTTTTTTCAATGCCTTTTGTCTAGCTACAAAGTTCTTGTAGGCATCAGTCTGTTGATACTGTTCCAGTTCCTTCATGTAGCGTTCTTTGTCTTTCTCTGCTTCTTCCAAATAACTCTGCATTGATACACATAATTATGTAAGAAATTGTTGATTGGATTCAATACAGTGACTACTGTACATATAGTATAACGACCAGCTCGCACTGTGCAACACTGTCCATACCCAGGGTGTGCCTGGACACAAACATGGAGCTGCATTTTTTCAAAAAGCTTTGAACATCTTCAGGTACATTGAGAGCTCATAAAAGATCTTCAGTGTTTTTACATGTAACATCTTCAAAAACCAGGGTACATGCACTCTGGAGGTAAAAATTTCAAGGATTTGTTGGCAGACATACAGTGTAGTTGAGTTGTAAGTACAGGTTCTATAAACAGGAATTTAACTTGTTTGTAATAAAGCTGCCTACAGTTTACCTGCTTTTGCTGAGACGGGAGCTGGCTCCACATGTTTCCAAGGATTTTAGTGACCTCGTGAAATGGAAGATCTTGATTTTCAGCTCGCACTTTTTCACGGTGTTCATTCAGGAATCTGACATATCCTGTCAGGGGTGCTTTAGGTGCATTCAAATCCTTGTCTGGCTTTTTCCTTTTCTTTCCTTTTGTAAATATTGTCTAACATAGAAAGTCAAGGTTATTAAATGCTCTCAGTTTCAATCAACTCAGTCATTATCTCAGGCCTTTGCACCCAGAAACTACAATCATGGAATTCTTATTTCTTAGACCATTAAGTTTTCATACCTCAGCTCTTAAAAACTCATTTACAACAAGGGTTTCCCTTTGATCAGGCAATTCTACTGCATGTAACATACAAAGGAGAGAAACTTTTCTGACTTTTGCCTTTTCCCCTGGCATGGAACAGTTCAATGCTGTTTTCAATCAAGAGTTGTCATGCTTGGAGAACATTTTGTTGTTTAAATTCATTTAAAAATTGTCAAACCAGTTTGATATTTAGTTCACATTATCCCACCAGTATGTTCATTATCATAATCTAAAACAAAGTAAAAATCAAACTGGTTTGAAACAGTTAACACTAAAGATAGATTTAAACCACAATATGTAATGTTGGAATCCTGATTTCTAGAACCTCCAAGTTTCTTAAATCGGGCAGGGTGGGGGAGTGGGTAGTGTTCAAATTACTACTGACTGTAAAAGCTCTTCACTTCCCATATCTGTGCTACATGTACCTTCTTTGCGCGTGTGTGCATAGCAATGGAAGGCCTTTTTTACCTTTCTCTGCTCTTGTCTCTGGTCAGGTTTATTTGGGCTAGCCGACGGACTGTTCTCGGCTGCAAGAAATAAAAACACAAAAAATATTTATTCTCTCTTTTCACCACTTCATCGTGTTTTATGTATATACATACCATTATAAGAATCACTGATCAGAAGTACTTTGGTACATCAGATGAATTCAGTATTTAATTTTCTCTTAAACTGCTTGTTGCAAATATTGTGTAGCCTAGTAATATGCATCACTTATTAAGATCCTGCGAAAGCAACAATGTGTGTATCTTTAACTTATAAGTTACATTGTACAGGTAACTGGTCATTTCGCATTCAAGCCAATTTGCCTACATTGAGGGCATTTCACCTACACAAGCTAAGTTGCCTTGCCTGCACTGAAGCCAGTTGGCCTATTGTACACTGAATACTTGTTGAGTAAACGTGCTAATAAACTTGAAGCTGACCAACAGGACAAGTTTATGTAGCCATACACGTAAAACAGAGAAATAAACTTTACCTTAACTTATTGGCATGTGCATGTGCTCAAATCATGCTGTGCACAATTCAAAACTCCAAGCGCAAGATGCTGTGATTCAGAAATTGTAGCACGAGACTTTTACAGCACTCCAAATTAAAGCACTCAGTTCTTTGTGTAAAATAATGTTTCTTGATAAATCGGAATGGCAACTTTAATGAAAGCTCATTTTAGCTCAATTTTTATTGCACAGCAGGTTAGATGCAGATAAGCTTCTATCAATCCTCCTTGAAATTTAAGTTGAACACACGGTTTTAGAGGCAGAAATGAAAAATTGAGAGAGATCAAGGCAGGCTCAACTTTTTTGCATGTCAACAGCTTTTGTCACTTCTTGACTTGATCTTGCAGCTAATGGATTAATTGCGTTCGACGTTAGGAGAACGCTTCGTAATCTTTGGGGATCCTGTGGTCGATGGGATACCTGTGCATGCCAGGCGTGAAGATTCGAGATTTTTGGTTACTTGGACGGGCGATGTTCAAAATCTGCGCCATTTTGAATAATTATTAAGCGCGCGCACGAATTTTAAGCCCAATAGCCGGCCAAAGAAATTGCGGGCTCACCTGGTGGACATGCGCACACAACTATTTTTTACGTCATAAACAATTGTCATATGGCAATCACGTGCATCACTGGTTCCATCAAGGTCAACTAGATGATTACACGGGAATATTTGAGTTCGGCAAAAGAATGAACTTTGGAGTTGTTTTCTAAGCGGGTTTTATCACTGAGCTGATGATTCTGCTAAACTTTTCGGTCAATGCCGTTCAAATCGAGCTGGAACTTCGTAGAAACACACAAATAAAGACCAGGTAACATTTGTGCCGTGAGAAGTTTACCCGTGCGTTTGAGTCTATTTACATATTTGTAGTTTAACCTCTTTCATGCACGAAAAAGTAAGCTTGAGCGTATCAGTGCAGTTTGTTACAACTGTAATGCTTTATTCACGTCTGATATCTCTACGCGGGTAATTTTGCATGATAAGTATCTCGCTCGCTGAAGCAAGCTAAGTTTAAAACATGTTGAACTGACCTACATGAACGTAAAATAATCATGAGATGAAAAGTTTGCACAATGGCAAAAGATTCTGTCCGGTTCTCTGACATCAGTAATCTAGCAGAAACCTAATATGTTTCCGTCGCTCCTATGATCATTGATTTCACTTCAAGTTGTGTCACGCAAGAAGCCAAGACTTTTAACCTTCGAGGCTACCATTTTTTCGAAGTTTGTAGTGACATGTTTATCTTTTTAACAACAAAGAACTTTTTACGATCTACTTTACATTTTTATCGACCATGCTTGAGGGAGAGTAAGACATTTTAAGAGTAGAGAGTTAATGAGTGAGATATTTTGAAGCCGTATACGCGAAGAACATTTTTTACGAAAAGAATGTTTACCTTTTAATTCATGATCTCTTCCATGATTTTGAAATCAAGCTTGACGACACAAAAGCTAATCTGGAGCTAAGAAAACTCGAACGCACTTATTGATCTATGATTACTACTAGTTATAAAATATTAATAGCGAAGCTCTGGCAGCCCGAAGGGCCGCCAAGAGGAGCCCCATACTCATATGGGAAAGAAAACGAAACCCATGAGTTGATTTTCTCATGGTTATCATGGCTAGCAGTATTGCTCGTGGGCACGTACACATGACGGCGAGGAGGACGACGGAGTCGCGCAACATGGCGGCCATAAATAGCCATGCCTTGTCAACACCTTGTCAGCCTTATCAGCTAACATCTTTGCTTTTGGCCATCCATGTCATGGTCAATTGACAGCTGTCAAATCGAGGTATCCGCTGACCAGTATCACATGACCAGATCGCAGGCTCAGGTTAGAACTGATTGAGGTAACGTGTTTTTTGGAAGTTGACCGCTGACCAGGCATTGGTTTCCTTCATTGATCACGGGCTCAGGTCCGAATTTTTTTCTTCTGGCAGCATTTTTTAAGTTTTTATGGTCATTCAAATTCTGCAATTGGAGTTGACGTTTTTAACCATCACTTATTTAAGAGAAATTATTAAAAACCAGCAAAAATACGGAGCTCCGCTTTTAGGCTTGGCTAAATCTATATATTATAGACCAATTATACCTGAACCCTTACCTGAAGATCTCTCTTGAATGGATGATCTGGTAAAGAAAATATCAACAATATTAATCATGTTTTATCTGAAAAAAGTGTCAACCAGAGGCATTGTTAGTTGCATAGCAGGGTAGTAACAAGGTATATATTTTCATCACTGATCCCATATTTTTACTCACAATCCCTGATCCCACAAAATCTGTTGATCCCACAAGATTCCATCACAACGCCGCTGATCCCGATCCCACGGGTTGTGATCCCAGATCCCGGGGCTGTGATCCGTGATCCCTGATCCCACCCCTTTTAAGTCTGTTGATCCCTGATCCCATATACCTTGTTACAACAGTGAGTATAGCTATCAGCACATTCACCATGTTTGCATTTGGTGCCAACATTCAAATGCAAACCCTAACTGATCACTGAAAGTATGTTTACAACTAATAAAACCTCTCTACACCAACTGGCTGTTGTAGAGTGGTGGCCATCATGGCGAGGTTTTCAATCCACCGTAAGATGGCAGCTGCAAATACCTTGCAAACCAAACAAAGCCCACTGGGCATATAGAAAGGTATGGTTTAACAGAAGTCATTCCTGTACTAACAACATCGCTCTTGCCAAGTTTGAATGACAAATGACTATATTCCCTGTCATAATTGCTTGCACGAGTTATTATACCTTGTAAATCACAAGCCAGATAGAGAACCAACACAAACCAGACTGTCAGTCGAGCGGCCCAGCCGCCGCTCTGCAGGTGTTTGTTTTAATATCTGTGAATATTCCCCACTGGAGAGCGTTTTCACAGGCTAACGCAACTGGTGTAATTTGTCCCAGGCAGTGGGGTGACCCTGCCTGTAAATTTGGGCTATCTTTGATCCTCTTGCAATGGTTTTCCTACCAGAAGGAGAACACCAGCTCCTTGTAAACAGGGCATTGATTTGGTATGAAAACAGGGGCTTACGAGTGCATGGAGTGTATTTAGCCCCTCTTACACTATATCTACACCAGACCGATTCCAAATTTCAGTCAGAAAGGCTCGTTTCGGTTCATTCCAACCGGAATATTTGAGACCACCTCTGGTATTGGTTCACTGTGACTGCTCAGACCAGTCGGACTGAAATTGACTGTTCCAATTTCACAAACTGGTTAGTTGTCTCACTTCTGGAGGGGGGCCGGAACCCGGGAGAATTGGGGGTGGGAGGAGTTTAAGAGGTGGGGGGAGTATGGGAGGTAGGAAGAGAGGGGTTGGGAAGCAGGATTTTGATAGGGGCAGAAATCAGGAGAAATAAGAAAAAAGTTTGCAACATTGCATGATGTTTTGCAATAGGAAAGACACAAGAGGCAGGCTCTTCTGAGAAAGGGGTGGGAACCTGTCCCCCCCCCCCACCCGCTTCAGGAAAGACAGACAGACAGACATGTTTTATTCGGAGTCTTAGGTAGGAAGAGAGGGGTTGGGAACAGGATTTTGATAGTGGCAGAAATCAGGAGAAATCAGAAAAAAGTTTGCAAGGAAAGGATCGTTCCACTCAACTGATCTACTGGTTTAATCTTAAATTGTTGTTCCATTTTACAACAGTTTATCAAGGTTGGACAGACTGGTCGGACTGTGAAAATGGGAAGCACCCCATATAAACAGAAGCCGATCCGGTCCGCTTCGGTTTGGAACGGTTCCGGGCTGGTCTTGTGTAAACATAGCCCAAGTAAGCTTTTGAATAGTAAATATCTAAGAAAATTAATTTTAAAAAATAAAACGTGGAATTATCCGTTAAAGCTTCAAGAAGAATTTTTTTATGTAATTAAATTTTATGAACATCACTAAATGTAATAAAAGTTAAAATCAATAGTTTGAAGTCAACAAATCTCCGAATTCCGATACGCAACTTTGCATTACAATTTTCCGAAAATTAACGTAATACAAGCCCTAAAGGAACTTAAGCATTACAGTCATTACAGCAGTGTCTGTGATCTTTAACATTGAAAACATTAATATTATAATCCAGTTTTGTTCAGAGAGGTTTTATTTAGCGGCTATGAAATAGTAATGAGTCTGTCGGAGAGAATTATTCGCGCGTGGACAAGATCCGATATAAGCTTAAGCTTAATACCTCTTCCAACTAAATTTTACAGGCGGTTTATTCACTATTTGAAGGTATTTTAAAGATATTTATCATCCTTGACGGTGAAAATGACTCATAACTGGGAGTAACATACCTTCCATCGCTTTGTTTTTCCCCGGTTAGGTCACTGTCTGCGGTTTCCATGATCGCCCGGGTTTCAATGGAGTTTCGCCACGTTTATAACTCGACACGTTGGAGTTTTCACTATCCGAGATTTTTTCAGTCGCCCAAGTTACGTTGGTACTTAGGTTTTATAATAGTTGAACGGTTCTCGGCTATTTAACAAAAAGAAAACAACAGAAAACGAAGAAAATAATCGCACACCTCGAGGCTACCACGCTTCCCAGAACATGCATAAGAAACCTCGCTTCCTAATATGGTGTGGAATGCCATATTTGGATGCCAAGCCAAATGGGATTCCTGTTTTATTCTCAGTTCTTTTTCTCTTCCGTTTGATCTCATTCTCTTTCAACTGGGAAACAGTAAAAAAGTGTCTTTTATCCAAACCAGATCGCAGAAGCTGTGGGAAAAATTCGCGGTCGATCAACAACAACAATATTCTTTATTTGTACTCTCTTGCCTATGACAAATTAAAAACAATATTGAATATAAAAATAGAGTACTAGCTGCCTGGAATAACCATTTGGGCTAGGGGAGCCAAGCAGCCAGAAGACAACAGCATTAAATGGAAATTAACTAATGGTCAGCAAGATAGCACAAATACACAAATAAAAAAGGAAAAGAGGAAAATGCTATTACTATACTATTAGGAAGTAATTAAGTTAAAATATGACTATAAAAACATTGAACGGTAATAGCCATTGTTCGGACCCAACCAGAGTGAGGCTCTTTTGTGTTTCAGATTTGAAAAGCTAGGTTTTTTGGTACCTAAGTGGTGGTTGGAGAGGGGGTGGGTCTTTAAACGGTAGACTGATCCCCAAGGCAAGGAGAAGAGATTGAAACAGGAATTATAGGGGTGGAGGAAAACATCCAGATAAAATGCTCATGCCCTTCCAAAAAGCCTGATACTCATCTTATGCTTAAAAGGTATCTTGTAGCTTATTTGATACTATTTTTTTAGATTCATCTAATCATTCGATTCTCACAGGTATGAAATCCAATAAGTTTGCCAGTCATGTGAAATGCAATTGTTTTTTCTGCCGTCTGCAAGCATTTACAGAGAAAGAAAATTAGATATGAACCTTTTGTTCAGAGAAACAGGACAGAGAACACCCGTACTCCTAAATCTTTTTTGGGGTTTGTATCCCCCACTTCTTCAAACCCTTATCACTATTTCAGACATCTTTTTCCCCAATCCTCTCTGATCTGACTCAAATATCAATACTCCAGGACCTCTAAATATAGCCCACATTTGATAAATCAAAATTCTGACATGACTCCTACGCTTTCAGGTATAAAAATGCTAATTTTGGAATATTCCTTTATCTGTTAATTACCACAACAGACTTGATACAAAGAACACAAAACCAAACATAGAAGTTTAAACAAAAAGCCTTGGTGCCATGTTTCAATTTTGATATATCGAACATGGCCTATTGGTATGTGTTTGGTATTGATTTTGGCATGGGGGTGTACAAGTGCCGGCATCAACAACAACAACAACAACAACAACTTTATTGTATCCCAAATTAATGAGGTTTACAAAACTAGACAATATAAAATAAAACGAGTACATGGCTGCCCAAAATAACCACTACTGGCTAATGAGGAACTGGGCAGCCATCCTTAGTGTTTACATCAGTGATTTTAATGGTCAGGTACATAGGACTTAAAAATAAACACATACAACACACACAGACAAAAATTAAGTAAACTAGGTTAAAAGTTTAGCAGAAATAAGCCGGAAGAAAAAGTATATAAACAGCTTAACTAAGATAAGAGAGGATATAGAGGTATGGGGGTGTACAAGTGCTGGCACGGCAGTTTACAAGTGGCGGCATGGCGGTTTACAAGTGGCGGCATGGGGATGTACAAGTGACGGCATGGGGGTGTAAAAGTGCTGGCATGGGGGTGTACAAGTGCCGGTATTGAGGTGTACAAGTGCTGGCATGGGGGTGTACAAGTGCCGGTATTGAGGTGTTCAAGTGCCGGCATGAGGGTGTACATGAAGAACAGTTCCCAGAGAAACCTTTCGTAAAACTGTTACCCAACAGGGGAGTTTGGAGGATAAACAGGCTCAACACACAAATAAATTTATTGAGTAATGACCCGTATTGTTAAAGATGAAACAAAGCTCAACATAAATAAATTATTTTACTGAATTCTAGACCTGGAATGTTGAATACAAAACAGACTCAACATAAATAAAGGTTTACTTTATTCATGTTTAGTTGAATGCTGACTTCTTTTCTATGTATACTCTTAAATAATAAAAGTACAATCAAACAGTGGCCGTGAATATAAATTCTAAAAGTTTCCAATGAACCACAAACCATGATGATCACTGAAACTACTAAAGATGTTCAAAATTTAGGATCGAAAGTAACCAATCAAAAAAGCAAGTAGTATTCACATATCAAGTTGTGTATGTGCATTTATTTAACTTTTACTTCACTACTTAAAAACTATACTGATATCTAAGATCATGCTGAAACATTTCTTCAGTTCCTCGCATAAGTTCTTTGACAGCAGTTGCCAAATATCAACTCAAAGGGGTTCCATCTTTATAACACAAGTTTTTTCTTACTGGATCATGTAAAAGAAACAATGTCGCTCAAAAAAATAAACATGGCACTGTTAAAGGAGCTCTGTTACGGATGGCAAATTTTGAAAAGTTTAGCATAATTTTCCAAAAATTTGTCAATTGCAATCCTTCTCAATCTTTCTCATTTAAAGCCACCCTTGTTTCTTCTCAGTTTATTTTTTCATCTTTGGTGTTTTCTTTCTTGGTAAACACTGATTATTTCATGGCTTTCTTTGATTTGAAGGCAACTGTGACTGAGCTCCTTTAATGTAATACTTAAGACGTCTTAAGACTGACTGGCAACACTCTCACTTAATATTTTAACAAGTTAAAATCTGGAAGATATGGCCTAGTTTCCTGGTCTTCAAGTGTCAGATGAAACAGTTATCACATGTCACTCATAATCTCTCTGACCACTGTCATTCTCTGTGTAAAAGAACAAACACTCCCAATGCAGCAAGAATGGCGTACTGAAAAAAGAAGGAAATCAAATTCAACCATTAGAAGAAATAACCAATATTATAAAATGTTCAACATATTGTGAATCGGTCACTGGGTTCATTATATCTCCATAAAAATTATGGTATATGTGCTGCATTAGGAGTTTGAGAAAGTGCATTTAAGTTTCTTGAACATTTCATAACCTATGGAGAAAAAAACCTGCTGTTTGTGCAGTCTTGTTACACTACATAAGAATTTCATTTGCACTTGGATGTTATTGAGCTTTGCTTTCCACGTCATTGACTAAAGAACAGGTGATATTCAAGGCAATTTCCACGGATTTTTGTTAAATAATGATAGTAGGTCAGGCAGCATGAGACAAGATATGTCATGTGCAGCAAAACAAATATATTTCCATAAGTTTACCCACTGAAGAAGTATTTTAATAATTCTTTCACACATATAAGCACCTCAAGTGACAGATTTCCTGAAATCCAATGACTACACCTGACTAATAGTTAGATTAAGTTCAATCGAATGCTACTGGTATGTTGTGGTTTAAATTTATATTTGGTTTAAATTTTTTCATACCAGTTTGATTTTTGTTTTTCAATGTCTTGTGGTCAATCAATACAGTAAAAACCTGTGAGTAAGAACCTGCATTTTCCAAAGCAAGGCTAAACAGGGTATCTAACAAACATTTAGGCTACTTAGGTTCTTAAATGGGTTCTTATTTTCTTAAGAAAATACTTTAAGTTAAGCTTTAAAATTAAGTGGTTTTCAGTCTATTCCATACATAAAATAAGCATAAAATAAATAATGACTTTTATTAAAAAAAAAAGAAGTGCTTAAAACATAAATGGTTATGAATGTGGAATTACCTTTGAGTTTGCACATAACATTACATGCTCCCTCAGCATTAACAGTGTATGGTCACAAACTAGTGAGTTTTTAACTATGATTCAGGAAATAAGAAACATGTTTGAAATTTTAGGCTAAACAGTTCTCGTTCAGAAAGAGTCTAACTGGCAAATTTTAGCCTAGCAGGTTGTTTTCGAATCTCTTTACAGTGGCCAATTCAAGTTATCAACCCAGTTGATAAAACCAAATTATCTTGTTAAAGTCTACGCTCTTACTTACAGGTTTTTACTGTATTAGAATCACACTATTTCAATAGCATGAGTGCAAACATGACTCAATATACACATGGCTGTGTATGTGGCTGTTTATGTATCAAATGATATATGCATCTACAGGTACTGCTGCGGAGCAAATTTTGTTGCTTCATGTACTCGATTCACACCAAAGCTTAAACACGTTTAAAAACTGTTTAGTTAAACATGGTTTAAAATTGTTTTGTTCATAAAAGTTACCAACTGATGATTGTTGACTTCAAATTTGGCACAATGAAAGAACACATTAGAACTTACTTGAATCCATGTAAAATTCAGTCTTTCAGTCTTCTGTTGTTTATTTTCATTTTGTCTAACCTGGTTTAACTAAACAAGTTTTGTTGGTGTGAATGGGGTATTAGTTTTCAAGAATGAAGGAATAAGGTAATGAATTTCCAAACTTTTCCCTTGGTAAATTCTAGCAGCTGTAAAAACAAGAGAAAAGGGAAATAACAATCAAACTGGAAAAATAAACAAAAATATGTCAAATTTATTTACCTTAAACTTAGGATAATCATTCATAAGAATTGTCACCATGCCAACATAAGGAACAAATCTGAGAAAAAGATCAAAATTACTGGTCAAAACTAATTAATGTGCCTATGAAGTGAATTGGTTTTTTATTTAGTTTTAAAATTTTTCCTTGTGAAATATGCAATTCCAAAGTTTGAGACATCTGACGTTAAAAGTAACAAATATTTTACAAGCATTCAAAGTTGAGCCATTTTGCCCTCAAAAATGGTATTTGAATCGCGTGGTCAAAATACCATGTGACAACAAACTCTGACGTTGTTTGGGTGTCAAAAACAAACGTTTGGCACCAAAGTGACGTCACAGCGTGGTATTTTTGGACCCATTCCCCTGACCATTTTTGGGGGGCACAATCTCAACTTTGAAGGCTTGTAAAATCGTTACTTTTAATCCCAGAGGTCTCAAACTCTGAAATCGCGTATTTCAAAAAGTAAATTTAAAACAAAGCACAAAACAAATTCACTTCATAGGCACTATTTGACTGTTATTATTATTTTCATCATTATTATTATATTTTTAAGATTTTTAATTTTTCAGCTCTTTTTTTCAATTTAGCAACTTTGTAAATCTTCAAATCATTTCCCAAACAATTACATGCTTAAATTCTGTCTTCAGACCCTCTTTGAATGCCCACTTTTCAAACCCTTGCCAACCATGATTTGCACTGTACTCAACTCAAAGCTTTGAAACCTGCCCGAGTAAGCGGGCAAGTGATATTTCCTTCCCTGTGCTTATATAAGTGAAAAAATCTCACCCTCTAGCTCGCCCAACTACATCTTTTCTTTCTAGCCACATTTGACCTGGAGCATAAAGACCACGATCATCCACAGAGTTATTGTCACCTTTTGTTAAAAATTTTATGGCTCCATCCTCTCTACAACACAAAACAAATTCATTTAAAATGGAAGAATAAAACAATTACTGCGCATGACTTAAAGGGACACTGTCATGGTATTTTGGCGTCATTTAAAAATGCTGAAACCCAAAAATAACAGTGTAGTTTTGTTACCTACGAATCAAGGATTTTAGGCTGCAAGGAGGCCAAGTGAAGTTCGCAAAGGGGCTGAGCGAGTGATGAAATGGGAAGAGGTGGACTTGTCTAACTTGAGTGGTTCTCATTTGCAGGTAAGGCTGCATACAAGCCTAGTGGCCCATATGGCTGTAGCTTATCTCAGTCTCCTTCAAGGTGACTAAGAGTATTTATACTGATGTGAAATATATATGAAATAATTCACATTTGAACTGCAGATGTAGATGAAAGAGAAGAATGATCATCATAGTGAATTTCCAATTTAAGCAAATGGAAAGAAGAAACCTGAAAAAAATCAGGGCTTCAACGGGATTCGAAAACAGTAATCTCCGCGAATACGGGTGCAATGCTCTACCAACTGAGCTATGAAGCCACATATTCAGGGGTTTCAAAATGTTTTGAAGTAGGTGTCGTCGACTGCAAGAGTAGGCGGCTGTTATAGGTGAGCTTTTTGGTCACGAGCTGATTGCTATGACCAGAGTAGCCGGTGGCAAAATAGTCAAGTAGCCCGTGGAACTCCAGCAGTCACCACTTTGTTTTGAAACCCCTGCACATTGGGAGCGAGATCAATTCATTGAGTTCATATTTTCCTGTGAGAAGTGAAATTATGTGAAGTATTGTATGAAATAATTCATATTTGAACTGTGAATGTAGATGAAAGTAAAGAATGATCATTGCAGTGAATTTTCAATTTAAGCAATTGGAGAGAAGAAGCCTGTATGGGATGTTAGTTCATTGCAGGGTTATCCCTCAGCATTTACTGGTACCCTGGCAATCCAGAGTCAAGCACACAAATCATAAGCCACCCCACATGCAAACGTTTTGGACCCACAAATTAAAATAATTATTTCTTCAAGTGAGCAACGAAGAGGAACAACTGGCAATTAATTACACGAATCAGAGCCTTATTCTAATCCAAACCTCAGAATTGTTATTTATATATAGCAATCAGACAAAACTTGATATGAATTCAGCTGAATCAAAAAATTAATATAAGATGCATAGAAATATAATGAAAGGCTGCAAGAATTAATTTCGACAATAAAATATATAAACTGCCAGGCTACTAAAATTTACACATCTCAGTAAAAATTAACACAAAACAATGGAATCCTTACTTTTCGTGAATCTTCAAAACCCGGTGAACAATGGGAATTTCGCGTCCCTCGACTTTAAACACAACAATTTCACCAACACGAATAGGGTCTTCTTTATTGGTTAGAAACAATAGGTCTCCGCGCTGAAAAGCTGGTTCCATGCTCCCACTAAAAAATAAACGAAAACATAAGCACATGCATCAAAAGTTAACAAAAAAAGGTAAAATATTTTTAGAATTAATTTCTAAATAAATGAGACTCTTTTTTACCTCAAAACTACAACTATAGGACTTTCGCTCCCTGTGACGACCATCAAACCTTTCCAAATCATGAGGGCAGATGAAACTATCATGGCAAAGTTTAAGCCTTGATAAAAGAGCTGTGAATTGAAAATCAGCCTGTTAGGACAGGAATCATTGCTCTACACGTTCCGTATACTAAAATCGTGTAAAAGAAAGTATTTTTATACCTGTCTTTTATTCATCCGCCGCACATCTTCGAACCAAGACCATAAATCCATGATGGCGGACACGTGTAATACGCAGGCGCACAAGCTACCGAGATCACTTTAGGAAACGGGAAAAAAGACGGTGGATCGAGCGGTAGCGAGCAGTAAAATTTAATTGAGCACGGAATCAGTTATTCTACAATCTTCAAATATTTTCAAATGGATAAGAGTGAAGGAAAATAAATTTTCGCACATTGTAAGGAATACTGAGCTAATTCACAATAACAAACTCCATGGTTTTATTTTATTTTTTCTTAGGAGCACGTGGCTGGGATTTTCAGCCCGGACTGAAACCTCCATGAAATCGTCACTTTCATTTCAAAAAGAATTCTTTCAGAACCGGGGCTAAAATCTCAGCTCTGCTTACCGGGTGGAAAGTTCAGCCCGGGCTGAAATTCGCCATGTAATCACCCGGACCGTCCTTTCCTCTGTCTTCAAATTTCATTTTACCCTCAGTGGTATCGTAAAACGAAAGTCGGACGAAAGGCTACGAATCGAACTCAATTTGCAGCCGATGGGTTGCATTCAAACGTTCAGACCGGCTTTTTCGAGCGGCTTCAGTCTCGCGTCTCTTTCAGTCTCAAAAGGGTGGTGCGAATTCATCTTTTGGGTCTATGGTGTCCATGCATGCTGTGGTCAAGTGTTTTGCTAAACGGGAGTCAAATACAGTAAATACTAGCTATAAGGCAGATAAGTTTAGTTTCACTTGAGGTTCTAAAATCATCATTTCGTAAATCAGCTTACATTGTTTGGCGGACTGTAAGAGCACATTCTAGTCTAAAGTTTCAGCCTGCGAAATACATGAAGTCATCTTTTCATTTGCCGGCAAGCGCTGGCTAATTATAACGTTCTTGAGAAAGTTAATACAGTCCTGCTTATAAACTTCCTTTTGCATGCGATGGAGCCTAAATATATAATAGTATGTCAGATTTGACCACATCAGTTTGATATCCTTGGGACAAAATGAGCCTTCAAATACATTTTCAACAAAAGTGTTTCATTTATAAGAGAACTTTAATTTGTACAAGGATCATGCGGATGTTGTACGGCGAAGCTTAAAATATTTTAGTACGTGCTGTGGGTCTATAAAGTTTTCCATGATCTGCCGAAAAGATTACTACAATTTTTCAGCAGTATTCTTCAAAAGCTGGATTTCCGAACGCGTAAAGACGACGGGTTATTAGCTGACGTGTTCTCACTTTGTTGGGTACTTTTTTAATAAACGCATTTCGTATTTTCTTTACCCCAACTACCGTGCTGCTACACGGATTTGCGCGATGTAGTTGTTGTGGAGAGGTCAACCTTATGTTATCAGTCTAAATACAACTTCTAGTCTTCCGCTGTCCTTTTAGACAGCCCAGTATCGCTAGCAGGCCTCCTTCAGTAGAAGGCTGATGGCTAAGAGGGATAGACGAGAGGGACCTTTCTAGCCATGAACAGATCGAGTTGTCTTACACGAAGGGTGGAATCGTTTCAGCCTCAACCCTCTCAGTGCCCCCGTCCCCTCGAGGCTCCAACGTTTTCACGCTTCGTGTAAGACAACTCAATCTGTTCATGGTTAGAAAGGTCCCTCTCGAGTGAAGTGCCTAGCCTGCGTAGCTGGCGGGATTCGCAGCCAAGTGCTTTTGTCAAATCCCGCCTGCAACGCAGGCTAGTGAAGTGCCTAGTCCAATGCCTTAGCAGATGACGTCACAGAACAGCATTCGTCTTTTCATTTGACTCAGTCAGAAACCTCCAGATTTGCTGGTTAAATGTCAACCGGCCCAGGGAATATTGTTTGCTTATATTGACTCATGGGCTGATGTAGCTGTTATGAACCAGTTTGGCACGTATTTTACTTTTATGGAACTGAAGGTTGCAAAAGATAAGCTAACTCCTTGTGCTTGATAAAATTGAGCAATATTCGGGTCGAAGCTAGTGGTTGCCTTCATTGAATCGGAGGCACTCAAATCCATATTTTTTTATTATTATTATTATTTTTATTGGCCACTATAAAAGTGACAAAACATAGACGTATTAAGAAAAGTGAATTCATATACTTTTTTTAATATCAAAATATGCTGTTATTATGTTAACCCACTTGCTATGTTGGTCAGTTTTTGTTTGCTTATTGTTCTGAGTTTTGTTGAATAAGTGGCGTCTTTTGGACTTAAAAGCTTTCTTTAATATACGAGAAAGCCCTCGAATTGTTGAAATTTCCCCATAAAGAAATGTACAGAGATAAACGACTTCAGTCGCCTGACAAGTTACAAAATCTTTTTAATGGATTTCTTTAAGATATTATAGTCAATCAAAGTTCCTGTTCGAATTTTGCTTTGCACAAAACATGGCATAAGCTTAGAATCGAAGGAAATTAAATGGCAGCCGGGTAAGTTATTGCTTGCTCGTTAACTATGAACAGGAAAACAAGTCGGCCTTGTGATTACCAAAAGATAAACAAGTTTCGGTACATTGTTCAAAATCCTGTGGTTAAACATTCCAAATACCGAAAGTGGACGAGTTGAATACCTTTGTTCTTTTCTTGGTCGTGTCTGCTTTCAACATTTTCTCTTACTAGCCAGCAATAGTGTTCGAAAAATACTTGAAACGCTGCTACACTGAAAACGTAACTTTTCAAAGCGATAGGAAATGAAGCTAGTCATTTAATGGCTGGATTAATACCGTTTAATGGTTTTAGCGCAGAGATTACTAGTTGGCTTTGCCTGAGGCGTTTTTCAGCTACGCATAATGAACTCCGTTGAATTAAATGACCAGTACCTCCTCTAAATTCTGAGAGTTGCAGTAATAGTTCTAATATTGAGCTGTAAAGCCTTAAAATGTCAAAAGCTATACAAAATCATTCTTGTATAGCTACATGTTTTCAGAATGCCATTCTTTGGAATCATTTAATATTACGTCATAACAATATTCTCATGTTTAATATTGTCTTATATTATATAAGACATTGTATTTCAACCTTATATTTCAATAGAAAATAATTTCATGAAAATGCTTAAGTTAAAAAGATTAAAAATGAACAAATTATTTTTCCTTGTCTGATAAAACTTGATTCTTCAAATAGAAAAATTTACCTCCATTATATTACTACTGGTGATAAGCTAACGAGTTTGGATACAGTGCGAGCCAGCAAGCCAGAAATCCCTGATCCCAATAACCGCAAGCTACCTAAGGAACTGTAGGCTAACTGCAGTGCTAACTAGGCTAGCCAATGTGTAATTAAGGCTAACCGTAATGGCTAGCATGACTCCTATGACTTGCGAACCTTGTGAACCAAGCGAGCAAGAAATCCCTCGTCCCATTATAAGGGCTAACGGCAAGCTACCTAAGGAACTCTAGGCTAACTGCAGTGCTAGCTAGGCTAGCCAATGTGTAATTAAGGCTAACCGTAATGGCTTTCATGACTCCTATGACTTACGAACCTTGTGAACCAAGCAAGCAAGAAATCCCTCGTCCCATTATAAGGGCTAACCGCAAGCTACCTAAGGAACTCTAGGCTAACTGCAGTGCTAGCTAGGCTAGCCAATGTGTAATTAAGGCTAACCGTAATGGCTTGCATGACTCCTATGACTTGCGAGCCTTGTGAACCGAGCAAGCAAGAAATCCCTTATCCCATTATAAGGGCTAACCGCAAGCTACCTAAGCTAACTGTAGGCTAACCGGTGTGTTGTTTAGGCTAACCAGAGTGTTATTTAGGCTAATCAATGTGTTATTTTAATAGGCTAACCAGAGCGTTATTTAGGCTAATCAATGTGTTATTCTAATAGGCTAACCAGAGTGTTATTTAGGCTAATCAATGTGTTATTTTAATAGCTTAACCAGAGTGGCTCGCTGACATGCAGTTTATCCGGAATGGTTGCAGTTTTGCTGGGATTTTGTAAAGCCTCCCAGGAATGATGAAATAGCTTTGCAACATTTTTTTTTCTTGCTTGCAATAGTGCAAGATTTTTTTTTCTATTTCATTTGTGCTGCATGCAATTTTTTTCTTCCAACAAGCGCTTGCAGGAATTTTTTTTTTAAATCACCCCCCCCCCCCCACCCCCCCAAGAGCTAAATGGTCGGCCCCTAAAGGAGGGATTTGAAACCCAACCAAAATGAAAATGTCAGCAGCGAAAAGCTTTGTGTTGGCACGTTTTTTTATGCAAATATCTTCATCTATTGTTTTTCAAATGTTAATAAGTTCGTTAATTTATAGTTGTTACGTCTATTTCCAACAGTTACTTCTGAAGATGTATACGAATGATGAAGCAAAATCTGTAAAAACTTAACAGACAACACAGTTTGTTTCGGATCCATGAAATTCGGCGAAAGTAAAGTTTTATACACGTTGAGTCTGAGTTAACTTACATTACCGAAAGACAAACCATTTCTCATTAGTCAGTATTGTTGAAAAGTTCAATTAAATATTCCAAACACGAAAAGGCGACAAGTTGAATCACTCTGTGTCCCTTTGTTCTTGTCAACTTTTATCTTTTTCGCTATAGCTGGGTATAGTGATACTTTGCGAAAACTTTATAAACTTTTACAAATATTACCAATTACAGCAAGCCGTTTTGTAGAACACTGTCATTTTATGTCGCCTTGAGCGTAGAAATAATTTTAGTCATTTTCCCTAGGGCGTTTTTAATCACACAATACTAACTCGGTTAAGTTATCAGTCGATACAATTTATAAACATTGACAATGGCGCAGCGGCAGTGAAAATGGCTGATGTAGAGTTCTGATGATATTCACGTTGACTTGTTCAAACTCAGTTGAAGTCGATAGGAAATCATGTTCCGTTCAAAATAAGACCGCAAAATATTTTTATAGCCTCTTCAGCGAAGCCATGATAAAGATTAAGGCTTCGTTGTGTTATTTTTCAATCGAGCCAAAAACAATTTAATTTGGTTTTATCAACTGGGTTGATAATGTCAATTGGCCAACGTAAAGAGATTCAAGAGCTGACGTTCCGAGTCGTTAGCCGTTAGCCGCTCCGACGAAGGGCTAACGACTCGAAACGTCAGCTCTTGAATCTCTTTACGGTGGCCAATTGACATTATCAACCCAGTTGATAAAACCAAATTATATTGTTATACTTCCCACCGACGCAGCACCACAGTTTCTTTAGAAACTTACCCTCTCAAAAACAATTTAGTTCGTTATAGCTTAAGTAGCTTAAGTAGGAGTAGGAGTTTTAATCACAAATTTGTTAAAAAAACCAAGTACCTTGCGAGTAGTGGTTATCTCCACGCTACGTTTGTAAGAGCCAACAAGGAAAAGGAACAACCCCCTTCTCTGTCACAGAACCCCGAATATTCTTTGGAACTCTGCAATGTTGTGGCTCCGTGTTCCAATATTGAATGAAAGTTTGCGACTTACCTTTAATTAACATTAATCGTCCAGCTAATTTATTTGTATCTGTGTTTATGCTGCCATTATTTATTTACTTAGCTATGGCGGAGCTCTGCTACTTTGGACACCACACACAAAACTGTTTACATTATGGCCTAATATCATTTTTATTCTTTTTTCTTTATTTAGCGCGTAAATGCTTTGAATAGTGCAAATAAAGATTTTCAATTCAAATTTCATCTAGCTGGATGCCAAGTTTATAACTCACTGGGGTAAATTTCCATAAACACTTTCCAATTGTTACCATTAAAGGTCTTTCAAACTTTGATTTGGAACACCCTTTATATTGTCAAATAATACTCTAGGTGAATATACTAAGGAAAAGGAGGCGTATTGAAAATAATCGACATCAATCATCAAAAATAGATTATCTGAAAATGCTAACTGGCTGCCTGATGATATTCACATTAATTTCAATCAGTTTATTTGCTATGAGCAATATATAGCAATCAGCGTTAAAGCATTCCTGAGGGTTTCTTATGTTCGGATGACCGACTACAACAATCATGCTTTGCATCTACAGGTAGGTAGCAATGTCGTCTTTATCTAAACTTTTTCTGGGCGGATTGGATTGCTTGCGGATAAACTAACCGATCAATGACCAGAGTATCAAAACAACAAAGGCCTTGACCTTTTTTACTTTAATACATAGGGAAATTGTCACGTCATTTATATTTAATAATTAAACAACGAGCTTCTTTCCACACTTCAAAAATCAGAAAATTTTTTCGTTTTTTTTCCTTTTTATTTTTTTTCCCGTACAAAGCACTCTGGCAGCATATTTTAAAAACAGCATATCAAACGATGGTCCAAAAATAGGTCAACGTACACGTGTACCCGGGAAACATGAAAAATGTCTTGAACCGAACTCAGTGACGCAAAACACCTTGTTGTACTAAAGATGAGTCATATCCGCTTTTTCACCAGTCCGTGATACAGAAAACTACGGTTAAGTTGAGCTTCGCAAAATGACTTGTGTTTCCTCGGGTTTTCATTGCTATTTCCTGTTCTTGGCGTTGATTCTAATGGTTCAAACCTTAGCAAAACCAGGAAATAGCGCCAATAGCACCCCAGTCAGTTCTTCAGCCACGAAGCATTGTAGCAACGTGTACAACAGCTTCTACGCAGGACCAAACAAGAAGATTGAAACTCTCCTTCAAGAAATGAAGAAACAACTCACTCAAGTGCAATATGACATTAATATTCTGAAAGGGAACAAGACCTCTCTGAAAGGTGAGAACAGATCTGTATTTGTGTAGGGACTTCTTTCCCTATACAAGAAGGTGAGAGTCATTCTTGTGCAGTTCGGCTACAATGTAATATTTTTGCTCAACAGCTAAGAACTGCGCTGAGCTGTACAAATCCGGTGAAACAATCAGCAGTGTTTATACAATCGACCCTGATGGTTCAGGTGCCTTTGATGTGTTCTGTGACCAAACAACAGCCGGTGGGGGATGGACAGTGTTCCAGAAGAGACTGGACGGCTCGGTTGATTTCTACCGCGGCTGGGCCGACTACAAACGTGGCTTCGGTAACCCGAAAGGCGAGTTTTGGCTGGGACTGGACAAGATAAACCGCCTGACGAAAACAAAGAACAGGCTTCGAGTAGATCTGGAAGACACTGCAGGCAAAACTGCTTACGCCGAGTACGACATGTTTGCAGTTACGAGCGAGAGGACTAAGTACCAGTTGAGCCTTGGAACTTACTCAGGTAAAATTTTACCAGATTTTTAAAAACGTTCTACATGATTTATGTTAACAGTTTTATTGCCAGATTTATTTGTTACTTTTTTAGGTGATTTAAACAAACCTAATACTTAAAAACTTTTACATTTGTTTTGTTTCAGGAACTGCTGGTGATTCTCTTTCTACGCATCGTGGTCAGCCCTTTACAACCAAAGATCAGGATAATGACAGCTGGTCCAAAAACTGTGCTGTGTCCTTTAAAGGAGCCTGGTGGTACACGGCCTGTCATGACTCCAACCTGAACGGTGTGTATCATCACGGAAAACACTCATCGCCCGCTGATGGCGTCAACTGGTATCATTGGAAAGGACATTTCTACTCCGCAAAGAGAGCTGAGATGAAAATCAGACCAGTAAACTTTTAAGAACTTTGTGTCTTTCCTTGTTTGCTTAGCTTACCGATAGAAATAAAACAATGGAAAAGAAATTTCACATTGACTGTGCAATTAAAATAACTGAAAATAAGTTTGGTCTTTATTTATTACTTAAAAAAGAAAATTGGAACACATCAAAACTCGATAGCTTACTTTAGTCGATAAAAGCTGTAAACGCTTCAGTTGTATCCCCCTCTCTAGTTAAATAACTAGCAGACGGTATCAAATTGAACAAGTTCATTGAAGACTTCAATTTAATTCGTTTTCCGTCAACTTATCACCGAACTAATCACAAACTCGGATTTGTGTTTGCTCTTCGGGAAAAGACAGAAATTTCAATGAAAGTGCTGCACATGATCTGCAATTTTAGCTTCACTAGGTCCAGAATACGACTTTTCGTGGGTCCAAACAGCTTGGAAAACGTAACTATGTGGCCATGGTGAGATCCAAAACCGTCTTTTATCCGTGTATGTGACTCATGATTGTGTTGGTGCATTTGGGAACTTTCCCTACATGGCATAATCATCGCTCGAATTGTGCAATATTTAAACTTAAAACTGTTTGGATGTTCTGCAGGAAAAGACTCGGCTTTACTGTATGAATGATATGATATATCGAACCAAAACTTCTTTGAGAAAAAACCGTGGATAAAATTGCAGTGTTTAATTGGGTGAAGCAGATCCTAGGAAATGCGCGACTTTTGGTTCGAGTTTCGGGAGGCTCGAGAAACAGGATTTTCACTTTATACGCCTCTGATGAGCTTTGAGTAACCAGTCTTTCACTTATTGGAACAATTTACTATAATATTAGATGCGCTTGAGTTTCTAGTAGGCTTAAATATTTTGGTCCCGTTTATTTTCTTTTTACTTTCGAAATAAAGAAGGACGTTAGCAATCTAGCATTTGAATTTGTTGTTGCTTTAATCTGCTCTTCCAATTTCTGTCTCTGTCAGTCAGAATTATTTAGGTATCGTAAATAGTAGAACACTTTGATATGTTGGTGTCTGAAAAACGGAATTAATAGTTTGACTTTACATTAACTCATATAGTTAAATAAGAGTCTTGCTGACAATTTTGAGCTTCCAAGTTTTTACAATCTTGTAGCAATAATTACAACTTCATCAAAACTCTATTCAACTACAGCATGTTGCCCTATTTCCCGGACACCCCTATTTCCGGACACTTCGACTTAACGATTCTGTATTTCATGGAAACAATAAAACAAATCCGATTGATGTGTTCCAAAGACTTATCGTCTAGTCAGCTTTCGTTTGATACCTTCGCGGCCAAGCCACGCTCCGTTTAGGCGAAAACATTCGTTTTCAGTCGAGGTAGGTAAATTTTGTTTCTTCTTAAATGCGATTTTTAGCGCGCGTCGAATTAAGCGGTCTTTTCTCCCAAAATACGATAAAGATTACGGTAAACTGTTTTTTGTCAGCATATAAGAATTTTCTGTTTTCAGTTTCGTATCTTCGAACTTGACCACAAAAGAGTTTATTTGCTTTTTGGTCAGTGAGGTATTCCTGTTTCCGGACACCTAACGATAGCAAACTAGCTTCTGTTTTAAATGCAATCTTATCGAACTGTTGTTGAAAGACAAGCGTTTTTATAACTCCCTTTCATAATTTCAACTCACCTGAAATAATTATTTGGAAAAAAAGTACTTGAGTTTTGTTTTCCAAGTCCAGCCCAGTATCTAATAAATAAGTCGCCAGTCTTCCTCGTCTTACCGTGATACAAATCAAATATGTCGGCTTGTTGGCCGGTTTCAAAACATTGATAACTTCTTCGCTAAATAATCGAAAGAAAAAGCTTTCAATTTCGGACAAAAAGTAATCTTTTAATCTTTGATTTTTTTTCCTACTTTAATTTTTTGGGGCAAGAAATCATAAAGTGTTTGAAAATCTTTGTTTACGCGCGCATCCAGTTGAGCCGAGCGGCGAAAATCATTTTGTTTGCACAGTATGCATTTTATACTCCTAAGAATGATTTTACTACAATGCACCATACTCGCCGAAACTTCATCAATAAAGAAAGAAGAATTGAAAAGCACAAATTTAGCACCAAAACAGATTATAAAAACTGGATAAAAATAAGTCTTATCCATGGAAATACTTTGAACTGAAAATCGATTGCCGTTTGTGTCGACCTTTTTCAAGCTTCGTTGAATTACATCTGGCATGAAAATCAGTGCGAACGAACAAACAACGATCGGCAAACGGCCACGAACTAAAACTTGATAATAAATAAAATGAATACTCGCCTTTTGGAGAACTTCAAGGCCTTTAATTCCACTGCTAATTTTTCCTTTCATTTACATCGATTTTTTGTGCTGCAAAACTCGTCTCGCCGCAAGATTTTCGCATCAATTGCCGTGAGCGGGAAAAAAATCCGGCCCGTGGGCCGTATCGTAAAAAGCTGGACCGGTCACGTGCGCGTGATTAACCAATCAAATTCGAGGATTTTGGAATCCGGCCCGCTCAGATGCTTGGAAAAAAAATAATGTCATTTACGTTAACCCTTGCATGTCGTGCGGCTCCCGGAATATTCCGGGCGAGCGTGTACGTACACGTGGACGGGTCCAGGAATATTCCTGGTTTGCACATTTTCTTCATACACACACATCAAGGTTAGCTTTTTCCAGGACCAGTAGAATTTGCCATTTTATACTAAACGTTTTTCAATTTTCAACATTATCTCAAGAGATTCAAATGAAAATTGAAAATGTCATTTTATGGTTTTAAAACAGAAATCATTTATCAAACACTCACAATACAGGGCGACCTCTGTTAAGCGGCCACTCTCGGGACTTTGAAAAGTGGCTGCTTAATAGAGGTTGGCCGCCTAATAGAGGTAAAATATAAATTGGACAAATAATTTGGGACTTTAGAAAGTGGTCGTTTAATGGAGGGTGGCCGCCTAATAGGTGGCCGCTTAATGGAGGTCGCACTGTAGTACGAGGACAGAAAATTTTGAAATAACCTCTCATTCGCTAGCCGTATGTAAATTCATTTAGTTTAAGCCTCTGTTTGTTTCTTAATTTTCATGATGCCTGTTTTGGGGGATATTTTTGTAATAAAATATCTCCTTAAAATCTGTACTGTTACGACGTTGGCATAACTCAAACCACGACGGTGACACAACACGGCCGTGTACGAAAGCAGGTCCAAACAAGAAGATAGAAATTTTCCTTAAAAAATGAAGAAACAATTCACTCAAGTGCAAGATGACATTAATGAGGCCTTCCAAGGGGGGTAGCTGTTTCGCGATGTCGCTTGCTTCTGAAGATCAATGTCGCCTAACCTACAGCTGTAAATGTCGCTGTCGTTTTTCTGTATTGTACGTAACTGTACCCGTTACTTTTTCTGCGAGAAACTGTTTCGCTACAGGGCTATGACCGGACATCCATGGTGGTCAGTAGGCAAAAATCTGTGAGCGGCGAAGGCCGGACACTGCTAGGGAGCTTTTAAAGTAGGCTTCTGCGGGAAAATTTTGAAAATATGAGCCCTCAGAAATGCAATTTCCTGTATTCTGAGTCACTTTCATGCTACATTTATCGTGTATCTATCATTTTTTTAGCTATTATTGGTAAAATGCACAACTTTCCAATGTCACCACCGTTTTTCACTGTTTATTGTGTCGCTGTCGCATTTTACCTGCGTAATCATGTCAGCTGTCGCTTTTAATAAACCCCCATGTCGCCAGTTTTCAGGGCCGTGTCGCATTTCGCTTTTACCCCTTGGAAGGCATCATTAGTGTCCTGATAGGGAACAAGACGCCAGTGAAAGGTAAGTGTAGATCCGGTCTGTTTGCTCAAAAGTTTTTAATTTGGCCATGGCAAAATATAAGAAACTGCAGTTGATTTTCAAAAATTAATTTTTTTAGTTTCAGTACAATCACTCCGGGAAAAACGAAGCTAAAAGTAATTAGGTTCAGCTTAAAGCAAAGACGCTAAACCTCCCCGCTTCGTTCGACAGCTATGAAGGACTGTGCTGAGCTGTAAAAATCTGGTCAAAGAATATTAATCAGCGGTGTTTATACAATCGACCCTGATGGTTCAGGTGCCTTTAATATGATGTGTTCTGTGACCAAACAACAGCCTAGACTACGAGCAGTCCCTTGAGCGGCCCCTTTTTTTTCATTTCGCGCACGACGGACTAAGAAAGAAAGGGACTGCTCATAGTCTAACAACAGCCGGTGGGGGATGGACAGTGTTCCAGAAGAGACTGGACGGCTCGGTTGATTTCTACCGCGGCTGGGCCGACTACAAACGTGGCTTCGGTAGCCTGAAGGGCGAGTTTTTGCTGGGACTGGACAAGATAAACCGCCTGACGAAAACAAAGAGCAGGCTTCGAGTAGATCTGGAAGACACTGCAGGCAAAACTGCTTACGCCGAGTACATGTTTGCAGTTGCTAGCGAGAGAACTAAGTACCAGTTGAGCCTTGGAACTTACTCGGGTAAAATTTTCACCCGTTGACGAGTTTCTTTAAAAATGTCTATATGATTTATTTGTTACTTTTTCAGGTGATTTAAACGTGATAGCTTACTCTCGTGAAATTTAAATTTGCGATTGAATCATCAAAACAGTCGTGAAACTGGAATCAAAACGAAACACTAACAATTTTAGAAGGAATTTGAATTTGTATTCGATTGTATGTTTCTAATATTTCTTTTATAAAAGTAGGAGGTATATTTGGGTTACTCTGTTGTGGCTTTTTGTTAATAGATAGAACAATACAAGTAAAACATTATTTTAATACTTTTATTCGTATAATAAAGCAATATTTCAGACAGATTGCAGCTTTTAGCGTTATTGGACTTTGTGTATTTAAATTCCGAACCATTTAAAATTCTATTTACTTATTTGCCACACCACAGATGAAATTATTAGAAAGAAAACGAAAAATATAGTAAGAATGAAGGTAGCAATGGCGACGAGGCTTATAATTTACAAGATGAAAGAAGAAACATGACGACGGATACAATTACAATATCAAATGGAAAGTGAGTGAAAGAAAAGGAAAGCTGCAAACAAGTTAATACTTAAACACTTTTACATTTGTTTTGTTTCAGGAACTGCTGGTGATTCTCTTTCTTATCATCGTGATCGTTCCTTTACAACCAAAGATCAGGATAATGACAGCTGGTCCAAAAACTGTGCTGTGGCACATAAAGGAGCCTGGTGGTACAGGGCCTGTCATCACTCCAACCTGAACGGTGTCTATCATCACGGGCACTCATCAAATGCTGACGGTGTCAGCTGGGCTCACTGGAAAGGATATAAATACTCCGCCAAGCGAGCTGAGACGAAAATAAGACCAGTGCACTTTTAGGAACATCTGTTTCAGTCTTGCCTTGCTTTTGTGTGCTTATCAATACTAATAACAGTTTAACGTAGAGCGTGCAAAAGTCAACTAAATGTTACACTCACTGGGCGATTAAAAACAGCGTTGCAGAAAAATGTTTCCTCGTTATTTTTGTTATGGTCGTGGTCTTCTTGATTAGCACCATGTAGTTGTTTTGGAGAGATAAAACTTCTGTTATCAATCTTAAATACAACTTCTAGTCTCCCGCTGTCCTTTTAGACAGCCTAGTTTCCAGGCCTTTTCCCTAGCCTGTCCCGCTCAGTAAAGTGCCTAGTTCTCTACCTTGGCAGATGACGTCACAGAACAGGATTCGTCTTTTCATTTTTTCCTTCTTTTAGTTTTACATTTTCTTTTCATTTGACTTAAGCAGAAACTTCCAGATTTTTTGGGATTAAATGTAAATACCCAGGGAATAACTCACACTGATCCTTCAAAGGAATTTCTTTTTCATATAGGATCAGTGGATATTTATTGTTTGCTGATATTGACTCATGTGTTCTTCAGGTCGAAGCTAGTGGTTGCCTTCACTGAGTCGGAGGCACTCAAATTCGTATATTATTTCTAATTAAAAGCTATCTCTCTTTTCGCCACTACAAAAGTGACTATACTTTTTATTTAAAAGACGCTGTTATTATGTTAACCCAGTTGTTATGTTGGTTACCGAATGCTTATTGTTCTGACTTTTTCTTCAATCCACGAGAAAACCCTCGGGTTAAGATTTCCATTAAGAAATGCACAGAGATAAACGACTGCAGTCGCCTGACAAGTTGCTACATCTTTTTAAGAGATTTCTTAGAGTAGGTTTGAGAACTGTCGCTTCATTTAAGGTTCCTGTTTGAGTTTTGCTTAGCACATAACATGGCATCAGCTTCGAAGGAAATTAAATGCCAGCCGCCGGGTAAGTTATTACTTACTCGTTAACAATGAACAGGAAAACAAGTCGGCCCGTGTGATTGCCAAAAGATAAACAAGTTTTCGTTTTAAAATACTGTGATTAAATATTCCAAACGCGAAAAGGCGACGAATTGGGTAACTTTGTTTGCTTCTTGGTCATGTCCGCTTTCAACATTTTCCCTTACTAGCCAGCAATAGTGTTCGAAAAATAAACTCTGAACTTTAAACTTTTCAAAGTGATAGGACTGCTGAAGCTAGTCATTTTAATAGTGGCCGGGTTAAAACTGTTTAATGGTTTTAGCGGACACATTAGTATTTTAGCTTTGTCTGAGGCTTTTTGGAGACACCTTTACCAGCTCCGGCAGTCTTGGCCATTGGGCACGAGGCTTTACCTTTTTCTTCTGAGGCGTTTTTCAGCCATGCATCCTTAACTCCGTTAAATAATACTGCCTTCTGTAAATGCTCCACATTTCATTGACACTGATGCCTGGTCATTGTTTCTTTATTCACTAATCTATTGAAAGGACTCTAAAAGGTCAAATTTTATTTTCGAATTTTTTTTTATTTTCGCTCCGACGAAGGGCTAACGCTCGAAACGTCAGCTCTTGAATCTCTTTACGGTGGCCAATTGACATTATCAACCCAGTTGATAAAACCAAATTATATTTCAATGTTAGTTTTTTTTATCAGTAATTGTTTTCTTTTAGTAGGAAAAGCGGTAAACAGTACATAACGCACTTATTAGCATTAGGGAAATGATAAATCATAGTATAATGCATGTCGGAAAAAATTCTTAGCTTGTTTGCTGAGGGAATTAGGGAAATCATAAATCATAGTATAATCATAGTATAATGCATGTCGGAAAAAATTCTTAGCTTGTTTGCTGAGATTGACACTCTCTAGAATCACTTGTAAGCGTTTGAAATTAGGTTGAAACCTTACAAATGGCTTCGTTGAAGTCCTTTTTTAAATTGGTTTTAAACAATGGCAGTGACTCCAAATCAAGTTGACGAAGTAATGGCCTCCAGTCACCTGTCCCGTGCAAGGTTTTCAAACATCAGTTTCTTTTATCATGTTATTCTTTTTGTGAAAACATATCAGGCAAAGTATTAGTGAAGATCTGTATTTAATTCCGTGATGAAGTTACCTCTGCGTTGAATTCGCAAAGATAAACGGACATCGAAAATAATTAGACTTACCGCTCGGTCGGGAACACGTTCCTCATTTGATGCTACAATGTGGTGAAACCATCGGCGCTTTCCATTCGACCTAAAATTCCGGAAATTCCGGATTGGGAAGAAGCGAATCGAACAGAAATTTCCCGGAATAAAATTCCAGAATTTCGGGACAACCTGGCAAGGTTGTCCTAACGTTTCGGAAAATCGGAATAACTGGAAAAATTCAGTTCCATTCGACTATCCGGGACCGGGCCCAGTTTCTCCGAGCCGGAATTACAGTCAAGAACCAAGATAGCTTCAGCGATGGGTCAGTGCCTCAGAACGCTTTCAGGTCTTACTTCAGGCTCATATCACAAGCAACATCGGTAAATTAACTTCTTCACTGCTTCCAGATTATTTCATTCGGATAAAAGGCTGTCAATCTCTTTCCGTTTTGCCCGTCAGAGAATAACACTCCACCTCTCTTCTTTCTTATTTCTCGAATCAACTCCATCGCCATTCCTTCTTAATCTATATCTAAGGTCGAGTTAGGTGTACTTAAGCGTTGAACTGCTTGAGCGTTTTTCCCAGCAGAATTCGACAAATTGACACCCACAGCATCGGAAGACATCGTGTAATACCATACATACAAAACCAATTCGTCTTTTACGAGATGTCGTCACAGATGCTTTTAAGACACATCGACCAGGATTAAGGCTAGCCCAAACTAATTTATTTTCAAATAAATTAAACGTAGCCAAGATCTAAGAGATGAGACTGAAAACCAATTAAAATAAACTAATGAAAATAAAATAACTTACAAAAACCGACAAGACTGAAATACGAAATAGCATAACCGCGGTAACAAAGATACTTTACAACACGAATGTGACGAAGACATAAGCGAAGGAAAACAAGAAACTATCACCAGAGTTACAAACTCGATTGCGATCCGTAAACCGAACTAAACTGAACTAGATGACACGCAAAACATTATATATGCAAAATAAAACTGACAAGTAAAGCGAACAGAAAAATACAAAAAAACCACTAATTTCGCGAAAAGAAAACAAAGACGTAACACGAAGAAATACCTAAGCGAAATTCTAGCTCGTACATCCCGGCCCCTTAAATGCGAACGAGCAACACAGTATTTACAATAATAACACAGAGTTACGAAACAAAGTCTCTCCAAACTAATGTCAAATCAATGGTTTATCTTCAGCAACAAGTGAAGAATTGAAACGGTTCAAACAAAGTCCTGCAACTTGAAAGATTAACTCCTTGCAGATATCGGGGTATCAAACTTAAGCTTCTTGTTCAATTGCCTCTAGTAGACACAGCCCAGTGTTAACGTTTCCTTGTCGCGACTTTGACTCGGCGTACGAAACCGTGCTTTTCGGGATGGCCATGCATTCTTCGTCGATTGTTCGTCTACAACGATTACAGCATCTCCAATGGCAAAATTTCACCTGTTGCGAAACCATTTCTGACGCTCCTGGAGCAACGGAAGGTACAGTAACTCCATTTTCCATCTGCAATACAAAATAATAACAAAATATTGAACTTGGCGCCATCTTTGCCGTAAATACAAATGACTTCTTTCCAACACGCCCTGAGAGAGAGGTTTTATGGCGTAATAGCAACAGATAATTCGGTGTCGAGGGCTCCAAATCTTTTGGGTCATTAGAGATCACCTTGAATGGTCTGCCATTGATGATACTCTCGGCCTCATACATTAGAGTTTGAAGTCTGTCGTCCTCAAGGGTTTAGGTTCCCCAAAATCGTCCGCATATTCTCATAATCCTTTCCCAAACACCACAATGATGCGAGGCCGCCGGTTGATTGAAGTACCATTGGATACCCTTCTGTAGATTGAAGTTCGTTGTGGATCTTAGCCTGATTCCAGCCTTCTATCATGAGTCGTAACTCTCTTTCGGCTCCCGTGAAATTCGTTCCGTTGTCAGAGCGTATCTCTCTCACTTGACCTCTACGCACAATGAAAGGTCTGAGAGCTAGGATGAAGGGGAGGACTTTCCCATACTTAAACGCTAATGAGATAGCAAGTGGGATAATGAACTATTATCAGGGGCGTAGCTACCTATACGCACGTGCTTGCCTTAAAATGTAGAACATTAAAAGACTTAAAAGAATTAAACAAAACTGACGGCAAAAAATTCCATTTCTGAGTTTGCTGGGAAGAACAATGCAACAAAGAACTTATATGCCATTTCGTATCAACTAAGAACGCTTATGCTCACAAAAAAGCTTGTCATGTTCATTATAAAGAAAATTTAACCAAGGCACATTGGCAAGTGTGGAGCTGTATTTGGAAAATTGTGTGTACATCTGGTAATAATCCCTAATTGTTATCATAAGAATGTTTAATATCAGCAATATGCATAAAGCAGAAAAATCAGTAGCAACAATGAAAATTATGAAACTAAACTGACTATTCAGGCGACGACAACAAAAAGAAGTTATTAGTAAAAATCAGTAAAAAAAGCACATGCGGTGAAAACGTTAATCACGATCTTACCCTTGGTATCCTCGTTATGAGACCTAGCCTGCAGTGCAGGCGTTATTATGGAGCGGAACGCTAGACGCTAGGTAATAAATCGTGTTTTCTTCGGTGCCGCCATCTTGGACGCTTGGCTGCTAGAGGATTGGTGCAGAGGCGAGGTGGGGGTGGGGGGAGAAGGGTGGGGCAAAAATAATAACAATAATATTCCTTCCCCTCCCCCTCTCCCTGGCCCATTTTTTGTTCTTAACACCTACTCCCTCGTAAAATATTTCCTCGCCCCAATCTTCCACAGCTCCAAATCCAAGATGGCGGCCTAATATGAAAATGTACACTCGCGCGTCCAAAATACGCCTGCACTGCAGGCTATATGAGACCTTTCTTGAGCAACGTTTGAACGAAGACGAAATTCACGCATACTGTTCTGTCCATAAGCTTCTTTTCGACCGACAGTGAAATTTACTGGTCGCCACATGCAAAGTTTCCGATATATTCTGTAATGGGTTTAGCTAGTGTAGCTTTGTTATGATTTTCAAAAAGAAATAACGAAACCCCTTAATTTTATTTCGGAATGCGGCTGATAAAATCCAAGAAAACTGGAAATGGTCGAATTTCCTGTCTCTCCCTATTTATTCTATTTGTGTTTCTTCGTGTAGATAGATTCATTGTTTCATTAAAAGCGAAAGCCATAAAATGACGGTGCTTCACAACTGCACGAAACGAAAGAATATCGCTGTTTCGGTATTCAATGTTTGCCGATCGATGTTTCGTTTCCTTATTTTGCTCTTTAAGTTCCTGCGCGTGTTTGTGTTTTCGTTTTGAAGTGACGCGCTAAAACACCTCCGTTTTGCATAAAAGATCAAACAGATCCACGTTTTCACCAGTCCGTGAAAGAGCGAATCACCGCTAAGTTGGGTTTTGATCAAATTCGCACCATGACTTGTGTTTCTTCAACTTTTCGTCGCAATTTACTGTTCTTGGCGCTGATTGCGATGAGTCAAACTTCAGCTAAGTCTGCAAATATCGCTTATAGCAGACCAGTCAGATCTATAGTCCCAAAACAGTGTAACAACAGCTTTGAAGGCATCCTTCAAGAAATAAAGACAAAACTAGCTCAAATACAAGATGACATCAACAAGAAATATGTGGAAGGTAAGAACAGATCTATTTTAATTTTGTGTGTTAATTTGGATTTGCTTTCGATTATTTTAAGAGGTTTAAAGGAGCTACAGCAGCACAGTTTGTTCGTCATTTGCAATCCGTCTCAATCTTCTCCATCCTTAGTCATCCTTTTTTCTTTTTGGTTTAGTATCACCTCTTTGTTGTTTTCCTTCCTTAGTAAACTATTAGTTTGACCTTTCTTACGTTTAAGGGCAATTTGGTTCGTCGCAAAAAATTACTCAGAATATTGTGACCTAGCTTGCTTAACTACAGATCCCACAAGTAGGCGACAGTCGTTCATGCATTGATGAGCATGGGCTCTCCTTGTTAAGCACGGAGCGTGCCTTAAAAAGCGCCCCCCCCCCCCTTCATTTCTGACATTTTTGATCTTTTGTAGTCATTATAGCTTTAAACGGTCGTGTCTGGGAAACCGGAAAACGGTATTGAAGCAGAAAAGCTAGTTTTGAAAAACCAACAGGCAGTTGAGCTCCACCCAAAAGCACCCCAACTTGATAAGGGAACTGTTTGGGTGAGCGTATTCTAATTTTAAACTTCAAATTAGAATTTTTAAACTACCTTTATCTAAATCTTCCCTACTTCTTATTTCTCCAAATTTTCCTTCTCAAAGAAAAACATGAGGAAAAATGACACACAGGATCTTGTGCCAAATATCAGTAGGACTAATGGTTTTAAACATAGTTTTTCTTAACCGTATTGAATCGAATAGTTTACCCAATCATATTAGAGAAGCAAATTGTATTGCAACTTTTAAAAGGAATGTTTTAAGTTTAATTATGGATAATTAGAATATTTGTATATTTGTATTTGTAGATATTTTTCTTATATTTTAATATGTAGGGTCTGTCATGTTTAAGTTAAGTAGCATACATTATGTTGCACGTGCTTTGTTGTGTAATAAAGAATCCAACATGGCGCTGAGTGCGTAGTCCCACTGTGTAGTAAACATTACAGGGTCATCCCTAGTATGATGCCATTGCGCTTTTGGTTGTCTCTTCCTTCACACCTTTTTTTCTTTTTAAGTTAATCTTAATTATTTATAATGTATTTGTAATGTGGAGTAAATCGTAATAAATCTAAACTCCCTCCTCCCAAAAATTCCTAAAAATCATCCAAAATTCACAAGACACCACAAGACATTGATCACTGTTTGGAGCACAGGGCTTTGGCATTCCTTGAAATGCAAACGAGATATTTGCATTAAACCCATTTTAAATGACGGAATAACGGCTTTCAGGTTCACCCCGCTTTAAGAAGGGTCATATTAGAGGGAGTGGCTTGTAAGAAAAAGTGGTTTGATGGAAAATTTACCTTATGTGGAATTAACAACCTCAAATACAATATATCCTATCAATAACCTTTTCCTCGCGAGCCTAAAAATGTAAACAGAAATTTGGTGCATAATTCCTGAAAATTAAAAATTCGTGTTGACCACTTACAAACGCTGTTTAAACGACAAGAAAGTTCAAACAGATAATACTTGTTTCACTGTTTTGTTTTATGGGTAAAGAATTCAAAGCTTCAAACAATAGAGACGAATAATGATGTATTTCAAACAATCTTCCTAGAGGGCTAAATAGGTTTACAGATCAACGGATTTGGCTTCAAAAGCCAGATATGCTCACTAATGAGCGGCAAGCCCTTCAATATGATAAGCGTCACAGTTTCACTGAAGCACACAATGCTGTGGAATATGAAGTAATTTGAAAATGGAAAATAACTCAGTTAAATATGAAGAAGTATAATAGGCCATTTCCGAGTTCTCTTTTGCCTCCGCGTCAAAACGAATCTAAGTGCGAAACCATTCATATGAAAATTTGTTTTACCTGCATCTTCATTCTCGTGCAAAACGAGCTCATTTCCATATGAATAGTTTCGCATTTAGACTCGGTTTGAAACAGAGGGAGTAGGGAACTCGGAAAAGGCCTATTGAAAAATATTTACGTTCAATCCTGGACATAAGTTTGATGGAAGGGGAATGAGCTGGAGAGGAAGAAGAAGGCTGGGGAGAGGAAGGGAGAGGTTAGAGGCTCCTTTGTTCACCCCAGCCCCTAACCTCGTGTAACCTGTCTGACTGTTCACAGGTTAGATTCCTGCCGGCGAACGAAGTGCGGTCTGTTCTGGAGATGCACTAGCAAACTGGTCAGCCCGCTCATGCAGCGACCTGTAAAATGATGGAAATTGAATGCGAAAGGCGAACAGCTTGTACACATGACATATACGTCAGATCGGAAAACTTTCTTCTACACAGGTTAACGACCTTTTACTGATACAAGATCAACAACAACAACAATTTATTAGATCGATCGATCCGCTTCATTTCACCCCATTTGCAAAGAGCTGGAGAAATTAAAAAAGCGACTGTTTTCCAGAAAAGTGCGTCTCGCGTTTGCATCACTGTCTCAAAAATCTCCCAATTCCCCTCGTGTTTAGATGAGGCTATGTAAACACGACAAAAGTTATGTACGCCATAAAAAGTTAGCAGTTTGTGGAATTAGAAGTTCGGCAGGGAGCCATTTTAGCGGTTGGTGGTTTAATGGTGGGTTACTGTTATATTGCTCTTCCGCAGGTTGTAAAAAGAGGTTTTTATCTTTTTAATCCTTAAGGAGACATCGGCTACTTTTTTTAGCAGGTTAATCCAGTTATCGACATAATTGTTTTAGGTTCCGTTTCGCGTAGAGCATATTGTCGCATATTGATAGTACGGACCAAGCACAGCGAGCACAATTACGATATTCACAAAGTCGGATGAACAAGGTAGAAAGATTTTTGTCCCGCGGCGTTTTTGCCCAGAGGTCGAAACCAGAGGGGGTATTATTAATTATACCAGAGGTTTAAAGACAGAGGATAATACGACGATGGTCATATTCTTTGGCGGATCTCGCATAAATTGGAGATACACGCACTACAACTCACTCGAGGTGTATAAGTACATACGTTTAAAAAGAAAAACGCTCTCAAGATAAATACAAGTTCAAGCTTTTGATTAAGAGCTTCTTATACTGGCATTGGTGGTTCAAATCCTCAAAACTGAAGAAACTTAACAATAGTTGAATGTTATTCAGTTGATATTTGAAGGCATACGTGGAAATGGTTTCACTGGAGATGCTGCTATAGACAATGTGCTGCTAAAGGAATGTGACGATGGGAGTGGTAACTGGCAACTGGCAAGCTCCGCTGCATATCTCTGAATTATATCTTGCCAAATGCTTATAATCTTAGTAGGTTAGATACTTAAAATCAGCCGTCAAAACTCTAGAAACCACTGAAGTTGAGCATTACCTGCCTTTTAGACATGTATTATTCTTCCAAGAAGGGACTAATACTACGTTTACTTCCTGATCAACCCTCCCCATATAAGTAAGCGTGCTTTATTTTCGCCCTTGAGACCTTTATCTTTTACAGAGTTCACATGCTCCTTCGATAGCGATCTGTGTGGATTCATCCAATCAAGAAACGACAAGTTTAATTGGACTGTTCGGTCAGGAGGAACGCCATCTCGTAACACTGGACCAAGTAAAGATGTCTCTGGAAATGGTAAAATACCGTTAAAAAACTGGAATTTAGCGTAAAAATACCGTTAAAAAACTGGAATTTAGCGTAAAAATGCCGTTAAAAAAAACTGTAATTTAGCGTATAACAAAATTATCCCAGAGCGAGGACTAGGGCGGAATGCACAAGTTTCCAGACATGGGAGGGGCGAGTGTTCGGAAGGGTCGTTAAAAGTCATGCACAGCAGCGAAAATTCGTAGTGTGTACAAAACAACGGTTGGCCATTGCAGGGCAATGGTCAATTGCAGATCCTTAGAAAATGGCAGATCCTTAGAAAATGAAGTCGTATAGAAAACGACTAAATGTTTGGGTGCCTGGTTTTGTCATGGTCTTTCAGGGAAATATGCATACATTAATTTCTCGCTTGCGAAAGAAAAATACAAAGGAAAGAAGAAACGAAAGAAAAACAAACAAACAATAAAGAAACCACATCGCGAGCAAGACATTTTACAACTAAACATTTAAATATCGGGTTTTCCCTCACTTGTGGAAAACACGTAAATCAAACCAGAGAACAATTACTTTCTAGGGAAATATGCATACATCGAGACTTCATCTCCAATAGTACAAGGAGACAATGCAAAGCTCGTGAAAGGTGGTTTGCCATTCAGCACTAAAATGTGCTTGTCCTTCTACTACCATATGTACGGCAACGACATGGGGACACTTAACGTGTTCGTGGGACAAAGAAAGATATTTACGAAGTCGGGTAACCAAGGAAACACGTGGAAAAAAGTAACGATTCCCGTAACTGAACCGGGAGCCTCAGAGGTGAGAAAATAACCAGCAAAGGGCTTGTACTTTATCCGTTTTAGTTTTCCAAAAAATAATGCCAAGTAGTTAAACCATCAACATGCCTTTGTTGTTTAATAAGTGGTGATTCTACCTGAATTTCAATGAAATGTTGAGTGGTTTAGAGATTGTAAAAAAGGAAGAAAATTAGTTTTGAAACACCCACAGACAGTTGACCCCCAACCAGAAGCAACCAGCTTGGTAGGGGGACTGTTTGGGTTTGCATATTCTAATAGTAAACATTAAGTTCTAATTTTTAAACACAATTAAATATTCTTCCAAATTTTCCTACTCCTTTAAAATTTGCAAAACACCACAAAACATTCATTGGTGAGATGGGTGAAGAATTTAGGCGTTCCTTGAAACGCAAACGAGATATTTGCATTAAACCACTTTAAATGATGGAAAAACGGCTTTCAGGTAGAATCCCGCCTTAAAGTGCATATGAAGCGAATTTTTTCTTTGCTGTTCCCCTACATGTATAGAAAACTACTGCAAGTAGAAAAATTATACTCGATAAAGATTTGAGCGATTTTGAGGGCTATAAAATGCGGTTTTTCTGGCGTCAAAGTGTCCGGAGCCTGGATCGAGTTTCTATTGTGAAATCCTTAATGTGACGTCACTTTGGTTGCAACGGACCGTTTTGGGTAGGAGTAGGAACCTCTCACGCAAAAATGTTCCGAATAACTAGCCGCATCGAAACGAATAGCCGGTTGTTAACCGTTCGAACGCAATGGGGTCAGGTTCTAACTCAGCGCCTAGTTTTCTCACTGCCCGCCTCATCTCTTGATCTGAGATGCAACCAACGTGACGTCACGATCTGGTATTTTGACCGCGCAAATTGGCGGACATTTTTGGAGCAAAATGCGGTAACTTTCAAGGCTTATAAAATCGTCAATTTGTTCTCTTTCCTTCTCAAACTTTCAGATTATTCCTTCAACATGTTAAACTTTAGAAATATACATTAAAAATATTTCGCTTCATATGCACTTTAAGCTGACAGGCTAATTAAACCATGATGAATAAGTACGCGCCTGTACGTAAAACAAGATATAGCAAGAATCGTATCCCAGAGTCGTCATAACCGTAAGATAAGATCCCCTGTAGTTAATACCGGATTATCCCAGACCTTTCCATAATTTTAGTATATCGACCTGTAATATTCTTTTTTTAGTTGATATTTGAAGGAGTACGAGGGGCTGAATACACTGGAGATGCTGCTATAGACGATGTGACGCTGAAAAGATGTGGGAGTGGTAAGTTAGTCCAAATTCAATTTGTAATTAAAATGAACGCTTATGATGGACTTCCTCAAAATGGCTTCTGACACCACAACCACCACTACGGTTGCGGCTGTACCTCTGGGATTAAGGTGCACGAGGGCTTCAATAATTTTTAACAGGCTCTTCCCTCTTCCTTCCTCTCCCCCTATCTCCCCCTATCGTTTTTTGTTTGTTTTTTCTTTCATTCCGTTTTTTTCAGCAATCATGCGGCCCAACAGCCTTGGGCGATGCAATATAGTTTAGTCAGTATGCTCTTCAGATCAGTTAGGGTTTAGAAAATGGAGAGGCTAGAGTAGTCGTACACTCGTGCCAGTTTATAAGAACGAATAATTCAGTGATATGTACATCTTCACATCACTTACGGCTGAATCATTTAATTTTAAGTACATAAATTTGCAATTACCACTCGCAACAAATACGAAAGAAAACAATTCGTTCATACCGAAATTTCAGCCCTGGGTAAGTTCTCAGGAGGTTCTTATAAATTTTGGTCTTTCTCAGCCTCGACGTACTTATTTAAAAAGGTTATTATAAATAATAGAAAATAAGAGTGTATGCCATTTTCAGGTTTTGTTGAAATTTATTGCAGTTTTGGATGATTTTTTGTGCGGTTTGCGGTCTAACAGGCCCAAATGCCCCCTTAGTAACTTCTGTTTATTTTGAATTTAAAACGTCGTCATTTGTCCCTCAATAGCCAAGCCGAATTGTGCTGAGCTGTACAAATCCGGTGAAACAATCAGCGGTGTTTATACAATCGACCCTGATGGTTCAGGTGCCTTTGATGTGTTCTGTGACCAAACAACAGCCGGTGGGGGGTGGACAGTGTTCCAGAAGAGACTGGACGGCTCCGTTGATTTCTACCGCGGCTGGGCCGACTACAAACGTGGCTTTGGTAACCGGAATGGCGAGTTTTGGCTGGGACTGGACAAGATAAACCGCCTGACGAAGACAACAAAGGTTAGGCTTCGAGTAGATCTGGAAGACACTGCAGGCCAAACTGCTTACGCCGAGTACGACATGTTTGCAGTTACGAGCGAGAGGACTAAGTACCAGCTGAGCCTTGGAACTTACTCAGGTAAAATTTTACCCTGATTACATGAGCCGGGCTGGACATGTTGGGCCTCTTCCGTTTGAAAACCAGGCCCTGATAAACGTGTACACGATTTTTGTTAACAATTTTATTGTCATATTTTTGTCACTTTTTCAGGTGATTTAAATGCGCTGGCTTACTCTTACCAAATTTAAATTTGCGAAGAATCATCAAAACAGTCGTGAAACTGAAATCAAAACGAAACACTAAAAATTTGAGAAGGAATTTGAATTTGTATTCGATTGTATGTTTCTAAATATTTCTTTTATAAACGTAGGAGGAATATTTGGGTTATTCTGCTGTGACTTTTGTGTTTCAAAGATAGCAGAGTGAAACAATATTTCAGACAGATTGCAGATTTTAGCATTGTTGGGCTTTGTGTATTTAAATTCCGCATCATTTTAAATCATGTTTTATTGTTTGCTTCAGGAACTGCTGGTGATTCTCTTGCTTATCATCGTGGAATTAAATTTTCAACCAAAGACCAGGATAATGACAACAAACCAGACGGTAACTGTGCTGCGTTGCGCAAAGGAGCCTGGTGGTACGGATACTGTCACCACTCCAACCTGAACGGTCAGTATCTTCACGGAGAACACGCATCAATTGCTGATAGTGTCATCTGGTTTCACTGGAAAGGAGATCACTACTCCGTCAAGAGAGCTGAGATGAAAATCAGACCAGAGAACTTTTAGAAGCATCCTTATCAGAATGCCTTGCTTGTTTGCTTATCAATACTAATAACAGTTTATAACGTAAAAGTAATGTTATAGTCACTGAACGATTAAAAACAACGTTACAGAAAAAAACTTTTGTCATTATTTTTATTACGGTCGTGGTCTTCACGATTTGCGCGATGTAGTCGTTGTGGAGAGATAAAACTTTCGTTATCAGTCTAAAATACAACTTTTAGTCCGCTCTCCTTTTAGACAGCCTCGTTTCCAGGCTTTATCGATAACAGGTCTCGTTCAGTTAAGGTGGTCTTATACCCTGAAAGTCGCACTTTTTTGTACAGAAACCATTTTTGTTTTCAAATCATGTACAGTAATTAGAATCTCTGATCATCTTGGAAACATGTTTTCAAATGACTTTGGTCTAATTCCACATTGTTGTGTACTTAAATTAAGAAATCTGCAAGGTGGTAGCTAAAATTTGACATAGCAACGTCCATAGCAACGGTGTTTACAATAAAAAGAGTGCTTGTAAACTAGACACAATGCAACATATTTCAATTATAGAGGGGGTAAGTTTCTAAAGAAACTGTGGTGCTGCGTCGGTGGGAAGTATAACAATATAATTTGGTTTTATCAACTGGGTTGATAATGTCAATTGGCCACCGTAAAGAGCTGACGTTTCGAGCGTTAGCCCTTCGTCGATTCGCTCCGACGAAGGGCTAACGCTCGAAACGTCAGCTCTTGAATCTCTTGACGGTGGCCAATTGACATTATCAACCCAGTTGATAAAACCAAATTATATTTCAATTATACTTTGCGGGATTCATTGAAAATCTTTCCCAGTGGGAGAATTTCAATCATTATCCTGCGTATTTTTCCCATTTCCATTTCCATTTCCACAATTCCATGGTCTGTAAAATTATGCATGTATTGAATGCAACATGTAATTCCTTTAAATGCCCCCTCCTCCCCCCTCATCGCTGCTTACTCCCTCCCGTTTATAGCCTTATTTGTTTAGTTGAAGACGTAACAAAAACTTTAAAGATTATCACAAATAGTCAGATCAACAATATTTTAAGCACGATATCTTTCTTGGGTTTCGAAAAAATGTTCTCAAATTTTCAACGTTGGTAACCCATTCTCTGGGAGGTAATCCTAAAAAGTTTTTCATCGTGACCCCATCATTAAGTTAACGTTACTTAATATTTAATAGCGGAGCTCCTGCATAGCACCATGGGTAAGGAAAACTATTTTAAACTTTTCCATGCTGAAGTCTTGTCTTTAGTGTGTATTTAAACAGAGTGAGTGTGTCCCTTTCTTAAACAGATGAACTTCCCCCACAGACGTGGTCCAAACTAACAGGCAAGTTTTTCTTGTTGTTTAAACAAAGTAGGGTGCCCCAGTCACTTGAAGAGTTTCAGTCCGGGTTGAAATTTCATATTTCAATATCAGGCCAAAATATTCGTCATGTAAAACATTTTTAAAAACATTTATTCTGAAGAAGAGCTGAAATCTCAGCACTTTTAATCGGGCTGACGTTCGCCAAGTAATCCTGAGGCCCTAAACCTTGTTTTGCAAACTTAGAAAAAGCAGCATATTGATTAAAAGATCTTTCAAAAATAGTCCTACGTGCATACACGTGTACCCGAGAACCATGAAAATTGCCTTGAACCGAACTCAGTGACGCAAACACCTTGCTTGTTGTAAGATAATGAGTAACTGATGTCAGAAATGCAAAAAACATAGGGGGTCACCGACTTCGTTTTGGAGATAACATGTCCAGAAGAACACCCTAAATCTGAAAACTCGCGCTTCGTTAGCGTATACGGCTAGTGTCTGTAAGCACAAAAATATTGCAAATAAATCTTTGAAATGAACGTATCTATGTCAAATGTTGTTTAAATGGACCCATAAAGTGAATTTATTCAATTGGTGTGGTTCCTTGAAGTAAAAATCGCATTTAGCGACCAAATTTCCACTCGCCTAACAGCCGCAAGATGGCAGGATTCGATGTCCTCTGGGCAGAAAACTTTGACAATCTGCCGAGAATTGAAAATAAAATCAATTCATGGAAAGAAAAGTAGGGGTCACCGACCATTTAAGAGAGTAAACTAACAGCAAAGCTACGAAACGGCTTCTGGCCCTTTGTTTTTCCTCAGCGCGTGCGCTCGATGGATGACGTGACGTGACGAATTCCGTGCGCAGTAACGATGCGCACAAACAATTAACGCGAATGTCCTTAAGGTCATTCCCCTGTATTGGCTTCAAATGAAGTGTGTTATCTTGACATTAAGATCATTCAGGGAGACGACAACACACCTTGTCGTATAAGTGTCTACGACAAGAGAGATGACTTCTCATTCCGGATTGTAAACTTTCCTCATATGGACAGCAACATCCCAGCCAATCCGGCCTATGGTGTTTACATATCTCAATTGGTGCGATATGCTAGAATTTGCTCATCCAAATTGGACTTTATAGACAGGCTTCGTAGTCTTTCTTCACGTCTTCATCACCAAGGCTTCAACACTACTGCGCTTCTCAAATCGTTTAATAAATTCTTCAAGCGCCATGGTGAAATCATTCGCGTTAAATATGACATTACACTTCGGGAATTGAGATCAGAGGTTTGTTATTGAGAACCAACAACGTATCCTTTGCTTGTTTGTAATTGTTACTTCGTCTTTGTAACTCTAATTCATTTATACGCGCTGCTTCCGGGTCCTTCATTTGGATTTGAAGGCGCGCGCGCGTATTTTCGTATGTGGTGCGCGTGTTTGGTTTATTTAGTTGACGTGTATGCTTAGTTTGCAATTTAACGGTTAATTTATTATTCGTTGTTTTCCTTATTACCTTTTCTTGTCAGTAACTGTGCTCACATCGTGGGTGGCTCCACCTGAAATGTTCTGCAACTGGTATAGGATTTAATGGAGCCGAAACCACTTGTGGAATTACAAGCATTTTAGGCATCCTACTGATGAACGGTTATGGCAATTAGATATTTATTACAGGAGCCAACATTGAGATTGTGGTCTGTCGCCTTTGAATTGCATTGCGCATCCTTACTGCGCACGATTAATTGCGTCATCAGCGCGTGCACCTGAAGAAAACCGCGGCGTTTTATTTACGGCTTTGCTCGTGAAGGAGATAAATCGTCGTTTTCTCGTTAACGAGTATGGTGACCTATATTTTTTTACCCCTTTTTCTCAGACTAGCAATCACTTTCTTATTATAACAGGAATATAAACAAATTCCCATTGCAGAAAAATAAATAATCGACGGAAACGTGAACTTATTGAACAGATATTGTGGCCTCGAGATCACTGCATACTAGTAACAAGTTGAAATGCGTGCTTTCATAATGAAACATATATTAAATTGTTCCTTGAAGGCGATACAGTATATCTATAGTTTTTTCCCTTGTTTTGCTTTCTCCCTATTTTTTCTTCTTCCATAAGACGTGGCATGAGCTAGTCAAATGAAAACATTTCTGAAGCTGATATTTTAACGAATTATGGGGTATTTTCAAGGTGCTCCTGGTCCTAAACGAATATGGGAACCCCTCGTTTTCATTACAAAATTTAAATTCCCTTACGATGAACAACAAATGGGCAAAGTTTGAACGAAAATCTGTTGTCAGTTCTATTTCAGGGGAATGACCTTAAGTAGCTTTAACTTAGACTTTGATCAAATTCACAAAATGACTTGTGTTTCCTTTGCGATGCAGTTTGCTGTTTTTGGCGTTGTTTACGGCGAGTCAAACCTTAGCAAAACCAGGAAATGGTGCCAATAGCACCCCAGTCAGTTCTTCAGCCTCGAAGCATTGTAACAACGTGTACAACAGCTTCTATGCAGGGCCAAACAAGAAGATAGAAACTATACTTGAAGAAATGAAGAAACAGCTTAATCAGTTACAAGATGGCATCAACATCCTCAAAGGAAACAAGACGGCCGTGAAAGGTAAGAATAGATCTGTTTGTAAGAGAGATTTGTTTTCGCATTATTTTCAAAAACCTTCTGGAGGACTGAACTATGAAGCCACAGGCAGGCTACAGTCGTTCCTGATCAAGAAGCTCCCACAACAAGTTTTCCCTATTATTTTTGGTTCAACAGCTAAGAAAAACTGTGCTGAGCTGTACAAATCCGGTGAAAGAATCAGCGGTGTTTATACAATCGACCCTGATGGTTCAGGTGCCTTTGATGTGTTCTGTGACCAAACAACATCCGGTACCCGTGGGGGGTGCGCCGTATTCAAGAAGAGACTGGATGGTTTGGTCGATTTCTACCGCGGCTGGGGCGACTACAAAAGTGGCTTTGGTAAACTGAATGGCGAGTTTTGGCTGGGACTGGACAAGATAAACCGCCTGACGAAAACAAAGAACAGGCTTCGAGTAGATCTGGAAGACACTGCAGGCAAAACTGCTTACGCCGAGTACGACATGTTTGCAGTTACGAGCGAGAGGACTAAGTACCAGCTGAGCCTTGGAAGTTACGCTGGTAAGTGCTGGGTATTCCAATATTTTTTGACCTTCTTTTTTATCCAACTGTGCTTCGTAGAGTACAAATAACGCCAAAACGAGTACAAATATCACGCGGTATTTGCATGTACTCCAGAGAACCGGTTAGAAATTCGCCCGCACGGACATAACAATTTGGCGTGTTGGATAATAAATCTCTTATTAGACGTTATCACACAACAAAACGTCTAATAAGATATATGTATTCAACTTTATTGTCTGCATTTGTTAACCGTTTTATTGTCAAATTTCTTTGTCACTATTCCAAGTAGGCTCGATTACCATTTGCTGTTCGGGATCGGAGCCCGCGCTCCTCTCCGCGCTCCTCTCGAGGAGGAAGACCGGACTCGAGAGAGCGGCGGAAATCGAGCCAAAATTCCAAGCGACTTAGATGTGATGACTTTGCTTTCAGTAAATTTGAATCTAAGATCAAAGCTTGAGCAAAAAAATCAAATCAAAAACCACTGAAAATTGCGTGATTAAAAGTTAAATATCACTTGAAATCATATTCTCCCTGGCAGCCCTTATCTCGTTTAATATTGTGATGTCGAGGTGGCCTCTTCTATAAGCCTGGTGGTTTCCTGAGGTCTCCTCGCCTAACCTGCTATATTTCTAAAATTTGTTATTCACATAAAGGCAAATAAATGATGATGATGTTTTGTCTTAGTTTATTACTTCCTAATTGCTTATTTTCCTCTTTTTCTCAACACATATTTCTGGGGCAACCTTTCAAGATCCGAACAGTACCATGACGCTTGAACAAATTTTTGATTTCTGACTAATGACATAAGCAACTCATGAAACAACACAATACGCATGCGTCTAGCGTAGAGCACGTTTGGAAATCAAACGAGAGCTCCCGTTTTCATAGAAACCCTGTTTTAAGCGTAGCTAAATGGACAATAGAATAGGAGGCTTGTCAATCGCAGGACTGTGATTTAACCAAGATATACAAGACGATTGGAAATTTCTGTCCAGTTGCGGGTTTGAAATATCGATTTTTTTAATATCGATATTTTTTGGTCGTTTTTCGTAGTTGATAAGTTTCTTTATTCCCATTACTGTCTGTTACACAATCTGTTGATGTTGTAAGTAGAAATAAGATATCTACAGCGACATTTTAAACATTAACTGTTTTGACTTTATCGCAATTGCAAAGAAAAATCTCCTCCGTGTGGGTTGAAACAGGGAGAGTGCGTTCTTCTATCTCAAGGTCTCGCATGAATAGCTGACTACTTTTCGAAAAAATATAACAATACAACCAACGAGAACAATGCCTTAGACGTCCCTCCCCTCCCAGGCCCTGAAAACAATAACGGCTGGCGAAGAGCGCGAATTCTAAAAATAGCATTACAGCTTGCCTCGGAAAACATGAGCGTGTTCTGAGAGAAATAGAGGGAATGTAGGCGAAGTTTTCGTGTCTAAAGTGTTTTTGCATCACCGGCTTTCGTGCTTGAAGTAATCTTCAAAATCGTCTTTGGCCGTTCCGAAACGACACAGGGAAATGGGCGAGATTCAACTTTCAACCAATCGATAATTTGACACCACCGCACAAAAGATCACGTTGAAATTGGTAAACTGACCAAGTTTGAAGTTTTTAGATTGAAAAGAGACAAGTTTCGGACTTTGATGGTTTAAAATCCATACAAACGTCTCTAATTTTGACACAGCGTCCCCCAAAACTATACAAACCCTTAAATTTTTATCAGATTTGTGACAACTGTAAAATGCCGTCATGGACCTACTATTTGAAAGAAGCTGAGAAGAAGAGTATCGCGGAAATCATAAATTTAAGAGTTCACATGGTTTTGGGGTTGCCTAGTTCCTGTACGGCTTTTTCCCAGTCAATTGATTTCGGCGACGTATCAGAGACGAACGGCCCGGACCACGTGACCCGACCGGAAACGGATTGACCACAGCGAAATATTGTGACCTTGAAACTAGGCAAGTTTTGGGGCGCGCTGTGTCAAAATTCAAGACGCTTGTATGGATTTTGAGCCAAGTTTCACAGTCCATAACTTTGTCTCTTTTCAGCCTAAAAACTTCCAAACTTGGTCACTGCTTGTTTCGACCGAGTGCACTACAAAAATAAACCGCCAGCTACGCAGTCTAAAACAAACAGACAAGCTACTGATGAGATTGTTTTTATTCGATATGATAAATATCTGTAAAAGAGGGTCAGGGTCAAAGAATAAATTATCTGACCGCAACACTGGGATTCACATCACATACAAGTCTAACAACACAGAACTATTTCCGACTGTTACAGTTCATGGTGCACATAATTCTATAGTCATACCCGACTACATGCTGGAACATGCCAACGAAATCAAACAAATTACTCTGCTTTAAGCATTAGATACAACCCGATTGTTGCCTGTACACTAGTTAACTAAATCTTACTGAAGCGCATAAAAGAGCTCAATTAACTCACGACTGTTCATTCATATCGATAGGTTCCACCCATGTGTAAGAAATGCAAGAGTTGTTAAGAGAATTGTAGTATAAAATTAGCACGTTATAAAACATGGCGGACATTTCAGCTTGGACTATCTTGACTCGCATTGTACAACAGTCCCTTGACAAGTCTCTTTAATTGCTTAGTACCAAATGTAAGGAAAACGATCACAATGAGACTTTTAAGAGTGTTTTGTATTTTAGACATGGGTTACAAAAAATAAAACTAAAGTAGTACTCTCAAGGGTATCGATTAAGTTTGGCCCCCGCCTCCCCCACCCCTACGCAACTGGCATTAACCGCTGATTTGCCCCTGTTATGGTTGATACAGCCAACAGATTATCAAAATCCATCTCTAGTTTGTCAGATGTCCATTAACATTGTCACATGCCTTGTTAAAGCTGCTGACAAGAAACTGTTTAAGTTTAAAATCCTCAAGGATTTGCATTTAACATTTAAGAAGGCAATTCCTCTACCATTTCCATTTTAAAGGCCATTTAAGCAGCCAGAACAAATTAAAATTGATCTCAGCTACCGGTTTTTAAAAATACATCCAATACATCGAGAATTGGGGTGTCACATTAGCACTTTGACGACCAAATAAAGGTTTGAATCGGGCATGTGGACAGCTTCCATACCGAGGGTAATGCCAAAAGTGTCAACCGAGAGATGTTCTCTTAGTAATGAGCAGAGAGAGTCAGTCACTTTAAGTTTGAGCTTTACAATTCGTTTCGTGAAGTCCAATTGAAACAAAGCGTTTCATTATTATTTTCGTGCACCATCTTTAGCAAAACCAGAGCAAATTCATCATGATCATTCCCAGCGGTTGTCGAGTTATTACAAACCATTAGTCTGTGTGAATGTCGTATTTACAAAGTAACAGTCGAATAGGATAGCAAGACAATGGTATTCTCGCGAATTAGTGTTCGTTCTGGAAAGAGCAAAATCGAGATTTAAAATTCAAATTCAAACTCTGCTGTCGTTAAATTGAACGAGACGCCCACGACACGGATAAGTCCTCAGCTTTTCTTAGTACATGTCACGCTTAAGTCACGCTCTCGGATTGTCACGCCATCCCACGACCGTTTAATACTACTACTACTCTTTACCTATGAAATATGTTTACGATAACTGTACAGGAATAGTTTTACGATGCGACATTCTGTTCGCCTTCGTTCTTCATGTCGTCGATCTTTTGTTCTGCCGCGTTCTTATCCTTGTCCCACTTGACGCTGTATCTATTGTGCTTAATAGCGGTGTCAGTGACCGCCTCGCAGGTCGTTGTGCAGGGGTGCATCCCGTCCACCCGACCCAGAAGCCAGTCATGACAGCCACTCTCCTGGTCGTTTGTCACGTTACTCTTCACCCAGTCGCTTAACCACGCCTGGAATCTGGAGTGAAGACGGTTGGCAACTACAGGATGACACTGGTAAACGAACAAAACAATTCAGCGTTACACGTATTCCGATCATGATCCATCATCAGCCCTTCGTGATTCGCTCCGACGAAGGGCTAACGCTCGAAACGTCAGCAATTGAATCTCCTTACGGTAGCCAATTGACGTTATCAACCCAGTTGATAAAACCAAATTACATTGTTATACTTCCCACCCTCTGGTCCAAGTTTGAGCCTTGGGTGGGTCACTGCGTCTAGTTGTGTTCTTGGGCAAGACACTTTACCTCTGCACACAGTTGTATGAAAGCATGGGCACCGGCAAATGAAATGATGAGGCGGCCAACCAGGATGGAGTAAACAAAATCATCCTACTCGCTTAGTGCTACGTGAACTTCCAAGCCCTTAACAGGTTGGCTATCTAAAATCGGTGCACATTAAATTACAGATGAAAAACCCAGTCGAGTAAACGTGCGCAACAAAAGTTCTGCAGCTCTTCCTTCGTACATCCCAGCTTTGGTTGTCTCAGAGCGACTCGGCGGGACTTCGTAGAGGCCCTATGTGCCACTAGACACAGCGACGATGAGTGCTGCGTCTCTTACACCACCCCCCTCCCCCACCCCCCTCCCCCCCAGTATATCAATGTATCTTTTTCCGAATCTGAAATTCTAGCCGGAAAAGGCAATGATTTTATAGCACAACTGAGCTAATTCAAGTAGCAACTGACCTCTTTCGCTCTTTTCAAAGCTTGCCGTCTGTACAAGTAATCCTCGCTGCCTTTGACAAACCGAATCTTGTACGAGTTCAAGCTTAGCTTGCATTCCATCGAGTTCTCAACTTCCATGTCCTCCACTTCATCATTATCCTCCTCTTTCTCGCTGCAATAATAACAACACAGCGTCGTTAGTCCCCGTCATATCAATAGCTTCAACGGGGTTAGGAAACAATAAATAGGGAGCTTAAGAAAACCATGACGGCAACGGCAACGGCAACGTCACTAAACAAAAGGTTTAATGAGGAGAACAATGGCTTTGTACGTGCGTTACAATTCTTTGTACATTTCTTTGCCGTCCTCTGCAAAAGAACAACGTGAAATGACCAGATTCTGCGTTGTGTGGAGAACGTGAGACACGACGGCTGTTTTTTTAAATTTTTATTTCGAATTCATCGTTGTGTCCTAGATTCAGTTTCGTGATAGCTTTGACAGTGATAAACAAAGTAAATGACTTTAGGGCACCGCGAGATTTGTAGGTAAAATATAAACACATTTTTTTACCGACGTTGCCCACGACGTCGCCGTCGTGGTATCTTAAGCTCCCTAATGACGACCGCGACGGCTAGGACGACGCCTGCTTAAAAAAGAATGTATATTTTACGCACGAATCTCGCAATTGCCTTGATGTATTCGGTGCATCTATCGCTTTCAAACATAGTTCTTGTAGAAAATATAAAGACGGTGTTTATTTTCAAACAGAAAAACGAAAATTTAGCCGTCGAGGTTCACGTTCTCCAAAGTACTCAGAATTTGGTCATTTCACGTTGTTGTTTTGCAGAGGACGGCAGAGAAATGTACAAAGAATTAGAACGCACGTGCAGAGCTATTGTACCGCTAATTAAATCTTTTGTTTTGCGACCTTCTCGTTGACGTTGCCGTCGTGGTTTGCTTAAGCTCCCTAATATCTCGCTGAAGTCGCTTGGCTCGCCTGAAGATTTTGAATTGACCAACAAACTCAGGCCAATTAGTGAACACTCCAACGCACCTAGATAGGATCAAAACTCAGATTTCAATTAAGTTGCACAAAGTGCTCCTTCTGCAAGTCCCAGCGAAGTCGCTTTGCCTACACATTGGCGGTACTGTAAACCAGTTCAGTTTTGAGAGTCGGATACGCATACGTCATTATTACACGCACGTGGCGAAAACCATCACAAAACCAAAAAGGAAAAAACAAATGTTCCACAAATTAACTGTTTTTCCCTGACGCGTCCCCAGTCGTCTCTTGTGCGAAAAAAACAGAAGGCGCGGGGAATTGTGGGAAGGAGGTGTATTGCTTTTCTCTTATAGGTCATTCTCTTATTTTTCTCGTCTTCAGTGACACATTATGATTTCGCCCATGACTCCCTCACCTGTTATTCCCTTCGCTTTCAGCCTCGTCAGTAGAAGAACCATTGTCGTTCGTGGTCGACTCTTTCTCGGTGCTTGGAGTTACCGAGGGTTTCATCCGCGCGTTGGAACGCACCGTCCTGGGAACAAAACACAAACCGTAAGCTTAAAAGATGAATTCTCTTTACTGAGAACTATACATTCCTTTTAATATTAGTACTGAGCATTTATTGTTGCATCGAAAGAAAAAACAGCTGATACAATATGTGTGGAGAGGGACGAATTTCAGCCCGCTTAGAAGCGCTGAGATTTCAGCTCGACTTCCAGCATAAGCGATTTCATGACAAAATTGTCCAACCTGGGCTGAAATTCGTCAGGTAGTCTAGCCCAGAAAATGCTTCACCCAACACAACTTTAAAGACACCTTGCAGCTTTAATTCATGTAAATAGTTCCAGTGCAAATTCTCCATACCTTGGTAAGAATATGGGTTTGTTCTGTAAATGATCCTTCACTTCAGTGGATACTTCTTCACTGCCTACAAACTTTTCAACGTATTCATTCCATTTCTGAAATTAAAAGGAACAGTTCAGCGCATCTGTGTCAAAGGATAAAGCCTATATTAAGGAAAGCTTTAAAAAATCAAGATCGACCAGGAGAGTTACTGATTCGATCAGAAATGTTTAAAGCAGTCAACAAATGCGAGCACAGCTATTCTTCAGAAAAGCAACTCAAATGAGTCATACAAAGTAACTAACAGCTGTGGCTAAACGTTATCAGTACCAACATTGGAATACTGCATTTGTTAACTCACGTATTCTTTTGGTGGAACATGAAGACGGTATTCTCTGCTTCAAAATGATATGAATAACTCTTCTAACTGGTAACAGGCGGGGGAGGGGGGTACTCCCATAAATGAGCTATGTAGGTACATGTATGTGCCGTGGGAAAGAGTATGGTTTTTCGAGGTTCGATCCTTAAATAGGGTACCGTTTCTGCTGCTTTTGGCATTGTTCCCGGTGCGATACTTAGATAGAGTACCCAAATTGTATTAGCTATTTTGCAGTGCGTAAACAGCAGGCTAAACGAAAAAGGAGCGGTCTGCCAAAGTGAAAACGTTACGGAAACGACAGAAAGTTGACCCCTTTCTTATTTTTTGTTTTTTCCCTGAATAGGGTGTCATTTTTCGGGTTTGGTCCTTAAATAAGGTATCAAATTCCGTTTCTTCATCCTTAAATAGGAAGAACCTTCGCGGAACACACCAATCTGAAAATAAAGGGACTATCCCCTCCGGCGGAGGGGGAACAGGTCGTACCTCGACTTCCACAGGATCCTCCGAGTGCGTGTCCTCGGTGTCAAGTAATTCTATACTCAGCCTGCAGATATTCTTGTCCTTGTGCTGTAGAATGGAAAAGTAGCAGGGTAAGACACTACAACAACCAGCGCTGAATAAAAGTCAAGCGGCGACTGCTGTTACACTTACAATGACTACTTTGTAACAGTTCTCATCCGACAGCAGCGACTCGGACCTCTTCTGATAAGCCGCTTCTGACACGGCACGCGTGTGCTGAGTGGCCGAGCTTCCACCAGTGGCCAGGTTACCTTGCTCTTGCTGGTACAGTTCTGTGACCTGACCACAAGACTCGTCTGTTACAATTGTGTGCAGCTGCAGAAGAAAAACAAGACACAAACCAAGTGATTCATTGTGATTTTCAAATAACGCAAAAAAAATTAGCTTGTTGACGTTCACAATACAATTTAACTCCCCAAGTTTGAAGGGCAGAACCTCATTGAAATTTGCAACAGAAAAAAGCACGCATCCTTATTTTAAAACATACATAATTACACGTGTTGTTTAAAAAATGACCTGCGAATTCAGTCGACTAATCGAGATAACTGCGTTACGCACCTGTCTAACTATGTTTTGAACAAGTTTGTCCATAGTAAATGCGATGTAAGCATGCACACCAAACATCTCCCGACAAGTATCCTCAAAGTTTGTAGCATCCATGTTACCTGCAAGAGATAAAAAAAAATTGACGCTCAGTTAGACTTGGTCAGCATTGTCACTCAGTCGTTTCTCTCTAATTTATAAGCGGAGCTGCGGCGGCACTTCGGGCCGCCAAGCGGAGCCCCATACTCGTATGGGAAAGAAAACGAAACCCATGAGTTGATTTTCTCATGGTTATCATTGCTAGCGGTATTGCTCGTGGGCGCGTACGCACGACGACGGCGACGACGACGGAGTCGCGCAACATGGCGGCCATAAAATAATAGCCATGCCTTTTCAACACCTTGTCAGCCTTATCAGCTTACATCTTTGTTATAGGGCATCCATGTTATGGTCAATTGACAGCTGTCAAATCGAGGTATCCGCTGACCAGCATCACATGACCAGAACGCGGGCTCAGGTTAGAACTCATCGAGGTAACGTGTTTATTTTAAGTTGACCGCTGGCCAGGCATTGGTTTTCACGGGCTTAGGTCAAATTTTTTACTTCTGGCAGCATTATTTTTAACTTTTTATGGTCATTCTTTGCGGAAATTCTGCAATTCGAGTTGACGTTTTTCAATTGTTATTTTATTTCAGAGAAATTATTTATGAAGACACCCCTCTTCTTGAATGGTAGAAAATGGAGTTCGGTTTTGACAAAATGTAGCATAGAAACACGGCGTTTTAAATGCTAACTAGAGTCTGAAAACTGGCAACTTGCAGTGAAATACAACTGGCATGAAAATCAGTGCGAACGAACAAACAACGATCGGCAAACGGCCGTGAACTAAAACTTGATTCTGTAATAAATAAAATGAATACTCGCCTTTTGGAGAACTTCAAGGCCTTTAATTCCACTGCTAATTTTTCCTTTCATTTACAAAGGCGGCGGGAAAAAAAATCCGGCCCGTGGGCCGTATCGTAGAAAGCTGGACCGGTCACGTGTGCGTGATTAGCCAATCAAATTCGAGGATTTAGGATTCCGGCCCGCACCGATGCTTAGGATATTACACGGTTGCGAGAAGATATGAATTTTATGTTCGAGTGGCAAGAACAACATCTCACTCGTTCGCTGCGCTCACTCGTGAGATATTGTTCTTGCTAACGTGTAATTTTCTTTTTATTATATAGACAAAAACACAAACTGAATCGTGCAAGGCGGGAAATGACGTCATCGATATCCTCACTAGTGAAGATCTGGAAAATACGCCACTACGGTCCCGGATGTAGTTTCGTATGAATTTTACGAGTGGTTTAATTTTCAGTAAAACACTCACGTCTATATAATAATAAGTGTTCTTGTGCAAGACACTTCAATCTCACATTGCCTCTCTTCGCCCAGGTGTATAAATGGGTACCGGCAAATTTACTGCTGGGGGTAACCCTGCGATGGACTAGCGTCCCATCCAGGGGGGAGTAGCAATACTCTGTCGCTTCATGCTAAGGAAACCGGTTAAACTCCAGCCTGATGGACCACTAGGCTCGTATGCAGCAGACTTTACCTTAACCAACGGAAACAATGCCCAGCGGTGGGCAAAACACATGGAAGTGCCCCTGCAATCCTTGTTGAAACCCTCCAAACGATATTGAAGCGGAAGCTAAGCGGTTTAAACCTTGCCAAAGTTCTACTTCTAAAAGACACAAAAACACTTACCATCTAGCAAGTTTCTTATCATGTCTAAAAACGCAGGGTAGTATTCTTCAAGGTCTATCTCGCTTGGCGCCTTCAGTCTCAGCGCTATGGCCGTGGCCTGCTTTCTCTGCTGCTTGTCACAAGCTTCACCTTCAGCAATCATTACCGACTGTTGATACATCTTCAGCAGCCGCTCACAGAGCATCTGAAAAAAAAAACACATTTCCTTTACTACACAATGTCAACACGGCCACTGGCATAACGATTTGCCAACTTTCAATCGTATTATTTATAGTGAAGTTAGAGAAACCAGTTGACAAAGCTGTTGGTTAAATATTTCCAGCATCCTTTTTGGCCTGTTGACATCTCAACACCAAACCAGGCGTTCAGATAGCGTAAACGAATTAAACTGCTGTAATAAAAACATGATTTCCAGTCCGCAGTGCAACATCTCCGCCTCAGTCTCGCACGAAGGAATGTTTACTGTCCAAGATGAACATTACGGCAAAAAAACTTACCGTTTTTATTAGTAACAGATATAATTGCAAATCAATAATAAAGAGCAACCGAACCTATATGGTATTTCAAACCAACGTTTCAGCTTATCAAGCACTCCAATAAAACGAAATGACCAGTAATGGCAGACTAAAAAACTTCATGTACGCTGTTACCGAAGTGTAACGTATAAACAAATTCAAAACAAAATGAACACAAATCCCGAGACTGTGCAGTACGGACTGGAAGTCAACTATAAAACTGTGGCCACAAAGTTAAGTTTTAAAATCATATATTACACATCTGAATGTAATTAGCCATTTGCCAACTCAGCTCCACTGATGGGGTTGTGGAAGTGTCATTAATGTCTTTACAGTATTTCAAAATCCGAATTAGCGATTTACCTGATGAAGTCTGAAGAGTAAATACCAGTTGTTATTTACATATATTAAGTTATAAGCATCGTCCTGCAAAAAAGGTATAAAAATATAAGTCAATAACTTGATGACCCGCTCTTGCACTTTTGAACATTGCACAGGTCGTTGCATAATTCAAACTATGTTTGCCTAAAAGATAGATCATGATAATTACCTTTTTTACATCTACTAATAAAAAAACATTTTCTTATTATGACTGGAAATGCAGTTTAGATCATTTTTTAGGTAAAGAGTAAATCTTTAGAAGGTGAACTTACTGCCTCCGCCTCAGGTAATCCATTGGTAAGTTCGGGTTTTCCTGTATCAGGAAAAACAATACAAGTTCAAAGTCAATATAAGTTATACAGAAAGCACTTAGTCATCCTTCTTCAAATCAAACCAATAGCACTACAATGCTCTTCTAATACTCACCAAGACCATTAAGTTCCTTTACAGAGTCTTCATCGTCACTCAACTCACCCCTGAAACAAAGCGAATACATTTAACATGATTCAATGCGTGCAAGGATTGCCTTTTGTCACTCTAAAAACTAATTTTAGACGCGATTATTTGAAAATTTAAAAGCACGAATTCTCAATGACAAGAGAATCATCGCATGGCCATGCATGATCTGTAACGGGGGAAGGAAACAAATAAGGTCCATCTGCTGGACACAACAGCAGCTGTGCATGAGCAGTAGGGTGCCTGCATTTTATCCCATTTTACAGCAAGTAGGCAGGGTTTCCTTACCTTGGAGCAAAGAACAAGTCGGGTAAGAAACAGTGTAAAAGGACTTTAATCCTGGCTTTGTCTTCCTTGTGAATACTCGTCTGTCTCTTCATGTGATGAACAATCAGTCCAGCCGCATCATCCAGAATAGACTTGTCCTGGTAGCTGTAGACCAGGTGAGGGCCTGTGGCATCTCCGTTACCTTCAGCAGCTTGCTCTTGTCTCTGAAATAAATAGAGGAAGTCTGCATTTGGGAGAAATTTGATGAGAAACCTATTGAGGTGCAGTGGTAACATAAAGGAAACTGGTAAAACATCACCTGGCAGACACTGCGATAGAACGCTCAGGGTAAGAGGGGCCCTCCAAAGAATGCTTGGCAGCAGGGTGTGGAAGTTGGCAATGAGAGTTGAGCTTGGAATGGATGGCCTTTGCTCCACCTGGGGCTAAGGGCTTGAGTGAGTGAAGTCTACATTTGAACCTAGTGGCCCATCAGGCTGAGGTATAGCCTAGTTCTGCAGCAGTAAGCAACCAGGAGTATTTCTTCTCCCCCCAGACGGGGTACCAGTTGCCCCCCATTCCCACCCCTAAGTTTTTAACTGCTGGTAACTCTTTATACATGTACAGCCGCAGAGAGAGGCACTGTGAGGTTACAGTGTCTTGCCCAAAAACAACACAAGCCCTGCCGTGGCTTGAACCCTAAATGTAGCCTGCTAACCATTACATCACCAATCTTCCCAAATGCAACAAGCAAAACTGCAAATACAAACTTTTTATAAGTGGAACTGGTTTAGAATGTACTTGTAATTGTGAATTTGTGATCAAGTAATTTGTTTATAAATTGGGCCAATGCTCGATTCACGTTCCGATGATTCTGTTATATTTTTTGCAGGCGAGGTGAGTTCTATTATACCAGAATATTTTTCAACAATAAGGGAATAGTACATGCAGAGTTCTGAACTTACCTCATCATAAATACTCTCAATCTCATTGATCAAGCTTTTTGATCGCATGGCCTTCAAGTCGTTTTGCTTAAAAGTGATCCCTTGATGGTCCAAGGACTGCAACAGCAAAAACAGACAACAGTTAGCCCTAGAAATTTGATTGTAAGTTACACAACCCGCCTCAATTAGCTTTCCTATATGCGGGTTGTTTATTTCTCTAATTTATTAAAGTGCACCTAACCCCAAAATATGTTTTCGCTACAATAAACCTTTGCACCAGTTCGAAACGTGTTACACCTTTCGTTTCTCCTTTTTACTAAATGTGGACTATCTATAGCAGTTAAAAGTTACGTTATTTTTTTCCACGACCGTGGGTCTATTCCTGGGTTGACGTCACAAACTGATTTGCATACATGTTTACAAAGACTTGATGCCATGCAAATCAGTTTGTGTCGTCGGCCCAGGAATAGACCCATACCCCTTCTGACTCGGTCATGAACCAAATAACGTACAGTTTTTCGTAACTTTTTAATGCTATAAATAGTCGGCATTTGGTAAAAAGGAGAAACGAAAGGTGTAACGCGTTTCGAACTGGTGCAAAGGTTTATTGTGGCGAAAACATATTTTGGGTTAGGTGCATTTTAAAACATAAAACTGCTGAAATAAAATGAACAATGAAAATGAAAAAATGAAAAATGAAAACAAAAACAATAAAGAGCTAGAATGTCTTGATTTGCAATTTTACAGAAAACTTTGGTTCTAACTTTGTAACTTTGGATAAAACCCCTGAGTGTAACCATTAAAATGAAAGCCACATGTTTTAAACAGAATTCTTTTCATGTTAAGACAGCTCAAACATTTAAGATGGGGGATGAGAACCTACTGCTTAACTACTCAAACAAATGCTACTGAACAATCATGTGGTACTGTTTTAGTCTGTATGATAGCTTATAGGAAAAAACTTCCCACTACCAGAGGTGCACTGAACACGTTATATAAAAATATAAAGCCCAAAAGCATATTACATTCTTAGCAAAACAAATCGCTATCATTTATTTCATGTGTGATATCAGGAGACCAAGACAGACTACTAATAATTTACCTTAAGGTAATATTTTTCATTTTGATCTCTCCAAATTTTATTGAACTGCCTTTGAGATTCTCTCCATTCCTCCTCCTTGGTCTTTAATCTGTAAAACAACAAACAATATAAAATGCATTATGAGGGGGCCAAAGGGGGTGGAGGGGGGGGGGGCAAAGTGACTCCAAATGACATTTAGAATGATTAATAGATCTGAACCTGTTAAACAGTAGAAGGCAGAGAAATTTTTGTCTGAATAATCGGGAATGTTTTAGTACCAGATTGATTTTGCCGTTTTACACACAAGTGGACGAATCCAAAATAAAAACTTCCCAGTTTGGTTACATGTATGTCTCCGGAGAGTTTGAATCCAGAATTGAAAGTACGAACTTTGAATCCGGAGAGCTTTGTCATGAAAACGATTTTCTCTCGAATCCGGATATTTTTCTGCCTGCGATCTTTTGAGATTGTGGTAAAACCTAGCTAATCTTGCCTAATCTTGTTGCAGGTTCAGGTGATAAATTTAATGTGTACTGCAAGACTTCTGAGGAAATGCAAATTATTATCGCAAGGAAGTTTAATGTCAGCCACACTTAATTGCAAACAACACAGATGGCAGGATCGAAGACCGAGAAAGTTTTGGGTGAGCTCAGGTCGAGCAAGGGCCTGGCGAGACATGAAAATGTCCTTACCTCTTGAGAACAAGTGGCACAGCCACTGCAGGTGTTTTCTTCAAACCATCAACAATATCAGGCGCTTTGTCGCCATATATCCTAAAAGGAAAATATGTATTATCATTCCATCGCTGATCAATTTAATGAACATTTTGCATCTGAGGTCAAAAAGATCGACATATCAAAGAAATGTTTTACAAAGCTATTCTTAGGACATCACCCTGAGATCTGAAAATGTGATCTGATAAGCATCCGATTATTTCTTGTTAAGTGTAATACATGAATATGGCCTTCCTTTCAATACAGCTACAGGTGTAGGCTGTTTACCAGATTAAGGTTCCACTGTATTTTGCATACTGTAGAGACAAGGCATTTCATGTTTAAAGTCTGGGTAACATACAGTATCTGTTTATCGGTAAAACTTTATTTCAATTAGGGTGGGAACATAGAATCGGTCATTCTTGTTAGCAAAACATACCTCTGGATGGCTTTTCTGTGGATGAATTCTGATGTTCCTCCTATACAGCTATCAAGTCTGAACTTTGCTTGCTCTTCAGACGGCATCCTGAAAATAGAAAGCAAAGTTACATACATAAAAGCATAAAAGCATTTTATCATGAACCAAAAGCAACAATGTGCTTGAAGCCATTTCTACCCATGTTTAGAAAGACGGGACCAAGAACACAAAGCAAGGACACTTAGATTCTGAGTAAACACAATACACTAATTATCATCCCAAATTGATACATGCTTGTGATGTAGCCAGAGTTCTCAATTAACACCAGTTAACATTCTGTTACATTTAGTTTGCTGCTGATAAACCTTGCCACTGCTTACCTTTGAAGCTTTTTCTGTATAGCTTCTAAAACACGAATAGTAGAAAGATTGGATTCTAACACAACATCCAGCTGTAAAGGAATTGTAAAATTTGGATTAAAATGATACAATATTTGTACTAGTCATGACACTAAAACATTAGAAAGGACAACAAAACTGCGGAAATAATGGCAAAAAAAGGTTTCACAAATAAATGCAAACACACCTCAAATCTTTCATCCTCACATCTGAAAACAAAGAAGACAAAAATTATCAAAGAGCTCAAAACATAATTATTTCAAAAGTAACAACAAACTAGAAACAGACAAGGACTGACAAAGCAGAACTGTATTACATGCACATGGCAGATTTCTGGTAGAGTCACATGATTTTCAGAATCACTGTCTGATACATGTTGCACTAAGATTTTATTACCTAAAAATGTACTCTTCATATTGGGTTTTTCTGGTCCCTGGAAAAGGCGTGTCTTCAGACCAAGATGGAAAGGACACCCATGTGTCATTAAGAACTTCTCTACACAGTGCAGTACGCCCACTACATTTGGGCTGTGTGTAGCTCTTGGGAAGAGCTCTGTAACTTGTTCCATATCTCTTGCAGGAAGAGTAGTCTATTTCGAGATGATGAAGCTCTCCAGATGTTCTTTCTTTGAAACTAGCCACACTCTCCATGGGAGAGGAGTCCTTGTAGCCAAGAAATTCCTTGAACCATTGGAACAGCTCAGGATATTTACTGCAAAAGATGGGTTTAATTAAAGGGCCCCAGTCAGCCTCTGCCATTTTCGATGCCATCGAAATTATGGAGATTGTATGGTGAAGCAAAATCTTATTGGATTGCTGGAAGTTATGTTACTAAATTAATGTAGCAAGTTCTTCAGTGATCCCTTTCGTTTCAACATGCTCCGTAAAACATAATTACTGAACTCTTGCATGTAAACAATGACAAATGTGTGGCTGACTAGGGTCCTTTAAGAGATAATTAAAGACCTCTTAGTCCTACTGCGTGCAAGCCAAGCATTGCACTACACTTGGTAAATGGTTACAAGTATTATTTGACAATTTTTTGCCATTTGAATATTTAATTGTCCTACAGGCAAATTATGGTGAAAAAATAATTATACATCAACATTGATTTATGGAAATCATTTTCGGGTTAATTATAGAGGTTGACTTCATCTCATACATGCACATCTAATGATCAAGAAAGGAACTTGGCCTATAAAGGCATTGGCAAACAGGTACACACTGTTGCAGACACAGACGTTTCCTTGTTTCACTGCATGTGCAACATTGGGGTTTACCTCAGTGTAAAAACTTTTTTCTTTGTTTTTTATCCATTGTTTTTCTGTCCTGTATTGTTTCAAGGTTCTTTGTTGTCTTGCTCGTTCTTTGTTTTACGTCACTCGTGAGTTTCACAGGTTTTTACACCAAGGATGAGCCCAACATTGTTGGCAACACAATTTTTTTGTCCGAGACACAAAACATGTTAAACTTTCTGATGTTACTCAGAAACATTTGTGTCGGTAACAAATGTTTCCTCATTTGCACATGCAAGGAAATGTCATTAGCAACAATGTGTCCTCGCTTGGCACCACCTTAACATCTTGTCACAAAATAACGCAACATAAAAAGATACACTGGTTTAAAAACCCAGTGGCACATGGTTTTCCTTACAGAGTAATGCTTTTGTTTCAAAGGCTTACCCTAAGAAGTTAGCAGCCAGCTGAACAAGTTCTGCTCTGGATATAACTTCTTGGTTGAATAAGACAAGGCAGCGTAGAAAATTATCATACAGTTCAGGATTTTTGAGAGCTTTCCTGACCTATGCAAATGAAATAATTATTATACAAAAGGTGAATAACAATTTTCTGATCGTCACACAAAAAATCCAGTTTCAAACAGGTTTGTCCTCTTTTCCTACCTTTTCAAAGAAGGAAAACTCTGAGAAGGTGCCATGCTTTTGTGCCTCTGCCAAAGACACATCTTTGATTGCACTTCTTGACTTTTTCTATTGCAAGGGAGTAAACAAATTCCAATACAGAAATTAACTTTACAATAATGCATGCTGATTGTGCTACAGATAAGAATGTGATGGGAACTTCCTCCACGAAGGTCTTTTATTATAATGTATTATTATTACTATTATTATTATTACTACTGTTTTTAAAAATTTAAAATAAACCTTTATTTACAATTCAAAGAAACTATTTAGTAACAATCAATTAAAAATTTAAAAAGCCTACAGTACTAAAAGTGATATGACGAGAAAAGTCTTGTTATAATAATTTACAAGGCTAAAGAATTTTACTAATTTTAAAAACACCATTTATCATTGCAGTGCTTGAAACCATAAGATTACAAGATTTACGTATATCAAGTTAAACTTTCCTACATGTATCATAAAAGATAACAATAATAATAATAACAATAAGAATATTAATAATACCAATATTAATAATAATGTGCCAGCAACAAAGTGTTCTTAAATTACTGTTACTATTATTACTGTTACTATTATTATTATTATTACTATTATTATTATTATTATTATTATTATTATTATTATTATTATTATTATTATTATTATTATTATTATTATCATCATTATTGTTAGCAGTATTATATAATATTATTTTGAAGGAACAAAACAGTTTTAAATTGTACCTTGGCCTGAGGATGTGTGGGAGAAGATGACACACTGTTTGAATTTCTTCTTATCTGGTGTGACATACGTTTGGATGAATTTAAACCCACTGCAATAAAGATCAAAACTGAAATTAGAAAATCTTATTTTTCAATAATTACTAATTAAACAGGGTTGGATACAGATTTAATCTTGAAACCAATTTAAGATACAACAACTATTCTAAAACTTGAACTATAAAGTGGAAATCATATCTACCAGGTTACTGACAACTAGCTGGTATATGTCGGAACCTAAATTTCATGGCTTAAAATCCCAAATATAACAGCTAGCTGCAAGACCCCTTTAGAAGCTAATGCACCTACAGGGTGTAATCAGGGTGCTACTCAGGCCAACTAAAAGAAGCACTGTTATGTGGGGTTTTGCTGTTTTCAAGTCAATTCTGACCAAATCAACATCTTGTGCCTGTTACGACAGTCATCGTACACAAAATGCTACTGCAGAATTATCAAGAATGCAAATGAAATTTTAGCAGACCATAATATTTTTTGGCAATTTTTATTTCAAAAAATGGCAAAATCAATTCATTTCCACACTGCTGGTTTCTAGATAGTTTTTAGATTTTTTTGAAATAATGATGCTACAATAGCATGACAATGCCCGTTTAATGTACTATATGGTAAAATACATCACCAGGTGTCTCGCTTCATGAACTTCGTGCAGAATAGTCAGTTCCTTTTAAGTTACCTGCAGGCTTCTTTGCAGGAGGTACATATTCATTCCTTGCTGATGTTAAGTGAGACTGTAGTCTGCTCGATGATAATAAACCCTAAAAAACCATGGTATCTATGAGTTACATGTATCTTCACCATTTCTGTGATAACCAAGGGTGCATAAACTTGATACCAATAATAATTATATACACGTACATTGTATACTGTATTACGGTAATAAATCAATTTAGCCATGGGTCAATGTGTTAAGCTTTGTTGTGCTAATTGGGGCACTAAATAAAATATACACAAAAAGAATATGGCAAACAAACAAGCAAGCTATTCAACTAACCCCAGGCATTGTCGCAGCACCATTGGCATCAGGAAGGAACTGACTGAATTCTTGTAACAAATCCTCTTGATTCTGAAACAACTTTGCAACTTGTTGATAAACCTAGAGCAATTAGAATTGCAGTCAAAAAACAACAAAGCCTGCACATTAGAAAGAGCTAGCCATGTGGCATATTTTAATGATGAGAATAATTAATACACACACATGTACATTGCCTGGTTTCAATTTTGACAAATTTAAATGGCTGAATCTCAGTCAAAACTAGCCCAATTAACACCATTTTGTAAATCTCAGTGTGCGCTTTCTGACTTTGTACATCAACAGTTGCTAATCCCATAATGTACAGACTCGTACCTAGTCCCTTTCGGTTTGAAATCAAGCAATGTAGTCAACTCTCACCTTGCAGACAATCTTATTTCAGATGTCTGTTATTTTGGACACAAGCCATCTCCCCAGTGACTACTATTTAATGACTCCAATTTAATATGGCATTTCTCTTGCAGTCTCAAAGGTTTATATCAAAGTGGGAGTCAGATGTACTGATTATGAAAGACATTTAACGGGAAGGGGAAAATAGGAGATCAACACTATCTTATCAACATTTCATACCTCATTAGCAAGTTTTGCTTCTCTCATGTAGATCTAGACAAGAAAAGGAAAAAACGTTTGCATTAGAAAAGTCCTTGGGGGTGGCTACATAACATATTTTCAAAGCAATGTACTCGATTGAGCACCATGACTTTCTTTAAATTTTTAGTGTTTCAGTTGTGTCACTTATTTGGGGGCAGCACTATTATTTTCAAACATAACATTTGTAACTGATAAAACACATAGCCTCTTTGAACTAAAGAACATTCATTTGTCACCCAGGAGAATAAACTTCCCAAGGATGGTCTCAGTTGAGCTGTACTGTACTTGTTCTTTCAGCCTGTTTACATGGAGGTGGGGGACCCCAGGTAGGTGAGGTAACCCGCCTAAGTGGGGTCGAAAAAAGCTCACGTTTACATTCAATTTACTTACCCCGGGGTGGCGTGGTAAGCTTTCTCGAACCGGCTGTGTGGTCTCCAAGCACATAAACACACAAATTGAATTGGCAAGCGAACAACGCATTTTGGCAGTTAATGCTTTTCTACTTTCACTAACAGCTCTTTCTTCAATGTTTCAGTGCTGTGGCATCTTGTTATCACTTGTAATTGGTATTTGGAACGCTTTTACGTTAAACATAAACCGACCCCAGGTCGGTGGGTTACCCCACCATGAAGCGTTTACATGTACATGGCAAAACGCGACCCCGGCAAGGAGGGTTACCCTACCTGGTAGACCAGGCAACCCACCTTGGCGAGTAACCCCACCTACCATGTAAACACGATCAGGTAAAAATGAAAGATCGTATGGAAAGCCAGGTTACCCCACCTAGGCGGGTTACCTCCATGTAAACAGGCCCTTAGTTTGACTCTCTTAAACAATACTTTGATTTGGCACCTCCATACCATACTGGAGCACTTTTTTTGATAGTATTCAGGGGCAGTGCTTAATCAGGGACCATGCTCAATCAAATAAAAGCACAGACTGAAATGGACTGAATTTACCTCTTGTTCAGAGAGTGGAGTTCCTTGCATGGCAGCCTGCCAATTATAACAATAATACAGTAGTTCAGTTGGAGACATCAGTGAGAAGGAATGTACAGTAGGTGGTTGAATGAACTTGGTCAATTGTCAAAGATTTTGCAACAGCCAATTCAAACCATGTAACAGATGGCAGTCTATTTCCTGCAGTTTCTGAATAATGTACAATTGCAATTTCTCACCTCTTTTATGTTTTTCTGTTCCTTTTGATATGTATGAAGAATTTCCAAAAATGCCTTGTAGATGTCAGGCTGTCCTTGGAACCGGTTCTAAAACAATACAAAAATGTCAATAACAATGTTTAATAACATTACCCACAATGAATATCAAAAGGAATAAACTAAGCAGTTCTTACCTTGATTTTGTTGACGTAATTTATGGCATGGTTAAATTCTACTGGTTGTTGACCCTGTGGAAAAAAAAAAAACAACAGTTTAAAATGTTGAAAAAATAACACAACTTTTGAAGAATATAGTCAACACGTACCTGACACAGCACCACAGGGCTACAAATAACTGTTGGACATCAGGCAATCGCGGGCCAAAATTTACCAATGTCCAATTCAATCCCAAAGTCTGTAGTCGGACAGAATGTCCAGACAATTTGTTTACAAATGTACATCTTCCAATACAAACACTGATGTCTTACATTGACAAAGCTTTATTGAGGAGTTCCGTAATATGATGACCGGCATCACCAATGTTTTGTCAGATCAAAGTGGCGATTTAGTGTCCTTTCACAGGAAAAAAGTTATTTGCATTGACAAAGCTTTATTGAGGAGTTCCGTAATATGATGACCGACATCACCAATGTTTTGTCAGATCAAAGTGGTGATTTAGTGTCCTTTCACAGGAAAAAAGTTATTTGCATTGACAAAGCTTTATTGAGGAGTTCCGTAATATGATGACCGACATCACCAATGTTTTGTCAGATCAAAGTGGTGATTTAGTGTCCTTTCACAGGAAAAAAGTTATTTGCACTGACAAAGCTTTATAATTATTGAGGAGTTCTGTAATATGACGACCAACATCACTAATGTTTTGTCAGATCAAAATGGTGACTTTGTGTCCTTTCACTGGCAAAAAACTTATTTGCAACCCTGCACACATATTTACCAGCAAGGTTTGTACATTGTATAGAGATAAATCAAGGGCATAATTTTCAAGAGGAGGGCAAAATGTTTTCTACATTTATATTACACTGATGTTGATAGCTGCTGATCTCTCCCAGCTTCAAGAACCAATTAGATTTCACCACTGGTAAGAAACAACATGTTTAAGCTTTGACAGAAAAATTCTAAAAGATTAAAAACATACATACCTGTCCTTGTTGGGCAGTAGGAGACTGTAATGGTTGCTGTTGTTGTGGCTGCTGTTGCTGCTGTTGTTTCTGCGATGATTGATGTTGCTGGTGGGTCTGTTGACCACCTGATTGATGGACCTATTAATTTGAGTGCACACCAATAAATCATCTCCTTGTTCCATTGCTTTGTACTGTACATATACTTACAGTATCATCAAACAGACTGTTTTGTATGACTAACTTAATGAACATCACTATGCAAGTGTGTAACACAGCTGAAAGTTACATCCCAGCATGTGGGCTGACATGTTAAAAACAGAAGCTCTGCCAGAATAGCAGAACGTGGTACAACAAGACAAATTCAAATGCTGAATCTTAAACAATGTCCTCACTAATCATCACTTACTGGTTGCTGAGCAGGTTGGATAATTGTTGTAATCTGTGATTGTCCATTTGGGGCTGTAACTGACACAGTGCCGGGGTCACTTGCATGGACCTCAATCTTGTACCCAGGTGGAAGGAATGTGTTGAAGCCAACTATTAGTTCAGGGTGGCCTTTGAACAAAGAGGATACTCTACTGATGACTCCTGGGGTGTCAATGCTGGGAACAAAAGCCAAACACACTTCAATTAACAATAATTATAATGATGATGTTGACGACGACAACAACTCATGAAGATTATTGCACATCATTTGTGTGCATTTTAGATGCAAGCCTTGAAATAGCGCATTTTTGCAATTTGAATATACTTGCGAGAAAAGTTGCAAGTTCACTGGCCACACAACACAGGTCTGTTTGCAAGTGCAGTCTAATATGCATGTATATGCCCCCATTTGACCACACCTTTAGCATTATGCCATACCTCTGAGATTTGAACTCTTTCATGATGTCCAGAAAATCATTGTAAACTTGTGGTTGGTTTCCAAACTGATGTTTGACTTGATCTAAGTATGACAGGGCATCCTCAACCTCAAAAGAAAGAAAATGAAACAACTCAATATTGTTCAGAGTATCTGGTAAGAGTGGACGTACATGTACATTTAACTTGACTTAAATATTTGCGAAGCAAAACTTAACTTCCGCTAATCAAGCCATTCAGTAGTGTTGTCATCCCATGCCAGGATGGGACCCAAAACATCCAGTGTTTGAGGAGCTGGTTGCAGAATACAAGTAGCCAGCCAGACCATAGCCAAACACAGTCACACCACAAGATCAGCAGAGAATACATGTAGTTAATAACACACAAGCATACTGGGGGGATGAAGAGGAATAACAGAACAAAACACATACACTGTACAACGAGAGATTAACTTTGCACTGAACGGCATGTTCAGTTAAACTTATCCCCAACAGACAAGCTTGGCAGCTGGCACCATAAAGGTTGGTGGAGCCTGGCCAACAAATCTGGCATGGGGAAGGAGGTATCCATTGCAACCCTTCAAGCAACCACCGCAAAAGGCAACGTCATACTGACCAAGTCAGTGGAATACTTACCAAAACCCCAATATTTAACAATGGGAGGGTGGAGTGGAAGTGGAAAAAGATCAGCAAGAATCCACAAGCTACATATCACAAATAATGGCCCTTCTCACAGGCCAGCAAGCAAACAATTATGTGTGCACATCACAAGATGTCCCTGCTGAGAATCTCAAAGGTCACCCCATGCCATGCTAATGGGGAAGACTGCTGACCAGAATTGTTGTGAGGTTAACCTTGCCTAAATTTCATTTATCCACATTCAAACCTGTGCAGATTCTACTGGAGCCTACGCCCAGCAGACACCCACTTAAACTATGGTTAAAAAATGACTACCAATAACTTCTACTAATTAGTGCCAGAGTAACAGAGATTAGAGTGCAATGTGAATCTTGTTTTCATGCTTTACCTTTAACCGCTGAAACTGTTGCTGCTGCTGACCCTGAGCTTGCGCATGGACCTGAGCCTGGCTCTGAAAAGCGCAACACATTTTTCGCGACACATTTATTTAGCTATTTCGGAGGTCATCATAAGAACTATCAAAGACCTGGTGATTCCTTAAACACACACGATAACCACTTGCAAGAGGAGGTGGGAATAGAATCTTTAAACAGAAATGTTTTAAACTCTATACATGCATGTAAATGTTACTCTTAAAACAAAATCATCCTTTCGTAATAGACATAATGGCAGTCACTTAATTTTCACAACATCTTATGTTTGGAACACTTTTTGTTCAGAAAACTTTAAAGGAGCTACATCACAATATTGCAAGTCACTTCTGGTGACAAACCAAAATACCCTTAAAATGTAGGAAATGTCAAAATAATACTTTAGAAAGGAAGAAAAACAGCAACAACGTGATACTAAACCAAAAAGCAACAAGGCCAATGGTTAAGGGTAGAGAAGATTGGGACTGAAGGCAAATGACAAGTTTGAAAAATTTACTAGGCTAAATTTTTCAAAGTGCACAAACCCTAAGGTAGACGACTTGAACAACCTACATGTACTCAGTGGCAAAATCAGAACTGGAAATAATTTTTCCACATTTCAAAAGACAATTCTCTTTCTTAATTATTGTTCGCTTATCTTATATTTTTGCTCAGCAAAGTGTGATAATTAACCTAAAGGTGATACAACAAACAAAATCACAATGTCCAGCAAAATTTAAAGACCCGTGTCTACTTCACCTGGTGATGTGCGGAAGCGGGATTCTGCACATGAGGATGTGACTGAGGAGTTTGAGTCTGAACTCTGAAAATGAAAACAAACAATTAAGCATCTGTACCCACTTAAATAACATAATATTGTTACAGCTTGACAGGAAGGTATGCCTCGCGAAATTCTAGAATTAGAATCATTTGATGTGTAACAAATCAAAATGAACTCTCAATTAGTAACCTGAACCTCTCTCGGATTAAATTTATATTACTTGTGTGAAAAAATTTACAACTGAGCGACAAGTAATCTGAGAAAAAATCATTTCAACCATTATCACCATTGTAGATTTTTTTGCAAAAACATCTCAGATGTTTCTCAAGCAAGGAATAATTCAACAGACAAAGCAGCATTTGTTACTTAGGCTACAATAAAAATACTTACTGAAAGCCTGGAGCCCCTGCCATTTGTGCAGCTGCAGGAAACTGGGCCAAACCACTCAGTCCATCCTGTTGGAGCTGTTCATAATTGGTCGTCATACCAACAGGGGCCGGGGCAAGAACAGGAGGAGGGCGAAAACTCTGCCTGTTTTGACCATAAACACTGTCGTGGTCTTCAGGACGAACCCTCTTCATGTCTTGCACCACAGCCTCATTCAAGCAGTCTGTTACGGCTTAAGCCTGGTACCTACGTGTTCAATAAAAACCATTCATTTTCTATCTGTCATTACATATTTGATGCACACATTATCAATATTATTTTTCCCAAGGCCAGGTATCTAAACAATACTTATTAGACCCAGCTGATGATCTAAAAATAATGCTTACAAGACTATACTTTCATCCCCTGTGCAACATGATTTCTAAACTAGTGCAAGTACTGCAAAATAGATTTATCACAAACCAGAGTAAAATATTTAACTGCATAATGAAATATATTTTAGGTATTCATAATTACAACCACCTTGTTCAGGCTTAAAAAAGGAAAAAATTTCCAGTAACTTGTGTTACACAAACAGACATTAAAAAAGCTGGCATACAAAATCATACACAAAACTTCACCATAAAGTGCACTTTAATAATAACCAACATGATGCAAGCTAAAATATAAACCAGTCTATTGATTATAACAGGCAAATCAGAGATTTTATGGACCAAATATGTAATATGGTTGATAATTACATCACTTTTTAAGCACAAGTGAACCATGACAAAAAATACATCTGGCGACTGTAAACATAAAATTCTAGTTTTGGATGGAAAGTTTTTAATGAAAATCTACCAACATAGACAACTGTAGCAATGTTATTGCAATTTCATGAAACCTACAACAATGTTGATTACATCTGGTTATATAATGATGAAACTGAACACAAAATCACATGAATGGAAGAGAAGTTGCTGTAATATTATTACCCTGGACGATCCTTCCAAGAAAAGCAAACTTCTTAGGGACGAGTGTTGACAACGATGTTTACAACAAGACTCAAAGATTGAAACTGTGCTTTTTCAACTGACCGAACGTGATGAAACTTCGAGACAACATTTGTGTAAAATCGTAATCCTCTGTATTTTAAATTCTTAACAAAAACATGTAAAGTTCTTTCTCGTCATTTCGTTTCCTTAACCTTTTAGGGCATAATCTTTCTTCTGGGAGACACATAACGAATGATCAGATTGAAGATTGGTAATTCATCAGTTCACAGACTCGTCAGAGTAAACTCGTATAATTGGGCAGGAAGATAAAGGTTTTCACAACAAAAATGTAACTGGCAGAAACACTTTCGCATTGCCCAAAGAAAATACAAAAGCATTCTAAAAAAGGAAAAATATTGCGAAGGTTTTCAGCGCGCACGATTTTGGAGACGATGGAAAAATGGGTTTGACACGACAAGACTTGTTCCCTTGTACACCCACACAGAATTTCAACTTCCGACTTGGTAAATAGGAGATTTAAAGTCGGTGACAAGAAAAACAGTAACAAGCAATGCAATAAACTTAAAGGCAAACTGCCTTTGCTAATCAGAGTTTGCAGGGAAAACGTTTCATTGGAAAACTATGAACGTAGTATGCTGATTACGTCGGCGCGAAACTACAAATCCACGATGTGTTCCCGACAGGAAATGGAATTCCAAGCTTCAACAAGATGAAGGCACTTGGAAGTTTTTGTCCTAAGAATGACATGAAAACAATAAAATTGCAATATCAAAACTCGCGGAAAATCTAGAAGTATCACAAAAGGGAATTTGATTACTGTATCTTGAATACAGCGCAAAAGCAATCGAAATTCTTTTCCATCCATGTAATAAATATATCAGCTCAGCACACTCCCACACGTTCAAGTCGTAAACATTGATGTTTGTGCCCTTTTCCTAGCCGTTATTTTGCCTTCGTAGGATCTAAATAACACACATCTGGTCTGGTTTCATTGGCCACAAAGGAAAAGCAACAAAAATCGGATTTCGGGCCCTTATCGTCCACAAACTGTCAAGCACAGATACAACAACAGAGTATCGGGAGCGAAACGACAATGTCATTGGGCTCTCAATAAGTACATGACAGAAATATCGCAGTCAAACTTACAGTAAGTAGTGCCCCTAGCCTAGATGAAGGTATCTTTCCTTCCTGACCCAAGGATGGTGGATAATTTTGAGGATTATGCAGAAAACTCAGTTGTAAACGTTCCCTTGATTTTCTTTTCGCTCGCAAAGCGAACAGTCCGCGAGCGGTTGACGTCACACACTCCACCTGAGAAGCCAATCAGATGATGTTATTTTCGATTCAAAATATTCCCGCCGATGTAGCACGTGACTACAAGGACCGCCCCCTTTTGGCCTTTTTTGGCACTTCCGGTGTCCTTGTTGTCGTTTTATATTTATTTCCGCTTCCGGGAGCTGTGGAAGTTCTTCTTGATCGGTTCTCTGATCTGAGGCACCATTTCGTGCGTTTTGAAGACATTTTCGGGGCAATCAAAAGCGAACATGAAATATTTCTAGAACTTTTTGAGTTCAAAATGAATTCCACAGTCAGTAATCAGAAATTAATATTTTTGACCTTGGCAGTTTAGATTCGCGTCGTCACGCAACGCTTCTCCCAAAATAACGAGTTTGAAGGAGTTAGCCTACGACCCGTCTACGATGACAGATATGATACAGCTCATATAACACATGTGGGAGTAATCTACTTGTTTTGTTGTTGTTTTGTTTTTTAGCAATATTAACCATGCTGAGAATATTATTGTTACTATTGTTATTATTATTATCATTATCATCATTACCATTATCACACCAATAAAAATTGTTTTGATTGATTCCCTGCACGCTTATTGGTTGCGTATTTCAGTCTTGAAGCTGACTCGTCAGCGCTTTCAAAACTCATTAATAATTCATAAGGAAATACAAAAGAAATTTATGTTTAATGAGTGTCTTTACATCTGATGTAGACACGGCTAAATTTTACAGCCGATTTTCGGCTCATCCTCGGTGTAAGAACCTGTGAAACTCTCCAGTGACGTAAAACAAAGAACGAACAAGACAACAAAGAACCTCAAAACAATACAGAACACAGAAACAATAGCTCAAAAACAAAGAAAAAAGTCACAAGTTCTTACACCGAGGTAAACCCCGATTTTCTCCGGAAAAATAATATTCAATCCGAGGATTATTCTTCAAATGAATAGATCTATCTCCGCGCCTGCTGTTTTTTCGCATCAGAAACGACTGGGGACGAGTTATCAGGTCGTCAGGTCTTGAACTGGAGCAAGATAAATAAGATAAATTTCATCTCGTCCCCATAATTCTTTTCGTTTCTCTTAGCCGGCGGGGCGTTGGCATGAATGCTGACCGAAACGAGGTTAGCATTAAATAACACCGGGTGAGATAGATTTGGAGACCAGAGGTTAGGGTTAGGGTTAGTGTTAATGTTCGCGCTGCGCTACACGGCGAGAAACCACAGACCTGGACCCTATGGGTAGCTAGGGGCCCGACCCAACGAAGCAGAAGGTGCTTGGACGGTTGCTATGGAAACCGATGCCATAGAATGGGCCCTTTGCACTGAGTCACACTGAGATAACAGTGGAGTAAATATAACCCGGCCCCGGAGGAAAAGGAACAGTAAGGATGAGGGAGGGGGGAAACGAAAAATTAGCGGACAACAGCGACTACAAACACGGCGCGAAAACTCATGAAAGTGGTGACGGCTGTACCAGGCGAAATGCCAGCACGGGCGAGAGCGAGGCTAGGCCCAGGTTAGAGCGTGGCTATGCCGAGCCGTGGGGACTGGACACTGCTCCGCTAAACATTAATTTCTGTCAGCATAACATAATGTTCGCGCTACGCTACACGGCGAGGAGTGGCTTGGGATGCAAAGGGGGACGAGGCACCCAAGACCTGGACCCCATGGGTAGCTAGGGGCCCGACGAAGCGGAAGGTGCTTGGACGGTTGCTTTGGAAACCGATGCCAAACCGACGAACCGAAGGGGAGGAGGGCTCCAACCACCTAGAGAGATGGGGGCCTCTCAGCCTTTGCATCCGCGCGTGAGTCGCGGGGACGGCGGCGAAGGGAAGGGGAGCGGGGGCGAAAGAAATGGAGCGGACGCACAAGGAACGCCAAAAACCAATTAATGAACAACAAGAACGAGCCGTGGCAGACGGCAAGGAGGACGTGACTAGCTGAGTGGCTGCTAAGTTCGGCGGCCAAGGCTGAAAGGCTGATCGGGGAAATGGCAGAGGGAGGCAAAAGGGGAAGAGGCGGAGAGGCTGGCGACGGCTGTACCAGGCGAAACGCCAGCACGGGCTAGAGCGAGGCTAGGCCCAGGTGAGAGCGAGTCTATGCCGAGCCTGGGGGCCTGGACGATGCTCCTCTGAGCATCATCTGATCAGCGAACTTGACACCAAGTTTTTGTGTAGATTGTCATCATTGCGGGCGCAGAAAACTACTTCACCCCTGTGTTATCTAATGCTGACCGAGAAACGAAGACGTCTGGGAGCCTAGATTCTAGGACTTCCGGACTTCATGTATATAGTATTGTACATTTTGTGTGTGCGAACATTTGGGAGTTTTAGCAACTAGGACGGCAACGGCAACGAGAACGCCACAAAACAATATCTTTTTTGGCCGTTGCTAGGAAAAATTCAGTCGGCTGTAACTTGACTTAGCAATGCTTTTATGACACTAAATTTAGACAGTCGACTATGAGTGTGGGTGCAAACGGGTTGATAAGAGGGTCTCAATGGGGTAGAGGCTTTTACGGTTAACGGTTAACTTTTTGGCTTTTTTACGGCTAACGGTTAATTTTGTTCCATTACGGTTAACAGGATTAGTTAAAAAATAATTGCTATTGTTTTAAGAAGTTAAATATTAATTTCCATTGTTGTAAAACATGCTGACCATTTTGAGAGAAAAAAGTATTTTTTTGTGTGTGTACACTCCCAGTGAACTATATAACTCTTATGAATTTACTGAGGTGGAAAAATATTAAGAATACCAATACTTCTAAAGCGACTTCTAAAGCGACAATAATTGATACAGAAAGCTATGACCAATAAAAAAAACTACCGTGCTTCCTAACAGAGAAAATTTATATAATTTTATTCAAGATTTAACGTGGCTCTCGACAGTGTCCAGCACTTTCCAAAACTAAGAATTTTAAGAGTCATTCTAATCGCTAAATGATGTGAAACAAATGACCAATGATTGGCAAACAAGTTGTGATCACTTTTATAACCCTTAATGTTAGGCTTCGGTGGCCTCTGCACTATTAAATTTTGATCAGCAAGGCAAGATGCAACAATTTCAGAGCCACCTAATGGTTGTGTCAATTACAAAAGAGTCGTATTATGGTTCGTCTTGCCCCGCCTCGAATAGCATACATGCCAACTGTGTGGGGTAGGTGTAAATTTTGTAACCGCGTCGATTGTAATAAAGTTTGTTGTTGTTGTTTTTGTTTGTAGCATTGATTAGTCAAATTGCTGAAAAAATGCAGGAAATTGTCTTGAGCCAGACATCAACTACACTCGATACTTTTCTTAAATGGTGTTCCAATAAGGTTGCAAAATGAAAGACAAGCTCGCGTTTCCCGTATAACGTCATGCTTAATCTCTCTTACACACAGACCGTTGGTGTTTTCCAGTACGCACAGAAATAAATAGACCATACTAATGAAGAAGAATATTTATTTCTCAAACTTCACAGGGAAAACAAAATTAGTTTGATGGAAAGGAAATTAAAGTTTGGTTCAAGATATCAGAATCACGAAATCAGCATGAATTCCAGCAATAATACATGATTTGTTTCTATAGTAACATATTATGTCTCTAAATTGCACAACCATCCCATACATGTATATAGATCGTTAAAAAAGCTTGAAATTTCTAACTACATTACCAGTAAAATTAAGAAAATGAAAACAGAACAGCTACATAATGGTAAAGAACTGATTTAGCAAGAATCTTCCAAAAAAATGTCCTAAAGCTGTAATTAATACCAAATATATACCACAATTACAAAACCATAAATATGGTTTCAAGTCTATTTAAGACAAACATCTGAAAACTCCAACTCATCTAGCAACTCCGTACCAGTGTTACTCCATCCACGGAGACCCAGGGGTAGTCAGTTGGGGTAAGAGAAAGCTCTATCTCGTTCGAATATGGAATAACATGAAATGGCAGTTGTAAGAACTCGGCTTACACAACATCACGAAGGGTCTGAGGTAGGGGTGCTAAGGGCCTCACGACAATGAAAAAGAGAAACTGTAGCGACACCTCCAATATACTAATATTCTAGCATGGCGCCGAGGCTTGTGAAAATAAAACAAAAGAAATTATTCATTCATCCCAAAGCCTCAAGGCAAAATCTTTTGTTTTATTCCCTCAAGTCTCACAACATGTTAAAAATATTAATATATCAGAATTGGTCAGTCCTGGACATATCTGAATATCATGTACCATGCTTTAATACAATGATTTGAATTCAGCCATTTGACAAAACAAAGCTATGTTTGAGGTTACATATAAAATTTGGTGGTCATGGCTGAAAAGATTAAAAGTAATATGTTGCATATTTATTTGCAGTAAGAAATTATTGTAACCAGTCCACATGATCACTGAAATATAATTTTTAAGTCACTGAGCCTGACTGAGGAACTGAGTTGACAAATTCCAGCCAGTTATCAGAAATATTTGACAATATATCTTAAGAAGAATTTTTTTATCTTCATGAATATAAATATATCTTCTTAACTCAGAAATTGTTCAACACAAATAAAAAATAATCTACTTTAAAATGTAGTTTTAACCCATATTAAAGTAATAATAAAATCAATCAAAATAAAATAACATAATTTATTTATTTATTCTTCTTTTTCCTCTCTTAAATTCTTTTCTGCATAAATTCTTTCAGTAAACGGGCTGAAAAAGAAAAATATGTTTTCTAAATAACAGTGTCTAGAAAATTGTATTTATCAACCATAAATACAATTATAATGCATGGTAGCCTAACGCACTATACCAGAAATAATATTCTCACATAAGCAGGCTGCGGCAATTATATTATAAGCCACAGTAATGCATGACTTCATCAATCCCAAACTATTATGAAAGAGGGTTTAGGGTTGGGCTTGAAGTAATAAAATCCACCAAAAAATATAAAATATATTAATCAGAATAAAAACTAATATTATAAATTACAGTAACTAACAAAACATTATGTGCAATTTACTCATAACAGCCAGATGACAGTGAAGTGACAAAAGTTTTGTCATGCACTCCAAATGCTGATTACTATGATTATCAGTTGACTAAGGCACGAGTGAATTTTGAGGACAAAGTTTTGACATTAAAACTACATTTTGTTACCACAAGTAAAAGGTTTAGTATGCTATAGTAACTCAGGCTAACTCAAAGAGACCCATGACAGCTGATGGTTGATTGCATCTGAGCAGGAATTTGTGATGGAAAAACATGTTCTGATTGACTATCAAACATTGCACGATTGTTTGTCAAATTTCAAAGTTTGAAGCAATGTCAAATGACACAAATGAGCGATCACAAAAGGGTTTTGACAAAATATAAATTTTATGCCTGCACAAATTTGGATCAATTTACCTTTCTTCAATGGCAAAGGTTTTTCTAAAAAAATTGTTAAGACTTAAATTTCATTTCAAGCTTTCTGCATTTTTCAAGCAGGTTAAACTGAATGGTTTACAGATCTCTAAAGACACATAAAGCCAAGACAGCCAGACATATTAAGTTGCACACATTTTACATGACACTGTGTACCTTTTGTTATTATGGTGTTTTATTCCTATATGTTTGCAAAGAAAAGCCATTTTTACCAGTTAAAAACCATGTTAAGAGTTGTGACCCCAGAATGACATTTATTCATCACCAATACACTTAATTAACAACCATTTGTTTAAATGTTGCCCGACGTAGTTTCAAAATTTGCAATTTGAAAAACTTAGTAAATGGCCTTAGCTCACAAGGAGTTCTCGTAGCTCAGTTGGTTAGAACATCCAACCAGTAATGTGGGAGGTCATGGGTTCGAATCCTGTCAGGGACTCAGAATTTTTCTTTGTCCCATGCTCGTGTCATAACTGATCATTTCATCTTTACCATCAATGTTTGATAGCCAATCAGAACATGTGTTTTTTCCATCATATGTTAATTCCCACTTGGATGCAACCAATGGTCAACTGCCATGCATCTTTTTGAATTCCCACTGTAGAATGTGTAGTTCCAGAAAATATCCATACCCCCCCCCCCCCACGGAAGGTCACTGGAATTTCCGAGGGGGAGGGGGGGTTCAAAGGCTGTAATTTCCGAGGGGTCGGGGGGTTCTTTTGAAGCTGTTTTTTCCAAAGGGTGACGAGCTCCCGTACAAAGTCCTAAAAGCAACGTTCTATCGATCGAAGCAGAAAAACATACTTACCTACGTTGTTTTGAAACAAAAATCATTGCTCCCGAATATTGAGATGAGGTTAATACATAAGCTTTAATTTTTCTGTTTTCTCTTTGAGTTAGCTAGCGCTACAAACTCCAGAAGAACGATGTGCACTGGCGATGTTTATCTGGAACTCAAAATGGCGGACAAACAGGAGAGACTCGTCACCAGACTCCTGGTTTCGTCTGACAAGTCGTGTTCCGACTTCCGTTGCATGACTATCGGCGCTTTTACCCCATAAACTTTTAGTTAAATGTGTTAGGTCAAATGTTTTTATCTGTGGTAGTAATCTGTTACAAGCAGTTTTATCCGGGTTGCTAGTACCTTGACGTTTGCCTCACTGGTATTATGCTATTTTTCTTTCGCTTTGAGACGATAAGACACGGACAGTAACTGGAAGTCGCATTTTTTCTTGCTTGAGGCGTATTCTCGAATTCTTCAGTCACGTTAAATTAAAAGTTCTAAACTAGTGTCTTTGCTACTAGTTACTAGAGGAAGTAAAACCGCATAATCGCGCTCGCTTCGCTTGCCAATTTCAACTTAAAAAAATTCGCTGGAGAGCCTGTTTGCAGGCTAAAGAAAACGGCTTTGCTAAGCAGCAAACTAGCTCAGATTCGGTGAGGCAAAGGTATCGTTTGCCAGCAAGACTGAATGGCTGCTAATTTGCGGAAGGTTTTAACGTAAACAAAACAAAACGGCAACAGAAAGGTTCAATAGATCAAATATTTTTATCATTTATTTAACTTTTTCAATTATCATGACAAATTATTGGCTGGAAAACCGAGAAAAAAAGACAAGTTATGCAGTTCGCGCTTTTAAGTACGTTTGCTCTAACGCTTTGTGCTAGTGTCCACGCTCTGCCCAGCTAGTAAAACCGAATGTAACTAGTTCTATCATTCAGGGAAGGTGAAAACTATAATAAAAAGTAACTACGAGTTCTATGTCTGTTTGGTGATCTAGTACTGCTACTATAGATAGTTTCCAGTTTTTTTATGTAAATTTACTTCAGAACACAACGGCAAAATTTGCCAAAAAAACTGAACCTTTTACTGCAAATTGCAAATGTACTGTGTATTAATAATTGTTACTTATAAAATGCTGACATACGTTTTAAAAAAAATGTCTTGTAGTCATTAACTGAGTTCATTCACTATCGGTACTGTCGTCACTGACTTCTTCGTGATCACTTTGTTGAGTTGCATGAAGTTGACCTAACAGTCTTCTTCGGGTATCTATTGCTTTCCTTAAAGCGTCCTGTGCTTTACGCATCTCAGTCAGCTGTGATTGGAGGTCGTCTTCGAGTTCATTCCTGGGGGGAGGGGGGGGTCCTCACAGACCCTCTGGAATGGAAATTCCTGGGGGGGAGGGGGGTGCAAACCAAAAAGCCTTCCGTGGGGGGGGTATGGATATTTTCTGGAACTACACAATGTGTAAAAAACCCATTGGATATTATGCCAGTTACTCGTGGCAACAAATTGTTTTAACATCAAAACTTTGTCCATGAACTTATCTCATACCTTACTCAACTGGCATTTGCAGTAAGTAAGCACCTGCACGTAACAAGTGAAGGAAATTATAATTTTAAAAAGTTACAAGTGAAAGTTATAGGCAAAACTGAGCCACTGACATTTTGTTGACACATTTCTTCTAAACTTAAGCTTACCCCTCAAATAATATAGCAATCTTGTAGCATACTGCGACCAGCGTTGTTAGGAGAACCCCTGTTGGACTGCATTGCCTATTACAATACAAAGAAAGTGTTTTCAAAACCCTCAAGAAAAAGTTAATTATAAGAAAAATCAAACTTAGAGCACATACGACATGTAAAATGTTGAAATTATATGAAGTAAAAATGAACTGAAAGGTGGTGGTGTTGTTGTTTAATTCACGAATTCCCATGTAAAACATCTTTTTTATTCACAGGTTCCTATTTTACATTTTGAAATTTCAAATAGACTTATTTGTTTTAACAAATCATGATGACAGCTATTTGAGACAAAACGGACGTTCACCTTAATGAATATCCCAAGAAGTTCATAGTTGATCCCCAATACATTGGATTATTCATGATGTTGAATGGAAAACCTGTCACTCTCTTGTTTAACAGAAGTCCAAAATAATCCCCTACAAATAAAATAATGAAAAAAAGATTAATTCTACCTACACACAGAATGGCCCATCAGGCCAGAGCATATCCGGGTTGGCAGTATCACACCATTTTTAGTAACACATTGAAAGTCCAAGAGATGCTTTTCGGTTAATAGATGCTGCATGTTAATGATAAAAAATCCTTTGAAAGACTATTGTAATATATACACTGTAGAAATTGTTTATAGATGTTTTTGCAGGTAGATTGCCAAGATTGAGATTGATGCCAAAAATGTCAAGCCAACATTTTCAAGTTTTCCCATTGCATCTCATATGAAATCAGTACTAACATATTTTGCCTCATCTTTCTGATCTGAATTCACTTGATGTTATAAAATTAGTGATTTACAAACGATTTGAATATTGACTGAGGCGTTAGAAGTTTAAATTTAGCTAATTCTGACCAAAATCATGATAAACTCTGTGATGCTTCCCCTTTAAGCATGAAGCATTCTACTCCTCTCTGGACGAGATACCAGTCCATGGAATGGTTACTGCTAGCATTAACTTTGCCAGTACCCATTTTTTCAAGAGAGGCACAACAAGAGTAAAGTGTCTTCCCAAGAATACAATGCAGTGCCCCAGCTGAGGCTCAAACCCGGACCGCCCAATCCCGAGTCAAGCACAGTAATCATTAGGCTACCGCACTGCCCATGGATATTCAGATCTTGAGAATAATAATTAAACTTACCTAGAAATGTTCCTATTATTCCAAGTGACCATGTACTGCTAAGGACAAGAACTGTGCCAATTACAATCAGTAAAGTACCGCAAATGCGAACATGATCAGCACACATGACAACTGCGATAGGCTGGCTTGAAATAGCCTCCTGAAACCTGTGAAATGTAAAAAATTAATTATTTCAGCATTATTTCATCGGTGACCCCTACTGTTTTAATGGAAATGGATTTTATATTCCATTCTCAACAGATTCTCAAAAAATGAACAAAAAATGTGGGGAGTTTAAAAATTTTCAAGCTTTCTGCCCAGTCATGCAACATCAAATTCTGCCATCTTGCAGCTGTAAGGTGAGTGAAACTATGGCCGCTAAATGCGCAATGTTTCTTCAAGGAACCCTGTCAATAGCAGTCAGACCCTAAGCAGGGTGAGGAGTGTCATCTGTCACAACATTGATAATAAAGATATTTACCAGTAGTCTCTAAATAATCCCAGAAGGCATATAGCAACAGCCAATGCATAGCACCCCCTCTCAGCTGATCCAAACCAACGGGTCAGGGCATGTGTTCTATATTCCCAACGTGCAACCTTATATTTGAGAAAAGAAAGAATGTCTTGAATGAAGTGGATACCACATGCTGTTGAGGATTTATTAGTTAGAGTAACACCCCATTCTGGAAGAATTGAAAAATTTTAAACTTTCTAGTCTTTATGTTTGTCCACTATTAGAACATGTTGCTATATTAAACTGATGAGAAAATAATCTAAAAAGAAAATTTAACGAAAATAAGTCATTAAAACACTTTTTCAGTATTAACACCATAAAGAGGCTACTTATGTAGAGAAAAAGATAGTTGACCTCTCTGAGCCAAGTGGAACGAAGAAAACATTGGTGCTTAATGAAAGTAATGCAAGCACATTTGTAAGCAGATGTTTCCTTTTAGACCACAGCCATATCATTTCACATTTCACTCGAGAGAATAAGCCATTACAGAATAGGAAATGATGGCCTACAACCTTAATAAGATTATAAAGATGTACAAACAGAGGTATCATTTTTTATAATAATAAAATCTATTGGATAAAAATGCAAAGGTTACTGCACGACAGCCATGTTTTTTCATCATTGTAAACAAAAAATTTGGTGCTAACAAAACATGGCATCTAATAATTAGACTACACTAAAACAGATTTTTCAGATTATGAGAAAAGATACCCATTTGAATCTCAGCAATTATAGGTAATTAAACCTATTAATAAATCAGATTTTTAAACAGATTTTTCAGATTATGAGAAAGATACCCATTCGAATTTCAGCCATTTTAGATAGTTAACCCTAGCCAACTCACAATATTCCAGAAAAGAGGATTGAAACTAATACACAAAGCTGCCAACCAAAGATCAGGGTTTCTCCAATAAATTGGCAAACCAGTAGCCACCTCAGTTATCGGTTTGACCATCTACGATAACAAAAGAAGAACAATTAAAAAATGGTCCTGCTTCTAAATCACCTTGTATTTCATTCAGTAGCACGACAAGTTGTTTCAACTTAAAACCACAATACACAAGTATCCGTTAAGGTAGTATCCCACCCCAAATGACTGCTTTGCATTCGCACCATTTTAAGGCAACCCTGACAAACTATACATTTTCTGAAAGCTTAATAAATGAAGATTACCATACCATATTTATTGAAAGAAAAAAGTTTAATGCCTTGAAAATATAGCGATTGTTTTGCAAATGTACATGGCTTGCAATATTCAGTTCCTGTGCAGTCGGAAGTGATCTAGAGGAAGAGACAAACATTGCGCCAAGTTCTTAACACCTTTGTCTCAAAAACCGTGTCGGCAAATTTTGACATCTTGCCTGGTTTGTTTTTTACGCCCGATTAAACTTCGAGGTTCAAAAAAATATCCCTCCTGTTCCTTCATTTGTTTATAACTTCAGAAAGAACGGGAAAAACCAAAAACGCGTTTCTATTAGGAATATTGCTAATTTGCACCCGCATAGTGTCATTTGCAGCCCAAGTGCAATTAAGGTGGCTTGATTGGATTTTTGAGTGATGATACCTTTCAACTTTGAGCAGCTAGTGTACCACCATAGAGTATCCGACAGAAAATCGATTGCTCTAGGTGCACTAGAGAAAGATCAAAGTTTCAGATGAAGTTAATTTTATTGTGATCGGAGTTACCATAGCAACGTAGTGGCATCATGCCCCACTTTACTAGAGACCGAATCACCTGTCATCAAGGGAAATTTTGGATCTTTAACCTGGCATACTTTTTCTTGAGGTCTGCCAAATTTGAAATGTTTTCATAAAAATTTTTATAAGAGCGATTTCGAGAAAATTTATGACGAAGTTTTAATGTGTTAAAATACAGATTCAAGACAATGGATAGGCATAATTAGAACCACAAGCGACTAGCCAAAAAATAAGCGCAATGTTTACCAAAGTTGAGGCTACAAATTTACAGCTTACAATGTTTCAATGAAGTTGAAACTCGGGGATTATATTAAATATTGGTTAATCTACCTGAAGAATAATTTTTAAAAAAATTTATCTACCGCTTTTTAAATAACGACCATTTTAATAAATGTAGGGTCAATTTTGACGAAAACGCAAAAATAATACTCCACTCCAGTTCATATTCAAGCCAATGTTTTCAGAAATCGAATAGAACGATTTTTCTAAGATTTTCGCCAAATGTAATTGAATGCTATTCAATTTATTTCAGACCAAAGTCATCTTACATCAGGCCTAGTGAACAAACGTTTTAATAACATTCAGGAAGTAATACGATTTTGTTGTATTTTAACACCTTAAAACTTCACCGTAAATTTTCTCGAAATCGCTCTTATAAAAATTCTTCAAATTTGGCAGACCTCAAGAAAAGTATGTCAGGTCAAAGATCCAGGAAGGGTTTTCCAAAATTATGTCTTTGTGACAAGTTATTCGGTCTTGAGTAAAGTGGGGCAAGATGTCACTACGTTGCTATGGTAACTCCGATTACACTGAAACCTATTTCATCTGAAACTTTGATCTTTCTCTAGTGCACTTGCAGCAATCGATTTTCTGTCAGATACTCTTTGGCAGTACTTTAATTTCTTCTAGAACGGGCGTTGGATTTGTCAACTTCTGCACCTTTCTGTCTCTTCAAATTTTAGGCAGTGACTCAGAATATTATTACTACAATTCTTGAATACAAATGCGCTAAAAAATTCCCTTTGCCTTGTACATACATGCACAGAGTACAACACCATAAGACTGCTGGTCTGGAATAATCAGCTGAATATTGCCCGACAATCAAGGAAGAAAAGTAGAAAAAGTAGCTAACATTACACTGCATTATAGAAAGATCAAAGTCGTTTAGAAGTTAAGCATGAGAGAAAGTTTTGACATCCCCCTAATGCACCTATCAATGTAAATCCCGCAAAAGGGGAGGGGGAGGCGTGTATTATCGATTTGTGCATTATCGATTTTCATCCATGTGATAAAGAAGTTTACAAAATCAACTACTCAATCGAGTGCTATCGAGTATTATCGAGTAAACGATTAATTAGGTTCCTAATGATCAATTTCGATCGATTAGATCGATACGCCCTGCTTATTCTTACATTATTATAACAGGGTTGTAAATAACAAGCGGACCTCGGACAATGACCGACCAATCGGAAACAATGTCCGGACAATTTTGTTTCCCTTCCAGTGCAAACGCTGATCTTTTGCCTTGACAACGCGTTATAGATCAGTAATGTAAACTGATGTCCGATCTCACTGTAGTTTTGCCCAAAATATACGGACACAAATCATTTCCCGGGAAATATAATCAACTCCAATACTATTTCCCAGGGACAGTACAGTATCAAACGGTTTTTAAAAGTCTAAAAGCTATCCGATGCAATTCAGAGAAAAACTAACCTTGGTGATGTTCAAATTGTCGAAAATTTCACAACACGAGAGCGAAAGTTCCGCCATAAAATGCAAATTTTCGAAAGGCTATCTATCCCACTCAACTCGTTCAAGGTTCCCTCTGTCTTTTCTCCTGGTTTTCGATGATTGGTCAAATTTTTCGTGACTGTGTTTTGCAAATCTCATCTACGTACATGTGTAGAAATCAGCTGTTCTCGTAATGCAGTTTCAGACCTTTCTATTCATTGATTCAGATGTCGAGCTTGTGCACTGTAGCACGAATTAACGACGACAGTTTCAGGAAGTCTGAATCAATGACTGGGAAAGTACATGCAGAACAACCGATCGTGAAAATCCGATGTCATGTAAGAATCCACGAATCATTTTCCCCCGCGTAATTGGTGAAAATTGGTCACGTGATTGGATCGACCTTCTCGAACAGCCTAAAACGCGTGCGTGGCATTTACTGTTCACGTGCCTCGAACCATGAAAACCAACGCATGGTCCGAAATTTTAAAGCACCCTAGTCAGTCCAGCCCCCGACATTTTCGATGCAATCGAAATTATGAAAATAATTGCAGAAATTGTCTGGTGAAGGGTAATCTTATTTAAAATTACCTTTAGCAAGTTTTTTAACAACAACAACAATTTATTTATTTACAGATTTTTAAGAAGGGTAGAAGAGCTTGTTCCGCAAATACATTAATAGCCGCAAAGCTAGTCGAGGCGGGACAAGATGTGCACGAGAAACATACAGGGAAACATAATAGAAAAGACAAGTCACAAAAAATTACAAACATACTAGAAAACGGAAAAACTTAGGTTTACAAAATTAATAACGCAGATTTAAGCTACACAACAAAATTAAAGTAAATTACATGTTGTTTTCATTATTATTAATATTACAATTAAAAAGATCGAAATAAGACGGAAAAGGAGAATAGGATTATACTAGCAATAGAGGTCAGTTTTTCATTTAGTTATTTATCGTTTCCACTTCAATATAGGTGTCTACAGTTTCAAGTATTATTTATTTAAGTTTACTCCATAAATTAAAAATTACAAAATTACAAAATAAATTACAAAATAAATTAATATTGTATGGAGAGGGGAACATCCAAAAAGCGCCCTTGACACCATGCGAGGGATGCTCCGCAGTAATTACAATATAAATATCTATAATATAAAAGAAATAATGAATGATATCAAATAACCCTTATTCTAAAATGTCAAACTTTTCTTATCAGTAATCTCTTTCGTGAAACTCTCGCATCCATGGATGAAAACAATAACAAACGAGTGTACGTGACTGACTGGGAACGTTTATTGCGGGCCCAAGAGGGGCCCGCAACAATAATCATGACAGTGACCAGCGGATTGCGTACCACGCGTGCGCACCACTTGTATAACAGGAATGTTCAAACCGGAAGTTGAAAACTTTCTTCTTCCACCAATAACGATTAGAATGCGAAAAATGTGCCAATAACAACAGTTTCACATGTGAGCGCGACGTTTATAAATTGATGGGCAGCATTGAAAACAAAGCGGCTAAATAAACAACAAAGAAGTAAAGTCTCTGCGAGATGCGTATCAGGCAACACCAAGCGCGTCTCAAATCTGTTCGCTTCAAACGCGTAAAATTTCTAGCTAAAAATTGAAAAAGAATACAAACGTGAGAGAAAGTTCGTTTCGAATTGAAGTTCATTTAAGATGAAACCAAAAATTGTATTCAAAAGCGTCGATATAGCAAAAATTTTAAAGCCGTGCAATTCTGCATGCAATAATTAAATTAATTCACATACCATGCTACAGCGAATGTTTTATTTTTTTTTTCATGTTGCACGCCCAAATTAAGGAAAAAACTTCCTTGTAGGACCCCAAGTGTTCACTAAAAGTATGAACAGCAAACAGATCCTGATTGGTTTATTGGCCCTAATTTACTGGAGAACAATAGGAAAACTAAAATTGGGGTGTGAATGGCGTTTAGGTAAAGGTAGGGAAAGTCTGCATTCGAGCCTAAGCGGCCCATCAGGGCTTATCTCCGGTTTCCGTCGCATGAAGCGACTAGGAGTATTTCTACTCCCCCCTGGATGGGATGCTAGTCCATCGCAGGGTTACCACCAGCAGTAAATTCGCGGGTACCCGTTTATACACCTGGATGGAGAGAGGCACTGTGAGAGTAAAGTGTCTTGCCCAGGGCTCGAACCCGGACCGCTCGATCCGTAGACGAGCGCACTGACCGTTAGGCCACCGCGCCTCAAATGGGGTTTAGTGTTTAGTGTTACTTGCCCATACTTTTCAGTGTTTGCTGGCCGGCACGGGAGCCAATGGATTAAGTGGATAGGCCCGTACTTTCTAACCTGTGGTTATCACGAGTTTAGATACAACAGTCGACCGCTAGTCACGTGGTCTACTCAGAAGGTTGGGTGCTAGTTTATAACAATAACAAGAGATATTTGACCTTATAATTCACGTCCTGGTATCGCATGTTTTTTTATTTATTTACTTATCCAGGGGCATCCAATTTAGCAAAGCTAGTTATTGGATGCCACTGACCTTGTGATTCACACCGAGTAACGTTTTTTTCGCATATGTTTTCACACCCACTCTTTCTCACCTCTCGCCACCCCTCCCACTAAGATTGGCAGGAATCCGAACCTCGATTTTTTTGTCGCAGCCCTTTGGAAAATGAAATCCAATGGGTTGACTTTTTTGTCGGTATCTATACAAAAACTAGCCGAAGGGCCCAAACTTTGGCGTTCTCCGAAAATTTTTATACTTTTTTCCATACTGCCCACAAAGGCTACACTGCCAAAACAGGCGACAGCAAGGCTATTTCGTTTATTGTGACCCATAGCTAGCGCTCTGTTTGCTGTAAGGGACGGACCATTACTTTTTGAGGGGGGAGGGTTTGGGCACGAGAAAAATCGCCAAAATATATTGTGCAAAGCGAGTCACGCAAAAGAGACACATGGAGTATATGGGGGAAAAATGAGTTTTAGGCTTTCCTAAGGGGAGGGGTGAAGGTGGAGAGGATACCAGAGGTCACGGGTTCGAATCCCGATGAAGTCCTCGACTTTTTCAGGCTTCTTTATTCCAACTGTTCATATATGAATTATTTCATGCAATACGATAACATTAAGATCAGAATCCTTATTTGAACTCACTG
>OX393562.1:32930638-32953138 GCA_947652115.1 Blastomussa wellsi
TTTGCGGCGATTCAGTTTTCGCGCTAAAACCAAAGATCCCATTTTCAAAAATCATATTGCTCATTTCAAGCCACCGGTAGCACCTGCTTATCAACATGCAGCTGATGCAGTGAAACACGTGAAGATTCAAATACCTGTAGGCTAAATACCTGTTGATCACGCTCATCGATCAAATGTTATAGAACACTTGTCATTGCTATACTTTATCAGCACGGTTAGCATACGGCTAGTACCCACTAACAAAATGAACCGTGAAGCGACGGTTCTCTATTATTAGTACTTGAAATGGAGGATTGATACAGGCATGCGATCACATGAATTTGATCAGTCTTGTTCTTCTTCACATAATTATTACTTTAACGAACGTTTATACAAACTGAAAGATAACAGATTTCTTAAAGGAGGGTCGATGTAGTTTTTGCAGCCTTAGAGTGGTGCCATTGAAAATAACAATTCACTCAGAAGCCAATCTTCAATATTGACCAAACTGCAGCATAATGATAACATGAGACCTAAGTTTAATTAATTTATTACTGGTTTCTTAGCAACAGAGGGTACCTTAACAACGATCGATTGTCGTCAGAATTCTTTCTAAACTGAAATTTCTGGTAATTGCCAAAGTTGAAAAACACCCAAATTTATACGACAAAAGTCATCAAGATTGTAATGACGAAAGCAAAAGAAGAGGTAAAATGTCAACAGAATCTATGTGGGGGCATGAGGCATGGCTGACATTGCGAGTTTTCAGTACAGCCCAAATTACTGCGTTTTATACGAATAGTGATTCGAACGAACTTTCCAGCTGTCATCCGGAAATTTTGGTTTGCAATCAAATGGAAAAGTAATTTTCCGGAAAATCCGTTCATAAGTGTGAACAACCTCCAGAGGTAATTTCCGTTCGCCGGAGACGGAGCGTCGAAAGAGCCTTTATCCCTAAGGGACCGATCATTGTCGATCGGCAAGAGATGGGGCTCTGCCTCGACATTCTTGCAGACTTTGCTGAGCAGAGACGTAAGAACGTTTCGTATGCCATCGCGTCTTTGTGCAACAAAAATCCCCCTTCTTAATAAAATCCCCCTTCTGTGAATCGATCTCCATACGCGCAATGGCTCGCCAAGTTCTCCAGTTGGAGATTGTAATTAACGAGTCTCTGAATTGTTGCTTATTAACTGATAGTCGATGTTTTCATTCTGTTTTGTAGCAATACCAAGTTGGACTCTGGTAGACATATTAATTTATCTAAATTTGTATCAACATGATACGTTTGTCAAAAGATATAGATGAAATAAGCAAGAAAAATAACTTCAGCCGTTAAACCATTCATCTCCTAAAGCACTGTTCTCCAAATTTATCGGCCAAGCATGGATTTTACCACACTTTACTATTGTAGCTCTGTTGGGGATGAACTCAATGCTACCTTGAGCAATAAACTCCAAAATTCCAAAATGGGGCTGCCAGAGTTATTACAAGTTCTAATTACGACACAAGTGCCAGTTAACTACTAAATAAGCAGGCTTCGCGTGACGAACATTTTGTATATACGCTGCGAGTAAAAACAACCAAACACGCTCGATAAACTAAAGCAATTTTAAAATTTCGCTTCTTCTACTTTCCTCTCCAACGTAGAAGCTTCCTCGACAATTTCTGCAACTTGACTCAGAATTTTGTCGGGAATTTCTTCATAGAAAATGTTCTCCCCATCTCTAGCGAATGTTCACAAGAGCAAAGCTGACGAAAAACAATAAAACACGCTTTTTTGTGTTTTATACTCTGATAAAACATAGGTTTTTGACCAATCAGAGCGCATGCAGAATCCTGTGTACGTCATAAATAGCTTAAATAGCTTAAAGAATGCCAGAAGTGGGAATAGCATGCCGACAAAAATAGCAAAATAGCCAAGTTTTAGGCCCCTGGAATTACGATAGTTTGAATTTGCGGAAGATTTAATGAGGATTTACTGGAGGGCAAGGTCTTGCTTTCCAGCAACTTTTTCATACAAATCTTCTCTTCTTTTTAGAAATTCAAACTGTCAAAAAATCTCATTCTTTAATGCCAGGTGCTTCAAACTTGGCCATTTTGATATTTTCGACATTTTCTTTCCATTTCTGAAAATTAAAGTAGCTCATAAAGATTTAACGGTGTATAAATAAATAAAGAATGTATGTACGACGAGTCCGGGATTCGAACCCGGGCCACAATGATGAAAGGCGAGCGCTCTCACCACTTAATGGAAATGCTTTGCCGAAGTCAGGGGCGGATCTAGGGGGAGGGTGCAGGGGATGCGCACCCCTCCCTGGGGTAACCTGTGGCTTTCTATATACTAATATAACCGGTATTCTGCTTACCTCACCCATCAGTTATGTCATTCCTCAGTGGTGCACCCCGTCCTAAGAAAAATCCTGGATCCGTCCCTGGAACACAGCTCAGAGGGCGAACCTGGAACGATCAATCCAGAGGCCATGCAACACACTAACCATTGCCTGATTTCAAACCGAAAGGGACTAGGTACGAGTCTGTACATTATGGGATTAGCAACTATTGATCCACACAGTCAGAAAGCGCACAACGAGATTTACAAAATCCCCAAGTTTGGTGTCAATCGGGCTAGTCTGACTGAGATACAGCCATTTAAATTCGTCACAATTACAAAGAAATGTTTGGTAATCCGTACGCAGCGTCCAGATGGCTTTCTTTGTAAATTCTGACGGTTTTAACTGGCTGTATCTCGCTTAATATTGGGTCTATCAACACCAAACTTGGGGATTTTTTAAAGCTTGGTGTGCACTTTCTGACTATGTGGATCAATAGTTGCATATCCCATAATTTGTTGACTCGTACCTTGTCCCCCTCGGTTTGAAACCAGGCAGTTAGGCACCGCGTAATCCACAGTCGGGGCAAATGCTTGTCACGGTTTGTGCTTTGAACTTGTGAGAGACTTTGAAAGGGTGCCTCCTATCATCATTTAGAGAGTCACTTTAAGTTGCCTCGCTCATAGCAGAAATTGGCAAGTTTAAAATCTAGCGCTTCCAACGAGAGTAATCCCAAATGACCGTTACGACTGGTTATGCACGTATCCAGTGTATATCAATGGATCTAAAGGAAAAAGCTTTTCACTTCGAGAAATGTTTTGTTTGATTGCTATTAGTTGCGTTCTTAATCCGTATTCTTCCGTTTAGATTTACCGCATTATTAATCCCCCAACAGTTTTGTACAGTTTTTGGCTCTGACAACCTGTTCTAGCGTACTTTTCACTGGAGGTGTTTATCTATTTTTGTTCATTTTGTTCAAGAATTAATAACTGCGTTTGCAATCAATCCTGTTAGCAGACTCGCGTAAACCACAACAAAAAAAGACAATTAGCTATTTTTAATCGGCTGTAGCACATTTTCGGCGTCGTTAGGCGAGGAATTCATGAATAATGAGGAATGAAGCGACGCTTGCTCGCAATATCAAATATTGCAGACTTATTTATAAGCTGGTAACAAATAATAGCACGAAACTAGTAACACGCTGCTCAAACAACAGACAATAGCTTCACTTCTTAAGAATATAAACCCTTGTAATTTACTTCTTTTACAACTTCAGAGATACAACAAAAACACCAAAGAGAAGCGCTAATTTAATTCGGAAGTGTAAAGAACCGCACCCCTGCATCTTAATAAAACCGGAAAAAGTTGCGCCTAGATACTAAGTGCATTACTTAAACACCACTTTACTAGAAATTTAATGAGTTGCAGCGTCGTTATATTAACACGAGCATAAAACCTACAGTTTGTTTAAGTTTGTGCGCTTTTGCTTCTTCTTCTAAAGAAATATTTTTAATTTAAAAAAAGCAGGGCTTAAATTTAAAAGAACTGACGTCTTTTATGATTTGACGCGACTTTTGATCATCATTGTTTGTTTTAAATGGTTAAATTCACTTGTAGCTAAAATTGCGCCATTTTAGGCTGTTCCCGATATCAGTGAAAAGGACAGCGCGCAATTTTTAAAAAATATGTCAGGGTCGTAACCTTGATTACTCGGTTTCCAGAATTCCTCTTGTCTTACAGCGTCGGTTCGAGAGGACAATAGCTCTAAGCAAACAAATTCAGCCACGAAAAATAAACTATTATTCTTAAAAATGGCGAAATTAATTAGGGAAGCTTTCCGCGTTGTTTTATTAGCGTCCGACAAATTTATTTGCTTAGACATTTCAGGTTTTTAAGTCATATCAGCTTATCTTGCTTGATTAAGCCATCAGAATTAACGTACCTCCTTCACTAAACAGCTTGAAATGAGCATGGCACGGAACGTAAATCGCCTTTTTTTAAAACCGAGAAAAACAAAACCTGACAATTCGTTTAATAGAACCTCTCAGAAAGGCAAGTTAAATTAATTAAAAAGTTCTGTATCAGTTTATGAAACGCTTTTGATGTCGCATTGTACTTTGTTTTCACATATTCAAAACGGTATCACCGTGCAGTTTGCCGGATTTTTATTAGTCTCAAGTTGTTTGAAACAAATTTAATTTTCTTGCCCAAGCTGGTATTCTGCGATAGGCTGTGGCTTTAATAAATGTACCTGCGAGACTCGTGATCTTCGCTTAAGAGAAACACCTGATTCTTTGTCCAAATTCGTTCCCCGATCAGCGCCACCTGCGCCCAAAAAACTGTTTAAACTCTAGCTAGCTGAATGGACATTCGGTGATAGTAATTAACTTGCTAACCCAGTGTTATGCAAATGAACAAGATTGGCGCCTCGTGCGGTCCATTCAGCTGTGTCAAACTCCATTCAAGCGTACACACAATAGCAAACGTCACAAAGAGGACGTTACAAACAACACAAGCCGTACTCTGTTGGATTGTCAAAACAGCCTCAAGCTCTTTAGCAGTGAAACGCAAGTTCGCACACCGAGAACCCAAAGAATGGCAAATTTTCGCAGCTAATTGAGCTACGCCGCTAAGAAACCGTTCAAATCACCTACGTGGAACGTTTGAAGTCGCCAGAGGCAGGATTTGAAGTGTTAAAGCTAGAAAATTCGCTTTCCCGCCTTTTTTAATTAATCATCAAGATTTTACTGCGAAGGAAGTAGAGATCGGAAATTTGTTTGCAACGAGAGACGCGCGATCAGTGGGTCGTGAACAACGGAAAAGATGCCTTCAGCGAAAAGCCCGAGATCTGCTTCACCCCATTCCGTCGATCAAAAACTGCTTCGAACCAAAGAGGTCGTGATTCATCGAAGCTCTCCCAAGAGCAACAGTTGTCAATGCTGTGGAAAGAGACTGGTGGCTCTCCCACTACTTGGATTTACGGTATTTTCCATTGGCTGTCTGCTCGGAATTGGTTATTTTAGTATCCATCAAGTGACGTCTTCTGCGTACCATACAGAAGGACTTATACCGTCTTACATAACGGGAGGCCTGGTAAGTGTTTTTGTTCTATATTAACTGCATTAGCTCGCAACTTGTTGGTAAAATGTGTTGGGCGTGGGCATGGATTTATAGCAGTGACTAGTTGCAGTTAACTGCGTACCAATGCAATTTTTTTTTGTTCTAGGTTATCTACCCAGTCAGTAATTTGAAAATTAACTGCCCTCTGTTTGTTTCACTGGCTTTGTTGTAAGCGTGCTTTCTTTAGACTGATTCCTTGGTCACGAATTATCACCAAAGATCAGCTAACTAGCGAATTAAGCGTCCGATAGCAATAAATTAAATCTTGCGTCGTAAACACGCAGTGGTAAAACATCACAAGACTTTGATTTGACATTTATTAACTGAGCTTTTATTTGCGATGCGAGAATTCAAATCGTCAAAGCGTGTATTTGTTGCCGCCCTTAACGCCCCAACCATCCAGACGTTTTTCTATCCCAAAAACAAAACAGTTCATCCTGTTGTCACAGGGACTTTGGTACAAAAAAATTACCCGTACGATGCATTTTTCGAAAGGATTACACAAAAAGTTTAACTAAAGTATATTAGTTACTTGTGTCAATATAGACAAGTGCCTGACGCTTATGCATATTCAACACGCTCAAACGTTGGACAAGTTCCACATAACAAACTACTGTACTTCGCATTCCTGAAGGTTTTCAAGTTTGAATATTTTGGATTAGTTCACGTTGCGACAGCGAAAATCACTGCTCAGAAAATGGCTGGAGTATGGATCCATATTTCATTTTGGTTGAAATCGATTAAAGTTTCGAAACAAACAAATGAATTTGAGTGACTTTGGCGCGTGTCTTCTTGTGTTGTTTGAACGGAAAATATCTTGTAAAATGGACTTCATGCCGAGAGAAAGAAAGAAATCAAGGCAAAGTATTGGAGTGTTTATCTGTTTAGTTCTTCTGCCAAATGTTCCTTTTAAAAACCATTGATTATCGGTTCGTTCAAGTGAAAGAGTTTTTTTGGTTCACTATAAGGACACGTGCCAAGGCTAAAAGCACAATTGTTCTCATGCCAAGAACGCGTGTGGTTGAATGATACACTTAAATTCTTTGTTTTTCCTTGTACAATATCGCGCGCTTCCAATTCTGTAGCTGAAAGCGTCATTAGCATAAATTCAATTTCAGCGTTCTGGAAACCCTTTCGGCTAACAAGATCAAACACGAACCCGCTGGAAGCTGATTCGTCGACACAGCTTATCGTCTATAAAGTGATTTCAAGTTATCGCCACGGGACTAATGTTTTTTGGTCAGGACGAAAAATGATTATTCCGAAGTTATTGTCCTGTGACCAGTGATGGATAAAAGGGATGTCACAATTGATCATCAAAATTTACGATTAGAAAGCTTTGGCCCGCTGCCGAAAATAGTACTGCATTAAGCAATTCAAGATCGAGGGATCAAATCATGTTTACTAAGTTAAGTTACCGCACGTGTTCATTTGCATAGGAGCTAATTAAGGCCTCGTGCCTCAACTTCTGATATTTGCATATGAAAGACTCTTATTAACGGGTTGTAAAAAGAGGTTTTTATCTTTTTAATCCTTGAGGAGACATCGGCTACTTTTTTTAGCAGGTTAATCCAGTTATCGACATAATTTTTTTAGGTTCCGTTTCGCGTAGAGCATATTGTCACACTGCTAACATTATTCTTTGTGACTTCTAAGGAATAAATTTTAATAAAGATGAAGAAAAACGTTTCCTTTTAAAAAATTTGAAATGGATTCTCTTGATTTTGATATTAACAAAGACTAAGTGAACTGTTAATTGAATAAGTTATAAACAAAAAGTCGCATTCACTCCTTGTTCCAATGATCAAACTTTATCCAAGTAAAATGGAGCAAGAGAAAAGACATTGTCGATACTTCGCAAAAGTCTTGAATAAATGAAAAGTAAATGCCAAAAATGTGTTTTACTTGAAAAAGTTTGTTTTCTAGAAAACGTATTATTTTTGAGGTGAAAATCAAGCACAAATTTTTTTTCAAATTTTCACATCGCTTCCTTCTCAAATCATAAATACTTTTTCTATATCAGAGCCGGGCTGAAATGTGGGATTAATCTGCTAACAAATGATTTATTGGACAAACTGCATGATCACAAAATTAGCATAGATTATTGACGCTAAACCAATTCAACCTGTCGCTTTGTACTGAATGATCGCTTACAAATTATTCCGAGAGGAAGGCACATTTTCATTGTTTCATTTCTTTTTGTGATTTTGGAAATTGAATCAACACTTGCTTCTCAGGGTGATAAAAACCACCTGCCATTAAAAGCATGTGTTTCAAATGCGAAACTAGGTAAAACACATGTTGCAGTAAGCGGCGTTCACAGAAAACGTCTAAATACTAATGAAAATTGAGAAGGGTTTTCAAACCATAAACAATGGTTTAGCCTTTATAGTAATTGTAAAACTCCGTTCGTGTACGGTCTAGCAAAAGTTGAAAAGATGTTTCACTGCAAAACACCACAATCAATAAAATACATACGCATTTGCTTGTGCGCGGCTCCAATTCGCTGAACAGAGCATAAAATACAGGAAAGAAATTGCTAAATTGTTCTTACGTTTCAATATTTAAATAAGAGATTTATTTTGCGGACACACTTAACAGTTCCTTTGAAACTCCTCGAGTGATTTTTTTACTGACTGAAACACCGATCACAAGAAGATTCGCTTGCAATTGAAAGGAAAGTATAAAAGATTACAAGCACTTCTTGTATTGAGCAAGAATTCGGAGAACTGATTTCTATACGTCCTAAACTTCTAAAGAAGAAGCGACTTATTTTTACATATTTTCTTGCCCACGTGAAAGATTTATTCACTTCGAACAAAGGAACATATTTTGCAGAGTGGTCGTTGACTAAAAAGACAAAAAAAGCATTCACATAATATATGTTTTTAGCTACGGTGAAATTAAATGGCAAAAAGGCCTTCCAGCGGCTATTTCTTAGTCTGAAAATATCAGCTTTATATTTAGCACTGTGTAAACTTAGTATTAAGAGACGTGGCAAAACAAGTCCGCCATATTGGTTCTTATTTAATTTTACAATCGATTTTAGAAGCAATCCTGAAGAAGGCAAGTCAAACTTGCGGAAACGAAGATTTTAGTGAAGAATCAAGATTTTAACCTCGAAAAGATCCCGAGAAGAAACAGAAACGTGTATAGTGAATATTAGGCGATTTAAAATAATAAAAGGCGACTCATGCTGAGTGTGTCCACTGATACGCGACAAAAAGAAAAATAAATCCGAAATACGATGCAGACTCTTTCTTATCGCAGACACTTCGTCCGAGAGTCCGACAGACAAGATCCTTTAGGTGTTATAAAATGCAGACACTGTTCCTTCCGCTTCGGCAGTGTCCATTTTATTTAAAGCGTATGCTGTTTCGTACGAGAAGAACCTTCTTCCATTGAAACGATGAACTAAACAAATCAATTATCAATTATGTTAATTGAAAATTATCATTATCAATAATGTTACCTTTCATATCAATGATTAATAATGTTACCTTTCATAAAAGCTCGTACAGTATCAGCGTAAAGTCGAAACCGGTCACTTTGAAGTGGAGGATCCAGACTTCTTTCTAGTGGAGGGGGGGGGGAGTTCTAGCCCTTCGGGCTTTAAATTATGGTGGGGGCACGAAAAATTTTCTGGCCCCGCGGGCCTTAAAATTTCCGCCAATAAGGGGGGGGGGGGGCGTGGGGGGCTTGCAAATTCCCAAGCCCCTTCCCTAGATCCGCCACTGCTTTGAAAGGAGGCAATAAACTGACTGGCGACGAGTGTTAATTTTATTCTTTCTTTTTAACAGCTGGGTGTGGTCGGATTACAACTGATGCTCATGTGCAAGCCACGACCAAAAATATTGGTAAGTTATAGATGCCATTGTTTTGTCTCCGAGACAATGTGAGTCTTAACTAAAACATACTGGGTTTTAAATGTTGTGTAGTGCGTATTACAGTGCGCTGGACTCCGTATCGGACGGTCCAAGTGCGAGCCCTGGCCGGGGGGACTTCGTTGTGTTCTTTGGCGAGACACTTAACTTCACCGGTGAAATGATAATGAATTGAATTTGTATAGCGCTAAAACTATAAAAGAATATTCAAAATCGCTTAACATTAAGTTAAAATTAATGAATAAAGAATGAGTAAAAATTTTAAAAATCCCTAAAAGCTATAACAATACAATGATATGTATGCTATGATAAAATCTAAAAATGAGATTCGAAAATTCCGAACGTTCTCAATTAAAATTAAACATTAGAACTATTCCAACAAATCAAAAGCTTTCTTAAAAAGAAATGTTCTAAGTTCCTTTTTGAAATAGTGCTGGAGGTGGGGTAACCCTGCGATTGACTAGCATCCCATCCAGGGGGGGGGGGGTAGAAATGTTCCTTGCCGCTTAATGCTACAGAAACCGGGAAAAGCTCTGGCAGTATGGGTCACTCGGCACCAGGCTTTACCTTACTTACGTATTAATAACAGAAATAAATTTCTTGTGTTAATTGTTGAGTATACTTTCTCCACTTCTGCGAATCTAGTCTACACAAAATCAGTAAAAAGTGCCAATTTTTAACGCGCACTGACGAATTGGCTATGTATTTCTCGTTGGATATCTTAGTCTGAAAATCACGAATGTAGTTTCCCCATTTTATAACATATACCTTCACACTCAACTGGGAAAACAATCTATTATCAAACGGATTTTATCTCGTAGGCCTCTCTTGATGTTTTTTTTTATTATTTCGCAGATCGTTTCTGCAATCATTTTCACTGTTGCTGCGACCCTGCTTTGTTTCGCTGGAGCGCTGTATACTGGAACCGAAATAGCGCCCCTCCTCTCTAATATGGACAGCTGCCAGTATTTTCCTGTCGAGAACTCATGCAAATGCTTTCACCAGAGTGAGCTGCGACAGGTGTCAATCATTTTCAGAGACACTGCCAACTGTAAGGGAATCCAGAAGAAGCTCCAAGACCTTGTGTACGGTATGTGCGGTGTGTACAGTAGCGGGTTGGCCGCATGCATCCTGGCTGCAGTTATGGAAATTCTTCTGTTGTGTCGAAAAAGAAATTCGACGGTAGGTATATGCCAGAGTAAAGGAATTTTCCGCTTTGTGCTCTGTATTTTCCCCTTTCGATCGTAAAAGACTAACATTCAACTCAGATATCATATTTATATAAACAATTTTTTTCGCCCAAAACGAACTCTACTGTTGGAGTTGCGGTGGCTATATGATTGTTGTACATGACACCGGATCGAGCGGTCTGGGTTCTAGCCTGGCTGTGGCACTACGTTGTGTTTCTAGGCAACACGCGTCACTCTCGTCAAGTCATTTTTGCTCCTTTTGTAGAAACCTCTAAATAATAGTTTACTAAGTAAGAAAACACCAAAGTGGTGATATTAAAACAAGAAGGAATAAGGTGGTCAAGGATAGAGAAGATTGAGACGGATAACAAATGACGAATTTGAAAATTTTAGGCTAAATTTTTCGAAATGAACAAACCATGACAAAGTTCCTTTAATCCAGCTGTATAAATGGGTAATACTCTCAGTCGCTTCATGCTACGGAAACCAGGAGAAGCTCAGGCCTAATGTGCCACTAGACTGCAACTCAGACTTTGTCTTCACTTACTAATATCGTCAATATCGTCTCGTTCCAGGCTTCACTCCACTCTAGATCAGACGGCGATGGCAAGTGTACTGTGAACTCGCGCCAGTCCCAAACATCGCAAACGGACCTCAGTGCCATTGAAGAAGAAGACGTTGAACTTGGAGCCGCAGAAATGCAACGTTCTTCCATCGAGACACAAACCAACCAGTCACCGTCGAACTTTGTCCGAGAGGTTCCCTGCTCACATTACGTCGTGGACATGAGCATACCTCGAAGAGATTTCGTCCTCAATTACAATTCGAATTCAAGACATGACCCACCACCGCCTTACAGCGAGTAAAAGTAAAATCTAACTGGAATGACTGACAAAACGACACTAGCTATAGCTGGCCAAACCGAGAGAAGAAGAAAAAGAAAATACTATCACAGTAAATTCCTCGGTGCTATGTTAGAGCTGAATCCAGCAAAGAGGGTCTCAATGGGATTAAGCTTAAAAAGGCTTGAAAGTAAAAGCCTCAAGCTCTCTTTTCAAGAATGTTATGGGTGTAGTCTTTATCTGCAGGTTCATGCTATTAATTCGTTTGGAAGTGACTGCCGAATGTGTCATACAACGAGTTGACTGATGTTTGCACAGTTCTGACTGCAGCTCTTCATCTCTGAATCTTCAGTTTAGTTTTCCAAAGGCTTAAATCTGTTGCATAGCAACAGAAATTTATTTTTAGATTTATTAAAACAACGGAAATCAATTTTTAACCGTAACGGGAAGAAATTAACCGTCAGCCGTAAAAACGGCCAAAATTTGAACAGTTAACCGTAAAAGCCTCCACCCCATTGATACCCTCAGCAAAACTGTCCTCGTGTACCGGTACACAAAGGAATTGGGAATAATCTTTGTTTGTCCTTTGTTTATGAGCCATTGGTTAGCTTATCGCCGACACTTACCCACAGAACCCTGGATGTGATAATTCTGTACCCTTAATGAAAGGTACTATCTCTACCGGAACCGGTGGGAAACCTCTTACGGATAAAGTACATTCAGACTCTGAGGGCTCGATAAGGTAGTGTAATTTTAATAATTGTAATCAATTGAGCTAAACTTTAGTTCGCAAATCTTAAGCGTATTGAAATAGTACGGCCTCTAATAAACAATGTAAATAGACTTGTACATAAAATAAGAAGTTCCATGGCTTCCGAAAAAGAATTCGAAATATAGTTTAAAATACAGCTGAATATGATGTAACATTTCTTAAAACTCTTGGCCTGCACAAGGTATGACTCATTCATTCTGTGAAGAGGGGGGCGTAAGGGTTTGCGGTTATTTTTAGTGCGGTTTTGTGGTAATTTTTATTGTAACTCGCGGTATTGCGGTTTTAAAACACTAAGCGGTTTGCGGTTATTACAACCTTAAAGTCGCGGTTTTCGGTGAAAAAAGTGTCTGCGGTGATAACACCCTTTAGAACGGTCGGCATTTGGTTAGTAGTAAATAGAGTATAATAGTGTAGTACAATACACCTTTGGCGTTATGATGGTATGTTTAATATTAACGCACAATGTTATCAGAATACATCATCAGTCTTGCTGACGTCAGCTTTCATACTGTGGCCTCCATGCACGTGCGGTTTCGGTATTCGGGAAAAAATCCGATTCGGTTTGCGGTTTTTTGGCGTATTTCTGTGCGGTTTTGCAGTTTTCGAAACCCTCTGTCAATTTGGTGCTAGCTCCTGTTTTTCATGATTTTTAGAGTGACGTATTGGGAAGGATTCGTCAGAAGACAAGTTTCAGTATTTGGTGATGCGATTATTATTAACATAGTGGGAAAATAAACAGTTTTGTCCGCAACATCTGATAATGTAACTAAATATATATATACCAGCACTGGCTACACAAGTCATTTGAATCGACTTTAATTTCCAATAAACACTCACTTGACCTTGTGAAATATTTTTGTAGCATCGTAGTTTAATAACTTTCTCTTGTACAACTGTATTTAGACAATAAAACCTCAGCTGAAAGCTGAAAAAAGTTGCGCAAATTCATTCTTTTGGTTGTTACAGTAAGCGAATGGTCTAGAAAAACATCAAAAGTGTTTGATTTCTTTCCAATTTTGTTCCTCTCATACCTTTTAATTCAATGATTGGTTTAAAAACCTCGCGCCACTTTCTCATTCAACAAAAACAACAGCAGCAGCAAGCATCCAATCACTGAGAACAAAAATCAAAACAAATCGTTACTCACTCGTACACGCTTTCCCGCGCTTTCGCTGCCTTCATTACCCAGCATGCATTTGATTCAAGTTTTGATTGGTTCACTGGATTTGTAATTGACCAGAGTGATTACTTTGGTATGGAAACTACTCTTGTCTCAAGTGTGAACTTTATTATCTTCCCACATCATCCCACAACACTATATTTTTAGTTTAAGAAGTTTAAACTTCATGACAAAAATCTCAACAGGCTTACCGGTGGTTCTACGGGGGCCAGAAGTCGTAGCGCCGAGAACTTAATTCGCTTGCAGTTTTATTTACCCTCCTGGTCGGAGAGCCCTGCTTTTTATTTGGTAGACAACTTTACCATCTAATTGTTCAAAAATGAACAAAAAAATCAACGAGGGAAGTTTAAAAATGTCATCCTGTTCAATGCTGATTGCAACAACTGCTCTTATGAACAAGGCTCGTAGGGAATTTCACACTTATTTCATCGAGGAGCTCGAGAACAGTGGGGATCAGAAGAAGCTGTTTGCCGCTAGTAATCGCTTACTTAATAGAGGATCTACCGACTGTCTACCTCCCACTATTGATGGGGCACAAGTATTTTGTACAGAAAATAGTGAATATTAGTAGTCGCCTCTATATTGTCATGATGCTGTAAGAGTGTCTCAATGGGGTAGTGGCTCTTACGGTTAACGGTTAACTTTTTGGCTTTTTTACGGCTAACGGTTAATTTTGTTCCATTACGGTTAATAGGAGAAGTTAAAAAATAATTGCTATTGTTTTAAGAAGTTAAACATTAAGTTGTAAAACATACTGAAAGTCTTTGGACCATTTTGCGATAAAAAAAAAGTACTTTTTTTTTGTGTGTGTACACTCGTAAAATACAAGAGCTTTTAAATCGCGCAACGACGTGACATATGCCACAAATTATGCAGAGACTTACGAGACTTCCGGTTTAGATCGACTTTTCTCGCTACGTGCCAGAACACATAAACGCACAATACGTCAGACTCAAAAAAAGTTCTCGAGGCCTTCACTTTTGTATTTAGATTTTTTACGGTTAACATTTTTTTACGGCTAACGGTTAAAATTCTTTCATTTTTACGCCTAACGGTTAAATTTTTGGCCATTTTACGGCTAACGGTTAACCCCATTGAGACCCTCCTGTAAACTACCATAAACCCGACATTGAGGGCATGGAGCCGTCTTTCGTCCACCCCACTGAATATATAATTTCCTGTTGCCTGGAAGGAGGACCTAGTCTTACCGTTACTAAAACTAGGAGTAATCGGAGATTAACGGAGTGTGTTCGACAGGCTTGTCGGCTCAATGAAGAATTGCAGTCGCAATCGGTATTTTAATTTGCAATTAAATGGTACGAGAAGATTCCTGAAGCTTTCTTCTATTATTTTATGAAAGTCTGCGAACCATTCTGAAAATCCCACACATTCCCTATAAAAATGTAAATTGAATGTGCACACACAGTTTGTCTGGGCTCCCTGTGATTTAACGCCATCGAGCCAGATAAACGAAATTATTTTGATGTAAAGCTTAGAAAATACAAGCGATATTTAAGGAAGAACGAAACTCGCTTTACACGTCAAACGCCGCAACAGATAAGTTCATTCTTTGCTTGGCGTGCTCGTTCGCTGTCGAGAAGTTTAGAGCCGTGCACTGGTTTTCATGCGAAGCGAAAATATGACATCACTGCCCCCACCTGCTTGCCAAGGAAGGCACGACTCAAAAACTTTCGCTGGGGAGCACAGGACGCCCACGAACTCAAAGATTAGAATGCGTTCTCCACTTTATCGAACGCAAAAACCTGGCCTCGACATTCTCTTCAAGAATTTTCGTGCCGTTAGTAACATACCATTTGTTTCGAAGTTGACAGAGTCAGCCGTCTATAACCAAACTCATAGTCACATTTGCAAGAACAATCAATACACCCAACCAATCAGTCATCTTTTAGGAAGAATTATAGCACAGAAACAGCATGGATCACAATGTAGATCACAATGTCTTATGCAGGAGTCAATGTAATCCCCCACCCCCCCCCCCCCCACCCCGGGACAAGGTGGGGATTTGTTGCAAACCTAATTTCAAATATTAACAAATTCCCCAGACCCTGGGGAAGCTGTCCGCCTATCAAAGTCCTCAAATGCTCCCACCATGTGGGGCTTGAGATCTCCTATAAACAAACAAAATGCAAATCATTTTGTGTATTGCTCCACTTTTAGAGAGTAGATGGCTTAGATTTCAATGGCAAAATACGAGATTTAAATAACAAAAGCACTCACCTCTCGAGGATCTTTCATAAGCACACGAGTTGATCTTTGAGATGAACAACCGCTGACTTTACAACAGCTGGCTCACGACAAATCCCCACCCAAACCCCCTACCCTGGGGAAGGTTAAATACAAACATTTCCCAATCTCCCACCCCCTCGGGGATGCGATTTCTGTCAAATCCCCTTCTTTTCCCGACTAATCCCCACCTTGTCCCGGGGTGGGGGGGTGGGGGATTACATTGACTCCTGCATTACTCGGTCGGCTTCACTCAAAATTTGGTTTATCTGGGACAGAAATTGCATGGTTTTGTTCCTACCTTAATGGAAGATCTCAGCGTGGTCCAAGGGAATGTTTCTCGGAGTTTGAATTTGAACTTCGGTGTACCGAAGCACTCTTGCCTCGGGACATTGCTTTTCACGATTTATGCAAGCAAATTGTTTGATGTTATCAAGGTGCGTCACGGTTCACTGCTTCGCTGACGACACGCAGCTGTATGTGTTTTTCAGTACAAACAAAAGCACCGGGGAATTTGAGGCTGTCACTGCTCTTTTGTGGATGATATGCGTAAATGGTGACCACTGAGAAATTACTTCTCAATGACGATAAAACAGAATTCCTAATGATTGGCACAAGAAGGTCAATTGATTAATTGGAGACTGTGTAATCAGACCAAAAGGGGTAGTTAAGAACTCAAGGACATGGTTAGACTCGACTCTTTCGATGAATTCTCAATGGTGCAAATAACATTTGTTCCAATGCTCTTTTTTACTTGTATAATATAAGAAGAATTAGGAAATATCTTTCTAGGTGGTCCACTGCGACGCTCATTCACGCATTTGTCTCAAGTCGGATCGATTATTGTAACAGCCTGCTCCCCCCATGGCCTGCAGGCCTACAAGTAATAGTTTAATGAGCTACAGAGGGTCCAAAATGCTGTCGCTGGGTTAATTTGCCGTATAATCACCCCTTATCCACCTTAATGGGGTGAACCTGCTATTAAATCTCGGAAAATGACTGACTGATATTTTTGTTGTGAATTGCTTTAATGCTCTACTCAACGCTAACCACTCTCGATAAGGATTCACTCTCGAAGAATTTTCCACTACTCGCTCATTCGACTCAATCACTCTCGTGTACAAAAACTCTTATTGTCTCTGATCAGTTCCAGTAAAAAATTAACCACGTCACACCCTTATTTAATATTACGTAATCACATTCTCGACACACTCCCCCCATATATCTCCGGGGGAGATATATGTCTTTCACTCAAGTTTGATCTACCTTGAATAAATAATCACACTCATCCTATTGATAATCATTTCTCTAAAGGTAAACAAAACGACTGTCTCTATAATGTCAGTTCGTCAGCTAAATGAAAGCTGATAGCACTGTTCATTCGGATTGTTCATTTCACACTTCCTCTTGGGTAATCTCTTGTAAACGCAGGCGTGCTGCAACTGCAGCGTCCCGTCTTGGGCGAAATGGAGCAACCTCTGGGTTCATCCTCGCCTGGGATGCTGGCATCTGCCTGTCACACGATAGTTCCAGCGGGTAAAGTTGTTGAATCGCACGTTCCACGTAGGACTTTCCTGCACGCAATTTTGCTCCTCTAACGACTCCGTCATTTCCAACGATTAAATTCTCGATGATTCCCAGCGGCCACTTCCCTCTGTTCTTGTCCTCTGTTTTGATGATCACTACGTCACCAACAGCTGGCGCGTCTCCTCCAGCCCCTCGCTGTGCGCGGTGTCTCTCGCGAAGACTGCGCATGTACTCTTTGGTCCATCGGCTCCATACTGCTTCCTTGCACTTCAGCAAGTGTTTTGCTCGCTTTCGCAGGTCAGCGGTCTCAATGTGGTGCGGCTGCAATTCTGGAAGCAGATTGCTGTTCAAAAACAGCATAGCATTCGGTGTCAGAAGGGGCATCTGCACGTCATCTTCGACGTAGCTTAACGGCCGGTTGTTAAGCGTGATCTCCACATCCGGTAGCACTTCTTGTAACTCTTTCCACCACAGTAGGCCATTCCCTATTGTCTTGTTTAGGGCTGACTTGACAAGGCTAATCAATCTTTCGAACTGACCTCCCCACCACGGGGCGCGGCTTAGATTGAATTGCCATTTGATCTGATTGATGGAGAGGTATGTCTGCAGTCGTTCGTCTTTCATGACAGCTCTGATCCAGTTTGCTGCGCCAACGAAAGTTCGGCCGTTGTCTGAATAGATCCGTTCCGGCCGTCCTCGGCGCGCGATAAACTGCTTCAAACTCTTTAGGCACTCTTCTGTTTCCAGGTTTGGTAGGAGGTCAAGATAAATTCCTCGCGTAAGACTGCAGGCGTATAACAGGACGTAGGCCTTTCCCTCTCGCTGTTTAGACACTCGATATCGGATTGGACCAGCGTAGTCCACTCCAATCACTTGATACGGGTTGGTTCCTTGAGTACGAGTAGTCGGCAGGTTTCCAGGCGGCGGGGCTGCATATGCCGATGCTTGAAACTTCTTGCACCCATGACAGCTCTTGCGCACTTTCTTCACCAGCTGTCTCAATTTTGGAATCCAGTAACGGGTACGAACCTTGGCCATGGTTAGCCCCACTCCCCCATGCAGTGTTTCTTTGTGTGCTTCCTCTACTAGTCGGAGACCAAGCATGCTGATTTCTGGTATGTAAACTGGATACTCTCCTTGTATTCGGCCCCGGCACTCTAATAGCCCCTCCTGGTTTGGCTGTAGGTTCAGCGCCACGCTGTCTCGTTTAATGTCACAACTCTTCTGAGCCTGTTTCTCCCAGAACAGCCTCTGGTGGTTTGTCTCTTCAGTTGTCAGTGGTCCCAGAATCCGTGGTGTTCCTCGGCTACGGAGAGAGTTGTGCGTGAATCTTCTCATCCACGTACAGATACGTACAGCTTTCTGTAACTGAAACTTGTGTAGCACTTCTTCAATCTCGTTTTTCTCGTTTACTGCGACTCCCAGTACTTTCTGCACAAGTTTGGCTTCGGTTTGGCTTTCTTCTGAGGGCTCGTTTAGTACATCCGCTGGCCAACGTTCTGGAGATCCAAGCCACTTTGGTCCATTCCACCACAGCTCAGCTTCCTCTACGTGCCCTCCACGACTTGCAAGATCAGCGGGATTATCTCCTGTGGGCACGTAACGCCATGTCACATCTTTGTGACTGTTTATTTTCTGCACGTGATTGGCCACGAACTGTTTATACTCTCCTTGCCCTCGAATCCAGTACAAGGCCACTGAACTGTCCAGCCAGCAGTGTGTACTTCTTACAGGAAGCCCGTCCAGAACGTCTCTCACGTTGTCGACAAGGTTCACAGCCATGTGACCAGCGACCAGTTCCAACCGTGGGATGGTCAGTCCTTGTTTGGACAGTCTCGATCTGGCAGCAATTAGGCCCTGGTTAGTCCCGGATGCTTGTCGGATGACTGCATAAACGCAGGCTGCGACTCCATTTGCACACGCGTCTCCAAACGAATGCAGATCGATTTGCTCGATTTCCTCTCGATGAATAACCAGAGACCTCGGTACAGCAAACCTCTCTGGTAGTCTGCTTTCCCACTTTACCCACAGCTTGGCAAGGTCACGTGATAGGTCTGCGTCCCAGGCTCCTTTCGTATCACAAACTGCGCGGTAGAGGAGTTTGCCACTAAGTGTCTCAGGCGAGACAAGTCCCAGGGGGTCATATATCTTAGCTAGCTTAGCTAAGATACCTCTCTTAGTCAGCGTTGCTTTCTCTGGTGGGACTGTGATGCTAAGTGAGTCTTGTTCTTTGTTCCACGGGAGCCCAAGCATACTAGAAAATGTTCCTTGTGGGACTCCTAACTGCTGCTTTGCATAGGTTGGTTCTCCTTCTTCTTTTGAAGACTGCTCTGATTCCAGCTCGGGGACGTTTGAGTGCCACTTGTGCAGGTTGAAACAAGCGTCTTGGAAGATTGCTTTCGTCTTATCTTTCAGTTCTCGAGTCTTGCACTCTGTTGTTGACCCCGAGATTAAGTCGTCAACGTACAGTTCCTTGCGAATCTTGGCTACTAGTTCTGGCTCTCTCTCCTCCCAGTTGTTAAGGTGAATCTCGATCACTCCCCCCAGCAGAAAGGGAGATGGCGCAAGTCCAAATAGGGCTCTAGTAAATCTCAGGGTCTCCAATGGTGATTTTTCGTCTCGGCGCCAGTGAAAACGCATTGCATCGCGGTCAGTCTCCTTTACTCTCACTTGCAGAAATGCTTTCTGTAAATCGCCAGTAATGGCCACAGGGTTAAAACGCCCTCTTACTAGCACGCTCCATAGTTTGTTTTGAAGGGGTGGGCCAGTATACAAACAGTCGTTTAAAGAAGGAGCGCCGTTGAAGGCTCTTGCCGAGGCGTCGTACACAATTCGCAGTTTTGTCGATTCCGCTGTGGCTCTCACGACAGGTTTGTGTGGTATGTAGAATTCTCGGCCATTGATGGATGACTCGTCTGCTCTCTCGACAACTCCTTCTTTCTTCTGATCTTCGATGATCTCTGCATATTGGTTTGTCAGTTCCTGACGCTCAAGCTTCTTGTTTAGACTTGCAAGTCGTCGTAGACTTCCGTTTTTATTGTTTGGTAGCACAGGATGATTTCCTCGCCAAGGTAAACCAGTCTCGTACCAGCCCTCCTCATGCCGCACAAGCTGCTCTTTGAATTCGGCATACACGCTGCTCTGGTCGTTAGGGGGTGTGTCAGACAAGCCAAGTACATCAAGACGACAAAGTTCCTCGTAATCCACATGTGATGTTTGAGTTAACAGTACGTTTGTTAAGTCTGGAGGTTCTTTTCCTGGAGACATGATAATCCAGCCGAATTTTGTCAACTCAGCCACAGGCCGCCCAGGCTCACCGATCTTCGGTACACTCTCGGTTTTCAATTTAGCGTAGTCACCGGCTCCTAGTATTATGTGCACTGGTAAGCGACTCTTTGTGTCCACATCGTTCATAACAACTCCCGACAAGTGTGGGTTTCTTGCGATGACTTCTTGATACTTTGGGTTTTCCAAGAAAAGCAGTTCTCCTTTGTCCACCTTAGTGACTTCCACAGGCATAGAAAATTTTCTGTTCACATCAGAAACGTTGATAGTAGCCAGTTCTACTTCTCTTGTTGAAACTCCTAACAACATCTCTATTTTTCGGACTTCTTTCCTGTTGTGAGTGCTTGAAATGCGGTCCAAAAGGGCGGCAGATGCGTACGAGTTCCCCGCACCCGTGTCCAACAAAGCGCGACATTTAATTCCTTCCACTTCAACAACAACAACTGGATATGTCACATTTCCGCTTGGAACTCCTGTGGCGACAAGGAGTGGATTGGCGTTGGTTTCTTGTTTGTGACAAATGGACGTGTGATGTTTGCGATCACAGATCTGACACCTCAATTTGCTCTTACACTCATCAGCGCGATGTCTTGTACCGGTGCAATTAAAGCACAGTTTTTTCTCTGATAGGATTCTCTGTCTCTCATGAACACTTTTGACCTTTGTACAATTAATTGCTCTGTGATTCTCATCTTCACAGTAGACACACTGGTTTCCGGAACGCGGCTTTGATTGATGTGTATTGAAGATAGGTAGGGGCGGTTTAAATTGTTGATTTCTTTTCCCTGTTGGGTCTTTCTCTAACTTTTCTGTGGCATTCTCTTCTACCGGATTGATTTGGGTCCACTTCTGCAGCTCTGTCAAAAGATCTTTGAAACCCCAGTCATTCCAGCCTTCATTTCCTCGCACCAAATCGGCTTTGATTCCTTTGAGCTTGTCTAAGGTACATCTCACGTTTCCTTTGACATCTGCGAGTCGACCAAAAGTATCCAAGCTTTGTACGTTGAAGCGCAGTTGTTTATAAAACTCTTTGACCTTTCTTGGATTTGCTCCCGTAATAATTGGCAGCTCCATTATGTTCTTGATATACGCATTTACAATCTCTGTCGGCTGTCCATATTCCGCTTCGAGAATAGCCTTCGTGTTTGCGTATCCTTCATCTGTAAATGGTAACGGTTACCCGTCAATATCCTTTCTCACGTGCTTCTCCAACAGCTCTTTCAGATATCCAAATTTAGTGAGGGGTGCCAGGTTAGTGGAATCTATTTCAGAGGTAAATTTCCCCCAGAATGGGAGCCATTCTTCTATCTTTCCATTGAACTTCATTATGGATAATTTGGGGAGCTTGGCGGCTGAAGACGATTTGCATTCTTCGGTCGTTTGGGTGGTTGATTTTTGCTGTTCGCGGTCTTTCTCAAACTTTGCTTTCTGCTCTAAAATCTCTCTCTCGAACTCCATCTGCTGTTTATGATTTTCGAACGCCCTTTTCTCCTGTTCTTCCATATCTATCGCTTGGACTGCGGATTGAACTCTTTTTGTCGCTTGGTCGGCTTTCTCGAGGTGTTGTTCGATACCTTCGCTCCATGTTTTTATCGCGTGCTCGCTCTCTCCCTTCGTGAACTTCTTTTCCTCTACTGCGGACTTAAGCGTATCCATTGCACTAACAATACTTGCAATCGATGATTGGTGGCGCTCTAAAGATTGTCGTTCTCGTTTCTTTACGATCTCGTCGGTTTGGTTGAGCTTGAAGTAAAGCATTTTAACTTTGGTGTCCAACTCTGTTATTTGTTTCTCCGTCATATTTGCTCGGGTCGGATTCTTGCTCTTGCTCGAGCACTCTCACTTTCGTCTCGTCCCGTCGGAGGTGCCACTTGTGTTGTGAATTGCTTTAATGCTCTACTCAACGCTAACCACTCTCGATAAGGATTCACTCTCGAAGAATTTTCCACTACTCCCTCATTCGACTCAATCACTCTCGTGTACAAAAACTCTTATTGTCTCTGATCAGTTCCAGTAAAAAATTAACCACGTCACACCCTTTTTAATATTACGTAATCACATTCTCGACATTTTGTTTCGGCCAAAATAGTGTTTCTTTAAGTGTTTAAGTAATTCTTAGTATTGGCAGATTGTATGTCGTGTAAAAA
>OX393562.1:32960638-32984042 GCA_947652115.1 Blastomussa wellsi
AAACGTGTCAAATCCTCTTGCCCTGAGAACCCAACCTGCATATAAAGTAAAGGCCTTCACCTAAATTGTCTCGAGAATTATGTAAGCATTCAGTTTTGCCATACACTCTGACCTGACAATAGAAACTTGAAAACGAAGATCAAACCACTTTGCCTGCCTTCATTCAGGCTTAAGTATGAACTGGCCGAGCGCGAACGGACGGGGTAAACTGGCAGTGAGCGCGATCGGGGTAGCGGGACGAAAAGGGAATAATGAAAATTAAAGGAAAAGCGTTTCCTCCTTCCCTCGCACGAATAATTTCAAATTTTTCTTTTTACCCTCGGGTCGAGCATGCATTTTAACAGTTCAGAATATCACATTTCCCGAGTCCACGAAAAAGGGCAGATCCCAGATACTATTTTTACCCATTCACGGCCCTCATTAAATGAATGCAAAGAAAGCCACTTCGCTTATTGGTTCTCTTTCTCTGCTGCCCATTGTAAGATTCCACTGACCTTCAAAGGAAAATTTTGGGCGAATTCTAAGAAATGCTACCATTACCTGTCGCACCGTCGACAACCACAACATTGTATCCCCTGAGGTGAGGCGAATAGTCCTTTCCATTCACCTCGATATAGGCAAAACCACAGGTGCTTGGCTTTCTTCCTGGATCATCGCAGCCTTCGCTTCGGATATGGATTTCCACCACAGGCCAAGGAACTGTAAGAATGACATAAATGGTAGAGAATCCGTCAGGGTTTTGTGCACCTATCGTGGGGAGTCGGACCCCAGGCAAAACTAACAAAAGTTAATGTGGACTTACAGGGAGATATGAATATTTTACCCTGGAGGTGGGCGAAATGAGAGCTTTTGTTTTCATATGCTTCGAAAAAAACGGTGCATAAGAAAGAAAAAACTGAACTGTTTAATCGGTATGCAGCTTTATCGAAAGAAAAATCGTATTCCTCAATACCGAAAGGATTTATGGATAATAGCTGCTTACACTTGTGACTTGTTTTAACCTGTACGACTTTCAATTAGCCATTTCCTAAACGAGCATAGGACTGGGTACAAAAATCTAAAATTGATTGAAACGAAAAATTGAGTCTGGCACGTACTAGCCTCCTATGCAGGCGTTATTAGAGGATTGCGTTACCACTCGTTCCCGGACGAGTGTAACGCAATCCCCTAATAACGGCTGCGTAGGAGACTAGGCACGTACAAGATCATCCAAAATAATGTAAAAATACCAAATTTCAGCGTTAATGGCTCAAACGCAAATATATAGTATACTATACTGCATATAGTATACTATACTATGGTTTGGGGTAGCCTGCGAGCAGGCTACGGCTAGACAGGGGTGGGTCGAGGACAGTTGGGCACCGTTCGCTACCCACCACGACCCACCCCTGGAGCCTGTTCACAGGCTAGGTTTGGGGGCCAGCTCTCTTAATTTCAGCTTTTCAAACGTATACTCCATATGTGCGTTTCAGCCAATAACGCTGAAATTTAGTAAACTTGCATTAATTTGGATGACCTTTCACATGCCAGACCAGACCTGTGCCAGTCTCAATTTTTCGTTTCAATCGATTTGAAATATTTGTACCCAGTCCCTGCTCGTTTAGAAAATGGCTAATTGGTGAGTGCATGGTGTAATTTGTAGAAAACCCCTTGAGTCTTAATAAATCTTCTAAATTACCTGGCTTCCCAGTCACTGCGATAAGTTCAAGGTTTGCATGATACTTGGCTAACTCCTTACGCCTCTTCGCCGTGTTTTCCCATAACAATTCCAACTTGAGAAGGGTTTCCTCAAGAGAGTTGTAGCTTTTAATAGAGCAAGCGGCAGGAAGGCATGTCAAACCGATTGCCGCACGACTGGCAAAAAACATCGTGCCAACACAAACGGTAGTTAAACCAGCAGCGTAAACAAGGGACCGTCTTTTATCGATTCCCCCTTGCGTGACATCCTTGTGAATAGTATCGATCAACGCCTTGAGATCTGCGGAGAAACGACTCAGCATTCCCAGTAACGGAAAAACGATGTTTTGTAAACTAGTGATATCACCGCTTTTCCACTGCAGAATAAGCTGGTCGTTTATAAAATTAAGAACGGGTCTCATTTTCTCCTGTAACACCTCAAAGTCATGTCGATTTTTCTTGTGCAGGTTTGTTTCCAGATTCATCGCCCGATCGTGCAATTCGTAGCTTCTGTAAGCTAAGTAGGCGGACAAGAGAAGGCCGGCTTTGTCTTTAGCAACAGGTAAGACTTTTTCAATCAGTTCTGGGAGCTTCTGGATGAGGTCTTGTAGCTGGCTAGAGATCTCGTCATTAGCTCCCAGTGAAAGCAAACAGTCGACGATGTTCTTGAGGAAATCCGTATCTGTAACTACTGTGGTTGTTGGGTTTTTCATCCAGGCATCTGCTATCTTAAAACAGCTTTTTGGCATGCTGATCGCTTGTGTTGGAGTTGTAAGCAAGACCAATAAGGCCACAACTCGACTGAAATGAAAGCGGAAGTGCTTGCGGCTTTTTGAAAACATTTCAGATGTTAGATGGTCGTTTTTTTGTTTGGAAGTGATCTCCGGATGTAGCAATTTGGAAAGATTAAATGCTTGAATAGCAGATCTCAAAGAGGTTTAAGAAACAGCAGCTCCTTTCGCAGACTGCGCGGGCGAGTAGTCCCTCTTTCCCCAGGGTGCTGCTTTTGCTCAGGCCGTCAAAAGCGGCGAAAGCGAAAGTAAACTGCGACCAACCGCTGACCGAGGAGCCCGTTGAGTCTGGGAAAATCTGGGCGCGTTCCATCACAGGCGGCCAGAGATTACTTCATGTAGCCGTCATGATGATTTGACTTACAGACTTTGTATGGGTGCTGGTGATTTGAATTGACCAATGAGAGTGCAGAAAGCAGTCTGCTGTCGTGTGCCCGTAGACGCCGAAAAAGGCGAACGCATGGGAAGATAGCAAAACAGCTGAATAATATCCGAGTTTTCTCGATCTAAAATCACAGTGCAATCACCGAGAAGAGTAAATACGATGGGGAAATTATCTGGCTACATGGATATGGTGTTTTTTATGGAATTCCTTGCCTTATTTTGTTTTTTTTGTTTTTTTTTATATATTATTATTTTGTGATGCGAGAGTGATTTGTCAGGTCGCCTCCGGAGTATTACGGCCGAGTCTCCTGCCTTTCACTTCGTTCTTATAGGAGACTACACCGAACAATGCCCGACTCAAAAGCTAGCTTCAAAAGGCCCCACATTAACTCCGGATTACACGGAAGAAACAAACACAATTCCATTTAGAGGTAGGTGAAGTTTATTTCTACACTCACGTTGTATTTTGCATTTTGAGAACTGAAGTGAAGTTACCATACAAAGCCTGTAAGTCAAATCATCATGACGGCTACATGAAGTAAGCTTGGGCCGCCTGTGGTTCCATTCGACCAAAATTTCCGGTTTGAATTTCCGAAATTTCCGCGTGCCGAACGGAGCGGTATTTTCCACTTGAACGAACCGGTCACCTCAAAATGGCGCGTTTGTAGTCCGACTCTTGCTTGTTACTCAACGATTTTACAAGTTAACAGAAAATATCCTGCAGAACAACGAGGGCAGAGTAAAACCAGCGAGCTGCTTCAAAAGGAGAAGTAAAGTTACCTTTATTTAGAATTATTTTGAGCTCAATCGTTCGAAATATGGGCAGAACTTCTCTCTCACAAATTGGACGAATACCCGAACAAAAGTTATCGCCGCTGATATCGAAACATGTCAAGGAAATACTTTTTAGTCGCGCGAGACGAAGAAACATTCACCACGTTGGGTAAAAGCCTCTCGCAGTCATCTTTTGTGACATTAGGGTCTTGACGAGAGCTTTATCCGGCAGCTTGAGAAACGAAACTGAGTGGAAATGTTCAATGGAACAGTAAAATTTGCGGAATTTCCAATTTTCCGGAAAAATGGACAACCTCTAGAGGTTTACCGACATTTCCTAAATGAATTTCCGGAAATTTTCTGTTCCATTCGATTTTGAACCGGAATTTTCGGAAATTTTGGTCGAATGGAACGCGCCCCTGTGACCCTCTTCCGCGGCATGATTTTATTCTGTCAGCGGTCACCCCACATTATTAATATTCACCTTCATGTACTCAGCAAGGGCAGTTACCACTGCTATGTAGGTTATTTCTTCGCTTTGCTTGGGGTTAGCACGGTTAGGTTTGCCTGGGGTTAGCACGGTTAGGTTTGCTTGGGGTTAGCACGGTTAGGTTTGCTTGGGGTTAGCACGGTTAGGTTTGCTTGCGGTTAGCACGGTTAGGTTTGCTTGGGGTTAGCACGGTTAGGTTTGCTTGCGGTTACCACGGTTAGGTTTGCTTGGGGTTAGCACGGTTAGGTTTGCTTGCGGTTAGCACGGTTAGGTTTGCTTGCGGTTAGCACGGTTAGGTTTGCTTGGGGTTAGCACGGTTAGGTTTGCTTGCGGTTAGCACGGTTAGGTTTGCTTGCGGTTAGCACGGTTAGGTTTTCTTGGGGTTAGCACGGTTAGGTTTGCTTGGGGTTAGCATGGTTAGGTTTTCTTGGGGTTAGCACGGTTAGGTTTGCTTGGGGTTAGCATGGTTAGGTTTGTTTGTGGTTAGCACGGTTAGGTTTGCTTGGGGTTAGCACGGTTAGGTTTGCTTGCGGTTAGCACGGTTAGGTTTGCTTGCGGTTAGCACGGTTAGGTTTGCTTGGGGTTAGCATGGTTAGGTTTGCTTGCGGTTAGCACGGTTAGGTTTGCTTGCGGTTAGCACGGTTAGGTTTGCTTGCGGTTACCACGGTTAGGTTTGCTTGGGGTTAGCACGGTTAGGTTTGCTTGCGGTTAGCATGGTTAGGTTTGCTTGCGGTTAGCACGGTTAGGTTTGCTTGCGGTTAGCACGGTTAGGTTTGGTTGCGGTTAGCACGGTTAGGTTTGCTTGCGGTTAGCACGGTTAGGTTTGGTTGGGATTAGTTCACTCTATTTAAGGTCTGCTTGCGGTTACTTCTACTCCATTTTGCTTGCGGTTAGCTTTCATTTGATTTTAGGGTAACTCTTTATAGCACTGTTCATTATATGTTGTTTAAATTTAGGGGGTTTGGTAGCCAGCTGCACTGTGACACAGTGGTTAAGTATGCCTCGTCGGCCAGGGTTCGACGCTCAGACCCTGCATAGTTTTTCGTCAGACTTCATAATACTTAGAATTTTAGTTGAAGAAGAAGGGGGTCACAGAATTCGCTACCCGATTGACTAGAGCTTTGAAAGCAATTTGCGCGACGACGGGGAAGACTTCTTTGCCGATATGGCGAGTTTTGAGGATTTAAAGGAAAAGGTTGCAGATTCTTGGCGGTTTGGTTAAAAAGCAAAGGACTGAGGCTTTAGGCGCCCTATAGATATTTGAGTGTTTGAGATATTATCCCGTTCTCGGAGCTAAAACTGCACCAAGAGATGTTGGAGTTCTGTGGCAGTTTGATTACTGCGCTTGATCTCGACGTCAGTAGCATAATAAAAGCTACTAAAAAGTTGAAACGGTAATAAATTTTCCCGAGGGTGGGGGCATTTAAATGGATTTTTTGCCCAGGTAGGGGAGAATTTGAACACAAATTTTCCAAAAATTCAAATTCCCGGGGGGATGTTGAAGCTTCGATTTGACTGGTACATAACCTAAACACAAGATAGCCTGCGTAGCCGGCGGGATTTGAGTGTGCGAGCTACTCACTCAGCATTCGCGAGCGAAGCCCGCGAGCTCAAACGCTCCAACGACGGCCTCCCCAATAACAAAAGCACTTCGCCGCGAATGCCGCCAGCTAGAAATCACCCCCACCCCCCACCCCTCAAATGTTAAATGGTCAGTCCATTAGCGCAGGCCTCCCAAATCGCACGGTTTTGCCGTGAGACTCACGGTTTTTAGGGAAATGTCACGGTCTCTTCATGAGATGCAAAAATCTCAAGGTAAACAGATTTACCACAGGGCACCCATACACGTAGTGCGTCTGTTTATGTGTTCCAGATATAAAGAAATGTATGGGAATGAGTAGGTGACAGTAACAAAACGATCTATTATAGTATTATAGATCTATTATAGTATAAAAATAGTCACAAAACATTTTCTTACGTTAATGAAAGCACACGAACTTTCTACTTTATAAATTATAAAACAGCAATTTACGCACTTCCATTAATTACATTGCGGTAGTGTTAAAACACTATTTACGATTCACAACCTTGTATTACTCAATGCATAAGCAAACTTTGAAATTACGGAGGAAGGGTTACTGACACCCCACAATATATTTCACAAGCAATGTGCACTTTACAGATAATAACAAGGTAACGGGAACGTTAAGTCGACTACAGTTACGCTCCATACAACTTTGTACGTGACAGAGTTTACAAAAGGACCTTGCGCTACCCACAGAACTACTTTTTGAACTTACTGTCAACCCCTCTGAACGTGTAAAATACTTCAGTTGCACCTTCATACTCCTTTCCTGTCTTAAAAAATATTCGTTTTGTCAGAACTGTACTGTTTGCTTTTTTTTAATATTTAGTCTGAAGTAATCCCTTCGAGCGTTACAAAGAGGAAAAGGACTTAAGAACGTAAGTTCAATGCAATTTAAAGAAACGTTTGTGGCTTTCAGAACCGAAAAAGGGTCGTGTTTTTGTCTTGTGCACCACTGGGTGTTTAAAGAATGATTACTTGTTTTGAAAACTTTGTAAAGCTATGACGCAGAAATTTGCACACAAACCAAGTTGATAGTCTAATTAGACTTCCTGATTCAATCAGTAGGAAAAACCAGGGGCATGAAATATAAGCTACATTGCATTTCTTTAAGTATTTGAGTAATTCTTAGTATTGGAAGATTGTATGTCGTGTAAAAATAATATTTACCGCTTCCACGCATTAAAGTTTAAGCATTTGTGGCACAAAGGGCTTGTTTGATAACTTATTTCAGTATGCCAGTGCCCGGCATGCATACAACACAAGGTATACATCGAGACAAAATTTCTGCAAACCACGTCTTCGTACCAACGTTGGAAAACAGATGTTCTCCAACCAGGCAGTAGATCTGTGGAATGATATTCCTCAAAACCTGTCAGAACAGTGCTGTCTCTAAGCATGATTTAGCAGGTCCGTGTTTTTGTGTTTTTTCCTACCCTTGCTGCTCTCATTTTTATTTAAATAAACTAGGCTATAAGCTATTAGGGGCTATAAGCTATTAGGGCTAACTCGAAAACCTCACGCCGTGAGGTTCTTTTAGCCCATCTAGACTCCATTTTCACCATTATTTGCATTGCTAATTAGTTTTGTTCTTATGTATACAATTTTAGCTCTGTAATTATAATGTTGTGAGTCAAATAAAGATTGTTGTTGTTGTTATGCTTCCACCAAGGAACGTTACAATGAAAATTCCTGTAATAATTTTGCAACGCATATCAGCTACGACTATGAATTTACCCCTACCAGTCTCACGTCAATAACTAAGTGCAATACCGCGGAAACAGCTAGTTTTGTTAATTCCACCTAGTCCTTTGTCCTAAACTGGATACCTAAGAAGGGGATATTGAGTAGGTATTTTAGTATTTTTTTTGGGAAGTTCTAACTAGGGGCAGCTAGGGAATGTCGCGCCCTATCCCAAAATTCGAAATTATTCTGAGAGATAAGAGTGAGAAACGTTCTTAGTTTGACCGTGTTGACAGGGGAATTTTAAGAGAAATCTCACTGGGTCCCAGTCCGTTTTTTTCACTCTTCTGTGTAATCCACAGTGGTTTGTCTTCTCCTGCGTATCCAGTGAAAGCAAAAGATCCGCGCCAGCCTGGGAATACAGGCTCCTTAGCGCCCAGTCTCTTGAGAGCGTCAATCGCTGAGGACATGTGCAAGGAACCTTCATCTTGAATGGCGACTAAAACGATTTTACTGAAATGACGAAAACGAACATTTTGTAAGAAACAATAAACAAAAGCTGTTAAGGGGGCCTAGTCAGCCTCCGCTATTTTCGATGGCATCGAAATTATGGCAATTGTATGATGAAGCGAAATTGTATTGTATTGCTGTAGGTTATGTTACTGGAAGTGTTCAAATTACCTTTAACAAGTTTCTAAGGGATTTCTTTCGTTTTGACAGGATCCACGTAAAATAGAACACTTAAATTTTCGCATTTAAACAATAAGAAAGGTGTGGCTGACTGGGGCCCTTTAAACTATTAGCTTAGGTAGAAAGCTCTTCCGTCGACTCGGGAGATTGCGCCTCCTTTCAACAGCATTAGCCTTTGGGTTTTTTTTTATCCTTCAAATTTGTGAAATTTTGGTTAGTCAACGAAATGGGCGTGAACCTAGTCGAATTTTACGAGCAACGTCTCGTTGACTATCTGTAGACTTAACATTAATGGCCTTATGCGCCGTGTGCCAAAACGGGGGAACAGGCACAGTGAAAGTTGTTTAATTTTCTCGTCGCTTTATGAGTTCTTTACTTTAGGTCCCTCAAAGTACAAAGCAATACAAACATGTACGTCAGCCTGTACACATACTTTCCTTTGATGTCATTGAGATATTCTCTCAGGCGATTAGCGGCTGATGGACTCCAAAACGTGTCAAATCCTCTTGCCCTGAGAACCCAACCTGAATATAAAGTAACGGCCCTCACCAAAATTGTCTCGAGAATTATGTAAGCATTCAGTTTTGCCATACACTCTGACCTGACAATAGAAACTTGAAGATCAAACCACTTTGCCTGCCTTCATTCAGGCTTAGGTATGAACTGGCCGAGCGCGAATTACGGACGGGGTAAACTGGTAGTGAGCGCGATCGGGGAAGCGGGACGAAAAGGGGATAATGGAAATTAAAGGAAAAGCGTTTCCTCCTTCCCTCGCACGAATAATTTCAATTTTTTCTTTTTACCCGCGGGTCGAACATGGCTTTTAACAGTTCAGAATATCACATTTCCCGAGTCCTCGAAAAAGGGCAGATCCCAGATACTGTTTTTACCCATTCACGGCCCTCATTAAATGAATTCAAAGAAAGCCACTTCGCTTATTGGTTCTCTTTCTCTGCTGCCCATTGTAAGATTCCACTGACCTTCAAAGGAAAATTTTGGGTGAATTCTAAGAAATGCTACCATTACCTGTCGCACCGTCGACAACCACAACATTGTATCCCCTGAGGTGAGGCGAATAGTCCTTTCCATTCACCTCGATATAGGCAAAACCACAGGTGCTTGGCTTTCTTCCTGGATCATCGCAGCCTTCGCTTCGGATGTGAATTTCCACCACAGGCCAAGGAACTGTAAGAATGACAAAAATGATAGGCCATCCCCTGGGGAGTCGGACCCCAGGCAAAACTAACAAAAGTTTATGTGGACTTACAGGGAGATATGAATATTTTACCCTGGAGGTGGGCGAAATGAGAGCTTTTGTTTTCATATGCCTCGCAAAAAACGGTTCATGAGAAAGAAAAAACTGAACTGTTTAATCGGTATGCAGCTTTTTCGAGAGAGGTTGTCATTAAAAATCGTATTCCTCAATACCGAAAGGATTTATGGATAATAGCTGCTTACACTTGACTTGTTTTAACCTGCACGACTTTCAATTAGCCATTTCCTAAACGAGCATGGGACTGGGTACAAAAATCTAAAATCGATTGAAACGAAAAATTGAGTCTGGCACGTACTAGCCCTCCTATGCAGGCGTTATTAGAGGATTGCGTTACCACCCGTCCCCGGACGAGTGTAACGCAATCCCCTAATAACGGCCGCGTAGGAGACTAGGCACGTACAAGATCATCCAAAATAATGTAAAAAATACCAAATTTCAGCATTACTGGCTCAAACGCAAATATATAGTATACTTTTGAAAAGTTGAAATTTAAAAGAGCTTTGCATGGTTTGGGGTAGCCTGCGAGCAGGCTACGGCTAGACAGGGGTGGGTCGAGGACAGTTGGGCACCGTTCCCTACCCACCACGACCCACCCCTGGAGCCTGTTCACAGGCTAGGTTTGGGGGCCAGCTCTCTTAATTTCAGCTTTTCAAACGTATACTCCAGTTGTGCGTTTCAGCCAATAATGCTGGAATTTAGTAAACTTGCATTAATTTGGATGACCTTTCACGTGCCAGACCAGACCTGTGCCAGTCTCAATTTTTCGTTTCAATCGATTTGAAATATTTGTACCCAGTCCCTGCTCGTTTAGAAAATGGCTAATTGATGAGTGCATGGTGTAATTTGTAGAAAACCCCTGGAGTCTTAATAAATCTTCTAAATTACCTGTCTTCCCAGTCACTGCGATAAGTTCAAGGCTTGAATGATACTTGGCTAACTCCTTACGCCTCTTCGCCGTGTTTTCCCATAACAATTCCAACTTGGGAAGGGTTTCCTCAAGAGAGTTGTAGCTTTTAATAGAGCAAGCGGCAAAGCCAGCAGAAGGAAGGCATGTCAAACCGATTGCCGCAGGACTGGCAAAAAACATCGTGCCAACACAAACGGTAGTTAAACCAGCAGCGTAAACAAGGGACCGTCTTTTATCGATTCCCCCTTGCGTGACATCCTTGTGAATAGTATCGATCAAGGCCTTGAGATCTGCGGAGAAACGACTCAGCATTCCCAGTAACGGAAAAACGGTGTTTTGTAAACTAGTGATATCACCGCTTTTCCACTGCAGAATAAGCTGGTCGTTTATAAAATTAAGAACGGGTCTCATTTTCTCCTGTAACACCTCAAAGTCATGTCGATTTTTCTTGTGCAGGTTTGTTTCCAGATTCATCGTCCGATCGTGCAATTCGTAGCTTCTGTAAGCTAAGTAGGCGGACAAGAGAAGGCCGGCTTTGTCTTTAGCAACAGGTAAGACTTTTTCAATCAGTTCTGGGAGCTTCTGGATGAGGTCTTGTAGCTGCCGAGAGATCTCGTCATTAGCTCCCAGTGAAAGCAAACAGTCGACGATGTTCATGAGGAAATCCGTATCTGTAACTACTGTGGTTGTTGGGTTTTTCATCCAGGCATCTGCTATCTTAAAACAGCTTTTTGGCATGCTGATCGCTTGTGTTGGCGATGTAAGCAAGACCAATAAGGCCACAACTCGGCTGAAATGAACGCGGAAGTGCTTCCGGCTTTTTGAAAACATTTCAGATGTTAGATCGTCGTTTTTTGGTTTGGAAGTGATCTTCGGATGTAGCAATTTGGAAAGATTAAATGCTTGAATAGCAGATCTCAAAGAGGTTTAAGAAACAGCAGCTCCTTTCGCAGACTGCGCGGGCGAGTAGTCCCTCTTTCCCCAGGGTGCTGCTTTTGCTCAGGCCGTCATGCGCAGGTCATGCGTGACGCGAAAGTAAACTGCGACCAACCGCTGACCGAGGAGCCCGTTGAGTCTGGGAAAATCTGGGCGCGTTCCATCACAGGCAGCCCAAGCTTACTTCATGTAGCCGTCATGATGATTTGACTTACAGACTTTGTATGGGTGCTGGTGATTTGAATTGACCAATGAGAGTGCAGAAAGCAGTCTGCAGTCGTGTGCCCGTAGACGCCGAAAAAGGCGAACGCACGGGAATTAAGATAGCAAAACAGCTGAATAATATCCGAGTTTTCTCGATCTAAAATCACAGTGCAATCACCGAGAAGAGTAAATACGATGGGGAAATTATCTGGCTACATGGATATGGTGTTTTTTATGTAATTCTTTGCCTTATTTTGTGGTGCGAGAGTGATTTGTCAGGTCGCCTCCGGAGTATTACGGCCGAGTCTCCTGCCTTTCACTTCGTTGTTATAGGAGACTACACCGAACAATGCCCGACTCAAAAGCTAGCTTCAAATGGCCCCAAATTAACTCCGGATTACACGGAAGAAACAAACACAATTCCATTTAGAGGTAGGTGAAGTTTATTTCTACATTCACGTTGTATTTTGCATTTTGAGAACTGAAGTGAAGTTACCATACAAAGCCTGTAAGTCAAATCATCATGACGGCTACATGAAGTAAGCTTGGGCCGCCTGTGGTTCCATTCGACCAAAATTTCCGGTTTGAATTTCCGAAATTTCCGCGTGCCGAAAGGAACGGTATTTTCCACTTGAACGAACCGGTCACCTCAAAATGCGCGTCTGTAGTCCGACTCTTGCTTGTTACTCAACGATTTTACAAGTTAACAGAAAATATCCTGCAGAACCATGAGGGCAGAGTAAAACCAGCGAGCTGCTTTAAAAGGAGAAGTAAACTTACCTTTATTTAGAATTATTTTGAGCTCAATCGTTCGAAATATGGGCAGAACTTCTCTCTCACAAATTGGACGAATACCCGAACAAAAGTTATCGCCGCTGATATCGAAACATGTCAAGGAAATACGCGAGACGAAGAAACATACACCACGTTGGGTAAAAGCCTCTCGCAGTCATCTTTTGTGACATAAGGGTTATGACGAGAGCTTTATCCGGCAGCTTGAGAAACGAAACTGAGTGAAAATGTTCAATGGAACAGTAAAATTTGCGGAATTTCCAATTTTCCGGAAAAATGGACAACCTCTAGAGGTTGACCGACATTTCCTAAATGAATTTCCGGAAATTTTCTGTTCCATTCGATTTTGAACCGGAATTTTCGGAAATTTTGGTCGAATGGAACGCGCCCCTGTGACCATCTTCCGCAGTATGATTTTATTCTGTCAGCGGTCACCCCACATTATTAATATTCACCTTCATGTACTCAGCAAGAGCAGGTACCACTGTTATGTAGGTTATTTCTTCGCTTTGCTTGCGGTTAGCGCGGTTAGGTTTGCTTGCGGTTAGCACGGTTAGGTTTGCTTGGGGTTAGCACGGTTAGGTTTGCTTGCGGTTAGCACGGTTAGGTTTGCTTGGGGTTAGCACGGTTAGGTTTGCTTGGGGTTAGCACGGTTAGGTTTGCTTGCGGTTAGCACGGTTAGGTTTGCTTGGGGTTAGCACGGTTAGGTTTGCTTGCGGTTAGCACGGTTAGGTTTGCTTGCGGTTAGCACGGTTAGGTTTGCTTGCGGTTAGCACGGTTAGGTTTGCTTGGGGTTAGCACGGTTAGGTTTGCTTGCGGTTAGCACGGTTAGGTTTGCTTGGGGTTAGCACGGTTAGGTTTGCTTGCGGTTAGCACGGTTAGGTTTGCTTGGGGTTAGCACGGTTAGGTTTGCTTGCGGTTAGCACGGTTAGGTTTGCTTGCGGTTAGCACGGTTAGGTTTGCTTGCGGTTAGCACGGTTAGGTTTGCTTGCGGTTAGCACGGTTAGGTTTGCTTGGGGTTAGCACGGTTAGGTTTGCTTGGGGTTAGCACGGTTAGGTTTGCTTGCGGTTAGCGCGGTTAGGTTTGCTTGGGGTTAGCTCGGTTAAGTTTGCTTGCGGTTAGCACGGTTAGGTTTGCTTGCGGTTAGCACGGTTAGGTTTGCTTGCGGTTAGCACGGTTAGGTTTGCTTGGGGTTAGCACGGTTAGGTTTGCTTGCGGTTAGGACGGTTAGGTTTGCTTGCGGTTAGCACGGTTAGGTTTGCTTGCGGTTAGCACGGTTAGGTTGTAGTTTAAATTTAGGGGATTTGGTAGCCAGCTGCACTGTGACACAGTGGTTAAGTATCCTCATAATGTTACGTGAAAAAGAATTTTGAGCACACTGAATTTGGCGACGATATTGATTAGAATGAGAGAGAGAAGATGCATGAAAATTGGAGCGAAAACCCTTCGGAATAACTTTAGAATGAAGGCAACGGCCGATAAAGTTTATGTGACTACAAAACCTGGTTTTAGCGAAGATGAGAATGGCTAAACGGAAAGCTAGATTATTACTAATATGGGGAAAAGGAAAAAGATAACTTACGATTTCCTGGCGTAGCTCCTTTGTGAGTTTCTTCAGGCTTGGCATCTTCTTGTTGTCGGTCTTCTGGTCTGAAATCTGTGGAATAAAGAATACTAGTGCAAGAGATTAGTGGTCGCAGCGATAAACAACAAATGAATAGAGGGGGTAAGTTTCTAAAGAAACTATGGTGCTGCGTCGGTGGGAAGTATAACAATATAATTTGGTTTTATCAACTGGGTTGATAATGTCAATTGGCCACCGTAAAGAAATTCAAGTGCTGGCGTTTCGAGCGTTAGCCCTTCGTCGGTGCGAATCAAGGAATTGTGCGTCGTGTGTCTTTATATACAGAAAGATGGAGCTTCGCTATTGGCTGGTGCCTGGTAACGTGAAAACTTCGGAATAAATTAGTTGAATGAAAAGCGTTCGTTGATACCGTGAGGATTGAGAGTGCCGATTTGAAAAATAAATTTTTGTTCTAGAGTTTTACGGCTTTCCGTGTTTCCTTGGTGAAGGGAAAGGCCGCAGACTGCCATATGTTGCTTAGAATGACATAGGTAGATGAAATCCATCACAGTGTTATTGATCATGCACAATTCAGGTACTGGCCTTCCAAAGATGGGTACCATGTCGGAGTAACGACAGGGGTAGGCAATGCAAATCGCTTCAGCAGGATGCAAAGGCCTTCTGTTCCCTCGCACACTGTTCCTTGCTCACACGTGAAGACGGCAGGAATTTCAAGTGCATCTACTAGTCGGGGAATATGGTGTTTTTCTACTCTGAAGTTAGCTTTGCACTCGGCTTCATTCTTCATTCATTCATTCTTGTCCGGTTATGGCAATTAGATATTTATTACAGGAGCCAACATTGAGATTGTGGTCTGTCGCCTTTGAAATGAAATCTAGGATAGTCTCCGTAGGGAACATCCAAATTATCTGACGTATATTCTTCATGAAGCAGTAAGAACTCGATATCATCTATAAAGCCACTTGCATGACTTAAAAACAACGCTTCTCGAGTTTCTCTGAAAGAAGCCATGACTTCCAAGTGAGGAAAACAGCTAGCAGCTCGCGTTGTCGCTGGCATTCAAAACAAATTCTTAACTTGATTTTCCCGCCACGAACGCCGTACGCTCGCCCCAGGCCCTCTTCGACCATCGCGTTCTTCACGGCGTCCGCGTTCCTGTATCTTAAAGACTCAAGTGTTGGCGGTCGAAATATTCATCGAAACACAAAAGAGCGAAAGCCTGGGTTCCAGGTTGCACGCGCGTTGAAAACTTTCAAAAACGGCTTCAATCGCTCAAACTGTTTACAGTCTTTGGTGCTGTTACTTCTCAGAAATAAGCAACAGATTCGTTTTCAAGATGAATATGGATTGGGACTGAATTAAGCTGCGAAGGGAAAACTCCAAAGTTTGACGTGAAACTCGTTGAAGGGACCGTTTATTTTTGCCGTGTTCTGCCGAGGCACAGCGAGTGGACAGAACTTTGTATTAATTCATCTGGCTTTAGAGAATTTCCGAATGGAATAAAGGTTAAAGTTAGTTGTTAAAATTCTGTTTCTACAGTTTGGCTTTGAGTTACTTTATGTGATTTGAAGTTTGTAATTCCGTAAGTGTCGAATCGGTTCGCTCGCACTTTTACTTCGTGAAAGCAAGTCTTCATCAAGTCTTCAAAAATCAAATAGACGTGAGCCAGCGGCCTCGTGAGCTACCCAAAATGTGATGAAAAAATTCGTGGTCGATTAGAGCACGTACCACGGCGAAATTTATGATCAATAACACCATATTTTTGACTATCTAAATCATTCTTAGAACAGTTGTCCAATAACAAGAGTTTTTGCTTATACTGTTTTTATTCTCTCAATTTTGATCACGTACGTGACAGCATTATAAAATAACAGCAATATCTCTGTCTTTGGGTCATGGAACAATCACTCATAATGTTGACCTGGTACTTGGCCAATTTTTTCAGTTACTCCTTCGAGACTTTAATACTCCATTCAGTCGAGTCCCATTACCATTAATATTGGAAACAGTCAAGAGAAATCATGACAATACAACCTTGACGAGATATTTGGCTTCCAGGGTTTATTTAAAATATATACTATATAATATTCCTTGTACAATGGTGTACACGTATAGACGTCTGAAACCTTGCTCAGAGGATTGAGTATAAAAATTGCCCTGGTAAATAATTATATGACCACATCAGAATTGTGTTGCTTATAGAAAAATAACAACATAACAGGTAGGCAAATAATGAGGATAATGTGAAATGCATGTGCATATATTATATATAAGTATAAATTACAAAGGTACATGCATATGATGAAAATATATTATATAGCACATATGAAATCTTTCATCGTATATTTCTTTTTACAAATGAAGTTAAATAACTGGCACATTAATAAGTAATGCAAGCATACATCAATAATTCTCCGTGAAACGGACTTTTTTAAACCTGGAGTGTATTTTCCCCAGCTAAAATTTTGCATCAAAGTAAATTCAAATTATTTGGAGGTTGCTGTTGGTTGGGTTCAATATGCAACAAATGCAGCCTACACAATTAAATGTTAATTTCCAATTAAACATGTCCCAAGAAAAGGGGACAGACTTGGTTGAAAGTGATTACCATTATAATGCAATAGTTATAACACTCTGAGTGGCTAACCTTTCAACTAGGATAAATAGCACATCACATGCGTGCAAGCTAGATGTGTAGGATTAATGACTGAGCACTTTTGTGACTAATGATGTCTTTCTTAAATCCTTTAATACAATTCTGGTTAAATGCATAATCAACAGTGATCCAGATTGCTGTCAGTTACAAGGACTTTTGGGCAAATTGCCAAGCCTGAAAACATTATTTGTGAGGAATCATACAAGAGGCAAAATGAAAACAACATAAAATTGACTGCAATAGCGAATGTAGGAAACGAAAATCCATCAGTGTGATGATTTGTGCTCGAATAAATGTTGTAGTTTAAAAGGAATTTCAGGTCAAAACGACTCCTGGCTACTTTGATTTGTAGTTTGCATTGATAAATCTGGTCAGAAGCTTGTTACCTAGGTGATACGCTTCTGATCTGGAACATAGGAAAACACAAATCAAACTAGTTTGAAATCATTGTTTCAGTCACGTGTAGTTGACAGCAAGTGATTCAGATGTTGTTTAAATCTTTGCATACAAGACTAAATACTTTATGGATAAATGTGGATATAAAACTACAAGGAAGAAAACTTTATATTTTAAATGCCAAACGCAGCATTGTAAAGCAAGCAGTTTAGAGAGGTAGTGCAATGACATCTTCAACACTTGACAACACGTTTTAAATTCTTGCTAATGGCGTCTCAATATTTGGAGACTGTTGAACAGTGCTAGCACATGTGTTCCATATCAGGTTGAAAATTTGGAAGTTGTTCTCTTGAGTACGATACAAAAGAAGTAACAACCCAGGGAGCAAGACAAGAACCACTTCAAAAGTTTTCAAAAACCTGAGCCCATATGGCTTGGACCTGAAGGTAGGTTTACATAAAGGTTAACCTTTCTTTCTTGATAAATAGTTTGATCATACTGTGATAATTAATGAGCATGTGAGACCTGCTCCATGCAATCTTGTTTTCTGTTTAATACGATACAATACTTGCTAACTTCCTGCATTACAAATACACTGCAAATGTCTGGCATAATGTCGACCTCTTAATATGATTGGATAATAAATACGATTCTAACACTAAATTCCAACCACGTTTTCGTTGGCTTCTTAAGAAGGCTATAATATTCATACTTTGCTTGGTAAAAAGGTGGAAACACAAAACATGCTGCATCGAGACAACTGTTTTCAGAATTGAATCACTGCGCATTGAGATAAAAGTTATTCAGTAGTTATTATGTTGGATAATATATACATGACTGCCTGTGCAAACAAAATAATTATAAAAACATACTTCTTGTAGGTTAAGTTAGGTAGGACAGTACTATAAAGTCGTGACTGGTCAGGTAATAAATCCATTAAGTCAATCTCAAGCTACCATTTTAGTACGTTATTGCGTGAAATTATCACAACATCAAATTAACATGCTTTTTTTTATTGCAAAAACTTGATGTCCCGAGTCCTGGAAAGGAAACTTGTTTAGTTATCAGAAGATGAGCCAAACAAATTCTCCAAACCTAAAAAAGCAAATGTCGCAAAATGTCCCATTCAAAACCACGAAATTGAGTTGTTGCAAAAATTTCAAGTAATAAGGTATTAATTATAAATTCTTATATTAAAGCTAATGAAAATCTGTACTTTTTGCTACAGAACTAATACTAATTATCAGGAATTTAACTGCATAGGTTGAGTCTCTGTTTCATTAAATAATGTTAAGGATAATTTGCTCATGCCCCCAACTTGAATCATATAGAAAATAAAATAATCTGAAAACATAGATGAAGGCCATTGACTGTTCTTTGAGTATGTCTGAATCAAGTAAGCAGTTATTAAAAGTTGAACGGTGACAAAAAAGTCCAAACCCATGTAGGGATTTCATTGTTTCTGTTTCATTTTGCTTCTCACTGACACGACTTTCTTTTTTGCCCTTTTGAAGAAAGTCAAGTACAGCAATTCAGTGTGCAAGACGGGTGAGTTAAAGAAACTTACCCCCAGTCCACAGACTACCTACTGACCCTCTAGTCCGCGGACTACCCTACGAACTAGTCTGTGGACTACCCTTCAGACTACCCCTACGGACTACCCTTAATAATCAGCCAAATTTACCACTGCAGGTTAAAGAAACACAAGAAACTTACCTAGCTACTGACGCAATCATACAAAACACCCGCCATCTTGCTTTTTTGGCAAAGAATGGGGCACGACTGAAAGAAGACTGGGTCGAAAAGCAAGATGGCGGGTGAAAATCACGATGGCAGGTGTTTTAAATGATCACACCGGTAGCTAGGTAAGTGTCTTGTATTTCTTAACCCACAGAAGTGAATTTGGTTGACTATTAAGGGTAGTCCATAGGGTAGTCCGCAGGGTAGTCCAGGGACTAGTCCATAGGGTAGTCTACGGACTAGTCCATAGGGTAGTCCACTACCCTATGTACCGCTCACTCGTACTCGTTACGAAGCTGTCGGAACTATAATAACAAAATGTGTAACACAAAAAGACTGTCAGAATTTGTAACTGTGAAATACTCAGATTTTTTGTCATAAGATAAATGTTTATTATGTGTAATATGCGCACAATCCTGTTATCCAGCTCTTAGCTGCAAGTGGGTCTGAATAAACAACTCTATCTATCTATCTATCTAGTCCGTAGGGTAGGCCGCGCACTAGCGGGTCAGTGGGTAGTCCGCGGACAGGAGGTCAGTTTTTTTCAACTCACCCGTGCAAGACCACCAACATGATGCAAAAAACGTGCACAATGCAAATTGTTTAACTTGATCTGGGCAAATTCCAGGGCCAGGGTTCAGTCCATCATTTTCTTGAGTAATTTTAATAAAATGAGTACACGCTTATTTGTTATTTTTAGTTGGTTAAAAGCATAAATACAGTTTGGCATATAAATATTAAATAAAGTGAACAGTTTTGAATGGTAGTCAAGTGACCTTCACCTAGCTACGATTATACACCAGTACAAAAATAAAGCAAGTAATATCATACAATAAGAAATTTGGTTAATTAATCAACCACATTGATCACTTCAATTTTATATTTGTGAAAGCCTGTCATTTTCATTTTCTTTACATAAAATTGTCATAAAGGAGTGTATCGCAGATTAAGAGGCATGGTAAGGTAGTCTTTTTGTGTAATATGCATGTATATGTAGTAGCCACTAACCATAATATTGTTAGAATTTAGATAATACCAGTAGCATACCAGTTCATTTTGAGGAAGAATGTCATTAATTTTTGTACAAACTAAGTTACTTTTAAAAAATTATGTTTGGATGCATTGACATGCCCCCAGTAAAATCTAAGGAACATTGACCTTGAACAACAACATCCACACAGTGAAGTACAACTCATACATCAACAGATATGTCCTTCATGTGACTTCTAGATGAGGCCTACAAAATGGGCAAAAAAATCCTTAAGTTTTTTTGCAAGTAAATTTAGGTACATTTTGTAAGTAACAAAATGAGTGACCAGAAACAACATTTGAACTGGGTAGAATTGAAGATACACTGACAATGATTGCTTCTCTTGCATAAATGATCACATCACTCTTCAAAAAAGGGACAATGATGCACGAGGAAGGTGAGGGACAGGAGAATCTGATGTGGTCACCAGTGTCAAGCCACCTTAAATACAGAATGTGAATATGTCAGAGAAGGTAACTGATGATGAAAGTTGCTTACTTGTATTGTATTGGTCTGTTTATCTCTGTGTAATTCAACAGACAGGCTACTTGAAGAGGATCCTGGGTTACTGTGATCTGCCAGATTCAAAATAGTATATAAAATTAGAGATATCAAATGCACTCTGTGGGCTGAACACAGTCTCTCTGGGTGGTCAGCTGTATTACCCAACTTGGCATGGCTTTAATCATAAAAGCAAACATGATGACAAACTCGGCAGCAACTATATCTTTAAAAAGGCCTCACCAGCTCATAAAATGTGGTCAATAGTTTTGCATATTGCCAAGAGGGGTAAAATACGGCTGGTGCATGCGCAAATTGTGAGCGGATCATTACGTAAACAAATTGAATTTTCTCGAAATCTATTCATTAGAAATGATGATTTTTGGCATGCTTTCAGACAATATTATGACTCACACACCTTAAGTGTAAGCATGAAAATCTGACAGAGGAAATCAGCAATATGCTTAGAATTAAATAGAACAACAATTTCCAGCACATTCCACCTCTTATACTTTGATGGGTCAGTACTACCACTCTTTACACGTTGGACATCTGATTTCGTTAGTCACTTGAATGTATGATTCCAAACCGAATTGGACTCTAACTAGCTCAGTCAAGCTTTGCCATTATTAATAGCTGACAAACCTCTTTTACGGCCAAGATCTTGCTGACTTCCACTTTCTTCACTGCAAGACAAAACGTTTTGTGTCATAGGACTTAAATGTAGGGTAAACCTGAAGAAAATGCGTTCCTTAATAGAGTTTTGGTTTATTCAAATAACAAGGAGCCTGGGCATCTTCATGAAAAGCCATGTGAAACCCTGCCACAAGACCAACTGCTTTGGTTACTCTGTCCTGGCATACACAAATTAAATGTTAAGCCATTTTCGTATCTGAAAACCTGCTTATAATTTGACAATCTTGTCAATACTACCACCAACCACCTATTTAACTCCCCGATATTTAATACCCTGAAGAAATTTTCACCATCATTACAACCACACAAAATGTCTAACAAGATAAATAGTATCGATGCAAATATAAAATACAAATATTGTGTTCAATTCAGTTTTTTTCGCTGCATAGGCAGTAGTTTATAAAGAGTCCAAAATTAAATGAACTGTCACCACATTTATCTGTATCAGTACTTGCATCATCAAAATGTTGAAACTACACCTCAGAACAACCAACTTTCTAAAGCCCAATATGGTCATATTACAGGGTTTTACTGCTATAGAAATAACAGAAGCCTGGTGACCATTTAGGAACGAGATCAAATCAATGCTGCAGCTTCAAAGTTAATCATTGTAAATCTGCAGTAGTCAAAATTACCTGTCCTCTCCTGGCGCAGAACTTGTAAACACCTGCCGCGTAATGGGAGTGGAGCTATCACTGCTACCAGGTAAATGGTTGTTGGTTCTTACCTGAAGAGTATTTTGAAAATTGATATCAGTCTTACAATGTAATAGTGCAGTTCCATGCTTAGTAAATGTAAATTATGATTGACTTGTTTTCTGTACATCACTTGTGTCTGCTCCAAAACCTGGGTTGGTAAAAAAATTAGATTGATAAGAACAGCTTGGTTTCAAATTTGTAACCTCAAGCCAGAGTCAAGAGTTTCCATGCATGATTACGGCTTGCGAAACATACTGACTACTGTATAAAGCACTCCAAACTATTTTAATTACATGATCTCTTTGAAAACATTTCTGTAAGTCAGTTAGTGTGATTTTAAATTTGTAATGGATTAGTAGCTTCAATGTCCTTTCATTTCTATGATAACGTTTTTCGGTTTCAAGCTAGCTAGACAAGCTCAAGACTGGTAGGCCCTAAACTGTGATCTTACTGGAAGGGCCCTGATGCTGTTTTAGAGGATTCTTCAAAGAGAGGGAATCTATAATATCATCAATGACATCAGTCATTGATATTTTGTGTCAAATGGACAACATTAATTAAGCTCACCATTGCTGGTCCTAATGGCCACCTTGCAGCTGAAAAATAAAATAAACAGATGCTCATTACAAGTTCAATAAATATTGTTGCGAAACAACTACATTTTCACATTGGGGTAGGATTTCTCTGTTTTTCACTACTAGTAAAAATCAAATAATATTAATAATAATTGTGCAAAAACTGTAAAAACGGAACTCATAAAAAACACAGAAAATCAACAGGAAAAAGTCACTGCATAGAAACTTGGAGACACTGTTTATATAAGCTATGCTCAAAAACAGGCCAAGCATCTCTGTCACTAGTTGCCATTAGATAGCAACAGGATTCAGGCAGGGCTCGAAATTAACTTTTTCGTTCGGGAGCCAGCTGGCGACTAACGGAAAATTTTTGGTCGCCAGATCGTAAATTTTGGTCGCCAACTTATTTTATATATAACTTACACAAGAAAACGGTTCATACATAACTTTGTATGCAAGAAAAGCCACAATTGAAGAGCGAAAACAATTAGAAAAAACACGAGTAACAATTTGTTATAAACTACCGTTGTTCTCAGGTGATATGTCTGTGGTCCGAAGGTGATGGTTTTCGCCATAAACATTTGAAATGAAGCGAAGCATAAAACGTTCTAAGTCCGTAGTTTTCATTGTGAGACAAGCACCGGTCCTTGTGTATTTTCCCTTTGCTACTGCTTCCAAAAGCAGTTCTTTACTTTCGACTTGCTTACCTCGACTCAACCTCGTTCCCAGCGTCTCTCATCTTCCCGCCCCCCAAGAGAGAGCGAGAGAAAGATGAGAGACGCTGGGAACTAGGTTGACCCACAGGCAGCCCAAGCTCACGTTGTGATCAGTATCATGTCATGGCAAAAATATAAGAGTTTGTATGGGAATAATTTACAACACCTTTTAACAAACTGAAATACTGCCAAATCTTAAATAAAATTGCCTTACCTTACTTTCACTGTGTTTTTATTCTTGTCTGAACGCTTATTTTGCCGATTCTTGGCCATTTAGGCGAGTTATCGCTTTCTGGGTTCCCCACTACAAAGAAAAGAACAAGGCTGCACACTCCAGTTCGGAACGCCCGACGAGCCAAGCGAAAAATCCCAGCTTAAAATGGTCAAACGGCCTCAAATCCATCGCGAATTCCAAGAAGATATGTTCTAGTTTCATTTTAACTCAACAACAACTCAGTCCAGGCTCTGTCATCGATGTCAAGCGGCCGTTTCCTTTCAAATATCCAAGGTAAAAAGATCTCCATTGTGTCTGTACACGCTCGTCACGACACACGACCGTTAAAAAACTTCTTGGTAACCCCGCCTCGTTAACAAACTATACCTCACCGGAGTACCACACCG
>OX393562.1:32984242-33034242 GCA_947652115.1 Blastomussa wellsi
CGTGTACAGGCACAATGGAGATCTTTTTACCCTGGATTTTTTAAAGCAAACGGCCGCTTTGACATCGATGGCAGAGCCTGGACTGAGTTGTTGTTGAGTTAATATGAAACTAGAACATCTCTTCTTGGAATTCGCGATGGATTTGAGGCCGTTTGACCATTTTAAGCTGGGATTTTTCGCTTGGCTCGTTGGGCGTTCCGAACTGGAGTGTGCAGCCTTGTTCTTTTCTTTGTAGTGGGGAACCCAGGAAGCGATAACTCGCCTAAATGGCCAAGAATCGGCAAAATAAGCGTTCAGACAAGAATAAAAACACAGTGAAAGTAAGGTAAGGCAATTTTATTTAAGATTTGGCAGTATTTCAGTTTTTAAAAGGTGTTGTAAATTATTCCCATACAAACTCTTATATTTTTGCCATGACATGATACTGATCACAACGTGAGCTTGGGCTGCCTGTGGTTGACCTCGACTCTTTTCGCTGCCGACAAACAACGCCATGCTTGGCCCAGGCCCCTACACAACCACATTCCTCGTACCAGTCTCCAACCGGGAGGAAATAAAAATGGGCTCAGTGCAGTTTTTAGGTCTTCGTTTCATTTTAGACAGAACGTTTTAGGGAGTTATTACGGAAGCACCTCTTGAATTGAATCACTATCTTCTTAAGTTAAAGTATTAACAAACGCTAGGAACTATTCACTCCGGTACTTTTTTTTTTCTTTTTCTTTCCGTTTATTAACCACCTTCTTTCAGTCAGTTTTGCAGGTGTCCGCCTTCCAACTGGCAGGTGACAAGTTCTCCAAAATGCCTTACGTTTAGGGTACCGTTTTCTTGGTGAAGGTCCCGTAAAAGTTTTAAACTCATTACTGTTAATTTTATACGACAATAAATCTTCAAGAAGCCTTCAAAAGATATTTGAGTACCACAACTTAAAATAACACCGTGTACGGTACACATCATTATTGTACTTTTTGGGCATCTCTTTAAATGCATGCAGCAATTTTCCTTTTGTATGATTGTCGATTGTCTAGGCTACCGTCCCTTGACCACAAAAAGTAAACAGGTTTGTCAAGCGTATCAACTCGGGGCTTTAACGAGTTCATCATTAACGGGCGAAACCTGAAGTTGACTTCGGGATGCAAGGAATAAACTGGCCTCCCGATCACTGATGTTTATCCTCACATGTAGCCACTGCTTCGGCCTTCACTGCATCAATTGTCGTTCCGCCGTCTGTAAGAACTCTGTCGCCACTCGCCGTCAAAGCAACCGGAAATAACACTGATTCCGAAATTTCTGTAAGCTCAGCAGTTTTTTTAAACACTTCATGAGTCGTATAATACTCGGCATGAAAATAAAGTTCACTTGCAACAAGAAGACGTAGAGAGTTACTTCCTGATTCATCTCCACATAGGCTCAGCGAAGTAGAATTTTATAAACAATTACCATTTCCTGTTGCTTGCAGTGCAACGCGATGTCCTGTCTCATTTGCATCACCAATGTCTGGAATTAAGCTAGTTCCTAGAGTATCCTTCGGCAGTTTGGTGAAATCTACTTTCCCTACATCGACAACTGATGAAGGATTCAAAGTCTGGATTAACCTTTGGGCTGAATCTTCATCATCTGCACGTAAAAACTCACGCAATTCCCTCAACTGATTTGTATCTGCCGCCATATTTTCGCGGCAAATGAAAGCACATGGTGTTGAAGTGCGCCTGCGATCACAGTTTCGGAAGAAGCCGCTGAAACAATATGGCGCGCTGTAAACACAGTGTTGACGTACGCGTGTCGAAATACAATCAATTTTTACGATTTACTTATAAAATTCAGACATAATTTTAGTGTGGACGGAAAGGTGAGTTGTATACTAGCTACCATATCTGAATGATTTCCTAATACAAAGATTTAAGACCAAAAGTTGTGTCGTGGTTTTCTTTAGTTATCGGACAAAATGCGAGTCCTGAAAATTTAGTCGCCAGTGCTAAACTTTTGGTCGCATTGGCGACCAGTGAGTCGCAATTTCGAGCCCTGGTAGTGTTCTGAAATGGTGGTCTTCCTCAGTTAGATTAAAGCTATAGACACTTGAATGACATATCAAGTGTTATAAGAAACGATATAATTTGGTTTTATCAACTGGGTTGATAATGTCAATTGGCCACCGTAAAGAGATTCAAGAGCTGACGTTTCGTTTTCAAGGAATTGTGCGTCGTGTGTTTTTATATACAGAAAGATGGAGCTTCGCTATTGGCTGGTGCCTGGTAACGTGAAAACTTCGGAATAAATTAGTTGAATGAAAAGCGTTCGTTGATACCGTGAGGATTAAGAGTGCCGATTTGAAAAATAAATTTTTGTTCTAGAGTTTTACGGCTGTCCGTGTTTCCTTGGTGAAGGGAAAGGCCGCAGACTGCCATATGTTGCTTAGAATGATTTGGGAGATTGGACCGGTTTCGATGCATTTTTGTCGTCTTTCTCTACGTCACGAAGGTGTTCTCGGAATCGGTCGCCAAGTCGTCTCCCTGTTTCGCCGATGTATAACTTTTTGCAAAGAGTGCAAGTTATACAGTAGATGGCATTGGCTGAGGTACAGGTGAAATGATCAGTGATTTTGATAGATCGCTTGGGTCCCGATATTTTGTCAACGTTGTGAATGAAAGGGCATCTTTTGCATCGTGCGCGAGCGCATTTAAAAGTTCCGGGTTGATCACTAGTTTGGAATGCACTTGTGACTGAAAAGTTACCTATGTTTTTGTCGCGTTTAAATGAAATTAATGGCGGTTGCGAAAAGATTCTACCAGTGTCGGGATCATTTTGAAGTAATTTAAAGTTTTTGAGAATGATGGATTTAACTGCGTGGTTGTGAGGGTGAAATGTGAGGGTGAATGGAATTCTATCGTTGTTTTCTCTCTGTGACGTTTGTAGTGCTGACTGTCGATCAATTTGCTGGGCGCGATGATGGCCTGCTTGAACAACAGAAGCAGGATAGCCGCGTTTGTCGAAGAAATTGCACATTTCCTCTGATTTTAAGGAAAAATCAGAGTCGTCACTACAAAGACGGCGAAGTCTAAGAAACTGAGAATAAGGAATGGAATTCTTGACATGTGATGGATGTGAAGATGAATACAACAAATAGCTATGAGAATCTGTGGGTTTGTAGTGCACACTGGTGCATAAACTGTTGCCTTCGATAGAAACTTTGATATCCAGGAATGCTAAGGAAGTATCGGAAATTTCCCAGGTATATTTAAGGGCAGGATGAAACGAATTAACAGCGGTTATAAATTGATTAATTGTTAAGATTGAGCTGTTATAAATTGATTATTTGTAAAGATGGCAATTAGGTCATACACCTTAAAAAATTAAGGAGCTTGAAAGGTGTAACTTTAAATAAAGAACAGATGTTAAATCTGCGACTGGTAACTTTGCAACTGGTATAAGCTGTGTACTGACCTCCACAAGTACATTTACACTGACACATCCCTGAACTGGCCGATGTTTCCTCTGTTGATGCACTATTATCTTGCGTTGCAGGGGCAGCCATATGTTGATGTTGTGATGGCAGAAACCCTTTGAGAGGTGGGATTCCATTTACGGTTGCCATCTCTGCGTTCCGTCTGAACGGTACTTGTCTGAAGGTTAAAAAGGCATAATGCTTGTTAGTATATTCTCAGCTCCGACTATTGCATTTCTAGCTTTTTGATTGGCTAAAAAACTCCGACTATGAGCCAATAGTCGGAGTTTTACGTCATATGGAAAGTCGGGAGTCGGGGCGCATGTGACTGGAAGTTGTATGCTCTTTCCGGACGCTTTGTAAAATTGTGGAAATAAAAATCGGCGGCAAAACCCGGTTTGAGAATTTACTAAAACAATTATTCCATTCGCCCTTGTTGGATATGAAGTGATTATAACCAACTCGCGTTACCCGCTCGTTGGTTATTTTATCACTTCATATCCAACGCGGGCTCACGGAATAATTGTTATACATTTGAGAAAGTAGCCTTGTAGATATAATACAAAACCACAGCAGGGCACGAAATTGCGCCTAATACAGGCGCCAATGCGACTAAAATTTTCGTGCTGGCGACTAAGATTCAAAAGTTAGTCGCCAAGTTGGCCACCAGAATTCTTTAGGTGTTTTATATCTTACCTTGATGGTTTTTGCAACTAAATAAAGCTTTAAAGTAAATGAATCGACACGAATGATGTCTGCTGTTAAGCAAAATCGTCACGAATGCTACGAACCGAACTTGTCAACATCCGCCATCTTGGATTTTCCAAATAGTACGTTGTATATTGTGAAGTGAAATGTCCCTTTTGCTAACAACACATATTGCGGGCTCATAACATTCCGTAGTTTTCCGACCGTGTAAACTCTTTCCACGTGCTCTCATTTTGCTTCATTTAAATTTAAAATGAGCGACAGTGATCAGGATCGGGAAGAGTTATTTGAAGCACTGAATGCGTGTACAACCGTGACCAAGGACGCCGTTTTCGAATTCTCACGGCTAGAATAAGATACATGTATGTTTAAAAATGAAGCAACAAGCAAAAAAGGATCTGTTTATTTTATTGTTACAGTTCTTCAAAATACGTAAGTTGATACTATTTTGTTATGTAGTTGTAGTAACTAAGGTAACTAAAGTTGCATTAGCTTTAATTACAAACTGAAGGTTCCTCAGTCTAGCTTAGGCACGTTTGTTTGATTACTTTCCCCTTTTAAGTGAATAAAGTGGTTGTGTAGACACTTAAAAGCTAGTAAAACCCTTCCATTTGACATTGTTGTATAAATTAATGTGTTTTTTCTTCAATCTTATTTTTGGCTCCTAAATTTTTGGCCTTGGCGACCACTCTGAAAAATTTAGGAGCCAAATGGCTCCTTGATAAAAAAGTTAATTTCGTGCCCTGCACAGGTAATACCAGATATGCATAGTGGTCCATCAAGCTGGAGCTTATCCCAGTTTCGGTGGCAGGAAGCACCTTGGAGTATTTCTACTCCCTCTGGATGGGATGCTAGTCCATCGCATTAAAATGTAGTTAAGTGTTAATTTAACTAAGTGAACAACGAGGAGCAAGTTTGCTCAGTGGTTGGTGTGGCATTAGTTTTTATTGGCTCAGGGGTCTTTAGCGTTTTGTGGTGTTGCTACTGTCATGCTGCAGTCCCGGGCTGTTGTCAGGACAGTTTTGGCATTCGCAGGGTCAGCGGTATTCTGACGCGTTATGCGTGCGCCGTAGCGTGTGCTTGTAGCGCTCAGGCCGATTTTGTAGCTCACAATTTTTAGTGTTCCCTCCCTCCTCTCCCATTTTTTAGTTTTTAATTTATGAAGTGCTACTTAGTATTGTACTTCGTAGTTTCTTCCACTGAACTTCTAAGTTCAGTGTGACAGGTGCTAGGGCTGTGGCTCGTGGCTGGATTGCGGGTAGGGCAGGCCAATTGGAGTGTATCTGGGTTTGGGGTCGGCAGCTCCAGCCCCGGATTCCTGGGCACCCAACCGCCAAAGGCGTTAATTTGCCGGTACCCATTTATACACCTCGTGGGAGGCCTGGTCGACTAATGGTTAGCATGCCAAACTCTGGATTGGACGGTTCAAGTTTGAGTCTCGGCCAGGGCACTGCGTTTTGTTCTTGGGCAAGACACTTAACTCTCACAGTGCCTGCCTCCAAAAGAGGCAATAAAAAGTGTCTTGCCCAATAACCCAATGCAGTGTCTTGGTCAGAGCACTCACTTGGAATCCAGCACAGTAACCATTGGGCCACTGTACCTCCCACAACACAAAGCTACTGCTATTTAACAATTAGATTATGAGCTCGAGATTTCTATGGGGTGATAGTTGATGAGGCCAAAAATCATAATAAACAAATCATGTGTCGGTGAAAAAGGTTTACATCTTCCTGCGAAACTTCCTGCGAAACTTTGCTAAAGCATGAAGACGTCGCCATTTTGAAGACAACCTTAAACCACTGCACTCAAATGGCTGATAGTGTGCAGTGGCTCAGCCAATCAGATTGCAGCATTTCCATTAGTATACTAGTAGATTTTTACTCATCAACTATCACCCCATAGAAATCTTGAGCTCATAATCTAATTGTTAATTATATCCTAAACGTAAAAACTGTCAGGTAGTATACTAACCTGCATGGATTTCTCCATACAATGAAGAGAAGAAGCACCACAATGCAGAAGGCACTGATTGTACATCCAATGATGATACCAAGCTTTACATTAAATTCAGGATTATCTTCTATTTCCGATATCTTGGGACTCTTTGTGGGCACCACCACAGATTTGTTATCTTTTGTTGTGAGAAAAAAAAAAGCTTCTTTTACTTGAAGCACTTACTTTTTAACTTATCACTCGTATTGTTAAATTTTGAAATGTTCGCATTTTTTGCTAGCTAGCATACAATAACTGTAGCAACAAATTAAACACTGGTTCTAAGCTTGTTACTTACATGCACATAATACAACTTCAAATGCTTATTAGGTGGCTTCCTGGCATCTGCATTCTCTCAAGTGGATAGTTATCAAAGTCCTATGAGAATACTGTAAATAAACCCCTACAAGGCAGCCAGCCACCTCAATTAGTCACTGTGCCAAACTTTTGGCTTTCCCAATTAGTGAGGGAGGCAAAATTGACAGCAAGCATAGAACTTGAAATCTCTGCCCCTCACAGTTCTTGCACTTATAATTGGCCACCATCAAAAAGTTGTCAACACAATGTGAAATCCTGAAGAAGTAATCAAAAATTTGTCCAGCACTTGGAGATGGTATAGCATGTAGCACTGTGAAGTCTGGTGCACACAAGTGACATAATGGCAAGGTCATGCAAATGCTAAAAAGACCTCACATTGACATTTGATGTCACCAGAGTGAACAACACAACATGACACAGTAGGAACAGAATGACACCAAGCTACCTGAACATAACATAAGGAAAACTAGTCAGACAATCTCAGATAGTGCAGAGTGTCATCTACAACTGAGCACATACAACACATAAGGCCATGGAAAACGATCAAGGACACATTGTTGCACTTTTCGAGCAAACTGGGAAACATTTTTTGCAAACATAAAATGTTTCTCAAACAAAAAACAGAACAAATTTTTTGTATTATTGGGCAAACAGGAAAACATTTGTGTCCGCAACAGCCTTTAGGATGGTCATCTACAAAGGCAGTATACGCCTACTCCCAGCCTGTCTTGCCTTTGGTTATACTTATACTATTTGCTTGTTGCTTGCCAAATATGAGCAGACAGAAACTTCGATTGATTTAAGGCGTTTCAGTTTTTTCAAGACTGGAGATAACTGGTGGAATGTTAAATATCTGATGAAAAAAATTGAAAGAGAAAAGATTTTGTTTCATTGAACTAGCAATTTTTCATTGAAATGATAAAGGAATAGTCAAGGAATAGAACGTTCTTATTCTGTTGCCACCATCACTTGTATTATCTTCTGTAAAAACCACTTAAAATTAATGGTAATGGTAATGGATTTGTATGGCGCATTTTCCATATACATGTTCAAAGGTGCTTTACATTTCTAGTCAAGGTGAAATCGGAGATCAGCATGTTAAGGCGCCTATGGCAACTGCTATCAGTCCATTCATGACCTCACCCAACCCAACAAACCCATGAGTACATTATGCAAACAGACCAGACCACAGCACTGGGAACTCCATGCCCTACTCTTTACGATTAGTGTGTAGGTTCTTTAACGTCCCCTGCTGACCCGTAACACTGAAGATGCAGGACACGGGACCTACAATTTTATCATCCTTTGTTCTAGAAACCGCAGAAAGGACAGTACCACAAGGAGGGTATGGTGTTTTCTGAAACATATATATATGTTTTGATATTAAAGGAGTAGCACAGATACCAGTGTTTTACATGGTACAGTGCACACAGGTTCCTACTAACCACCCACCCCTCTGCAAGACTAATTAATTAATTGATATCAATTAAGTAAACAAACATTAAAGTTTACACATTAGTGCCTTATAGCTTTAGTGCCTTAGTGCCTTAGTTCCTTAGTGGTTAGAAGAGGACAGCCCACAAAACATCATCCCAATAATGCACTCTGCACTAAAAAAATTAATAACCTTTTTTAAGTTGTGATGTTGCTAGTGTGTAACAGACCTAAGATAGTTCTATAGCGTTCCATCAATATTTCAATTACCTTGCTTCTCTGCAGAAATCTTTATTATCTTGGACCACTTTCCTGGAATATTGTCATCATACTCTGCACGAACTTTAACATAAAAAGTGGTGATTTGCTTGAAATTCATTGTAGTTGTCACTAGGTTTGGAAACCTTGCTGAAGAAGCAATGACAACTGTTTGCACTGCCCACTTGTCCTCAGGGAGGCTTTTGTCGCTGGTGAAGAGGACAGTGAAACTATCAATAAATGCGTTAAAGACTCTTGGACACAACCATGAGAGCTGCACCCGACTTGATGAAACGATGGTGAACGTGACATTAGGAGCTTCTCTGGGCACTGTGGAGGGTGGCTGAACTTTTACTGTTTTGCAAAAGGGCCCATATCCTTGTTTGTTCTCTGCACGAATCTTAAGGAAAAAGGTTGCATCTTCTTTAATTCCTGTTAATGTCCTTGTGAACTCCTTTGCATAACTACTTAATAGTACCAAGGGATAAGTCTCTACCATCCATTCAGAATCTGGAGAGGAGATGTTATAATATGTGTAGAAGATTTCATAGCGAATAATATCTCCATTTGGCTCAAAAGGTGGCTCCCACTTGACATCAACAGACCTAACAGTCCTGTATTCAAATTTTACATTTCTTGGTGGAGAACCTGGTTCTGCAGAAAGAATTAAGTGACAATAAAAGCATGACAAAACTGTTAAAACATTCTGTTGATTTTTGGACCAGTCTAGTACTGTCACAAATATTAGCCTACTACTAACTGAATGCCAGGGCTGCACCAGGAATCCTGACCCAAGTTTGTGGCAGAACAGATGAAGCACTGCAAGGTCTGTACAAAATTGAAATAACTGGGGATCAATATTCCCCAGTACAAGAAAGCTAGGTTTTAGTAAGTAGTTTATTATTGCTCTTGGGGCATGCTTTTTCATGATGCGAGCAACTCAGATAGGGTCCGAAATTGTGACTCGCTGGTTGCCAATACGACTGAAAATTGAGTGTTGGCGACCAGAATTTCATAGCTAGTCGCCAACAGGCGACTAACTTTTAGCATTGTGTTAAAGTTTTGAATGAGTGCCCAGGGAATTAAATCGAAAAAGTTTGCATTTAATTTCAGCTAGAAACTTAATCCTTGTCTTGTCTAAGTGTTCAATTCCCATAGAAAGTAATAACCATAAAAAACAAATGCAAGATTCCTGTTAGGTGACCTTCACAACCATTGTAATCCACGCACTTTGACAAACATTTAGTCGCACCATGTTTTCAGCGGTTTTGTCTAACAGCCATACCATGGGTGTATTGCACAAACACGTCATTGCTTTCCTTTCTGCGCCAGTGAATGTTCAATGAACGAGCAATATATGACTGCTTGTTCATGCGTGGCTTCTTGAAGGCTTCGTACAGGTCAGTCTTTAAACTAACAGAGCTATTCATTGAACAAAAACTCCTTTTCAACTGAAATGTAAGCTACATGATATTTTAATCTTTTTAACATGCGAGTATTAAAGAAACAATTTTCAGAATTCAGTGTTTTCGTTTTTCGCTGTCAGGCAAAGATTTTTTCGAACCACTTTTGGCGACCAGATTTTTTCATTCAGTTGCCACTTAACGCCTGCATAAAAAAATTAATTTCGGACCCTGTCAGAGAGAACTAACAACAAATTATGACAAAATGAGTTTTACACATTTTCTTTTATCTGGGTAAGTTGCAAATAATATTATAAATTTGCTGGCTTTTGAAACAAATGTACACAAAATCATGACCAAGAAAGTACCAATCAGAATGCACAGATTTACTGTACTACACTAGTCCAGGACTCGTACACTAGTGAACATCTGCTACCTGGGGTTCCTTTCCTCTTTTTCCTTGTTATAGTTAATTAAATGTTATAGTTAATTAAATGTTAATTAAAATGAATGAATCATACCACTTAGTGGAATTTTACAGTACTTCTGGGTTGTACTGAAAGCGGGGTGCTTATCTGTTGGAAGTTCATGATGTGACCGAACAGAGATTGTGTACTCTCTTCCAGGAGTAAGTTCAGGCAGAATGATGTTCTCAGAATAGACTTTTTTCTCTACAAGTGCAGGATTTAAGCTGTTTCTTGGGTGGTACCTCACGGTGTAGTAAGCAATTCGTTCTGCAGACAGTGGTCTTTGCCACGTCAGCAGGATTGAAGTTGGGCTTTCTACACTGCACACCAAATGAATGGGCCGTGCTGGTGGAAGTCTGTTGAGATTAACAGGTTTGGGAGATGGGGCAGCTGGATCTACAGGGAAAAAAAACAATTAGGCATGCAATACATGTCTTTCATTGTAAGTTGTTGTTTGTATTGTACTTTAGCAAAAGACCAAGTGGTTAGGAGTAGGCCAAAATAATGTCAACAAAAATAGATGCTCTTGAAATTGGGAATTCTAGTTTAATTGACACAATTAAGGAATACCAGAATCCAGTTATTTGGGATCCCTGGTTAGCCTTAAAAAAGGAAAATATTCTACTGATGACCTCTTGCTTCAATAATATTGCATTTACCAGTTATGATTAACACAACAATTTTACTAGACTACAAAGTGTTTTGCTTCTTGAGGAAAACTTTTTACAGTGCAATTGAAAGGAACGAGCAACACAATTTACTACCGAAATCACCAAACTGTTAGCACCCCAGAAAAAACGATCAATTGAATTTGAATTTTTGGCGAACTCACGTGACCTTTTGGAGTGCCCAGATTAGTCACGACATTCTGTGTCTTTTCAAATGTCTCATGTTTGCTTGTCAAATTCCAACGTTTGAACAGATTTCCACACGAACGGTCACGGAAGTTAACTGGCGATAAATATTTTTTTCGTGACCACAACTCTTTACAGTATTTTTAACTGGTGCAGATTAAACTCTCATGTAGTAAGATATCAAAAATGGCCTTGCATTGCCAAAACATTGCAACAGAACACCATAAAAATAATTCAAAGGTGACAGACCACAATCTCAATGTTGGCTCCTGTAAAAAATATCTAATTGCCATAACCGTTCATCAGTAGGATGCCTAAAATGCTTGCAATTCCACAATTGGTTTCGGCTGCATTAAATCCTATACCAATTGCAGAACATTTCAGGTGGAGCCACCCACAGTGTGGGCACAGTTACTGACAAGAAAAAGTAATAAGGAAAACAACGAAAAATAAATTAAACCGTTAAATTGCGAACTAAGCATACACGTCAACTAAATAAACCAAACACGCGCAACACATAAGAAAATACGCGTGTGCACCTTCAAATCCAAATGAAGGACCTGGAAGCAGCGCGTATAAATGAATTAGAGTTACAAAGACGACATAACAGTTACAAACAAGCAAAGGATACGTTGTTGGTTCTCAATCACAAACCGCTGATCTCAATTCCCGAAGTGTAATGTCATATTTAACACGAATGATTTCACCATGGCGCTTGAAGAATTTATTAAACGATTTGAGAAGCGCAGTAGTGTTGAAGCCTTGGTGATGAAGACGTGAAGAAAGACTATGAAGCCTGTCTATAAAGTCCAATTTGGATGAGCAAATTCTAGCATATCGCACCAATTGAGATATGTAAACACCATAGGCCGGATTGGCTGGGATGTTGCTGTCCATATGAGGAAAGCTTACAATCCGGAATAAGAAGTCATCTCTCTTGTCATAGACACTTATACAACAAGGTGTATTGTCGTCTCCCTTAATGATCTTAATGTCAAGATAACACACTTCATTTGAAGCCACAGTAGTGTTTTTCAGTTCCAGTTCTGACGGGTAAATTTCGTGGATACAATTTCCAAAATTCGCATTGTTGACGCTGAATAAATTGTTGATATAGCGAAAGGTATTGCTGAATGTTGCGGCCTTTGACATGTCTTGTTTCATAGTTTTTAGCATGAAGTCGTACTCGATAGTGTGGAGAAAGAGATCAGCCAATAAAGGCGCACTGTTAGTGCCCATCGGTATACCAATAACTTGCCGAAAAACTGAGTTTCTGAAACGGACGTAGATGTTGTCGATAAGAAAGTCAATAGCACAGCAAAGTTCTCTACAAGAAAAGTAACTGTATTTCGACGACTTCTTATGTAAAACGTGCAAAACTTTCATGACCTTTTCATGTTCAACGAGCCGTAAACATGTCGCGCCAATTAGTCTGGCTGTCTCGGTTTTGAGTAAAATTAATTTTTCAATAAAGATCCCTAAACTGTTCTGTTTCAAACATAGAAGGCTTGAAATGTTAAGCCTCACAAAACTTTCAAAAAGCCTTCACTAAACAAAAAAGTTAAATTTGACCAAATTCGTGCAGGCAGAAAATTTATTTATCGCCAGAATGCTTCCGTGACCACTCGTGAAAAATCTTAAACATGTGACGGTTAAAAATGTCACGTGACCAATCTGGGCACTCGAAAGTGTCACATGAGTAAGCCCAAAATTCAAATGCAATTGATTGATTTTTCCGATGTGCTAACAGTTTAGTGATTTCAGCGGTAAGGACACCTTTTTTCCTTGTTTGCTTATATTTTATCTTTGTTCCAATTCAAACATCTTTCACATGGTTTTGAGTGAACAAACTAGTTGCTGTCGGATTTAAGGGTCAATCATCGTTTATGGGAAAAACCTCACCCACCCCTACCCCCACTTAATCACAAGTCACCAAGAAGCATGGGCTGGGCGGGGGGGGGGGGGGGGGTGGCGGTAGGTGGGGGTTTTCCCAGAAACAATGATTGATCATATTTAACATGTTTTTGTGATGTGCATGGCATAATATATGTGGCACCCTGTGAACAATGTTTTACACATACCTATATTAGTTGTAGCATAGACTGCTCCAGGACGACCTAACATTTTACCATCCCAGGCCATTACTTTGATGACAAACTGGCTCCCGGGACCTACAAAGCAAACATGTTCAAGTCTTTGCCACCAAAACCAAATCACTGTTCTCATGCCCTCCTCTCTGCATGAAAAACAGGATCAGACGTAGCTCAACCCAAGATTTCAACAGACCACCTTATCTTTCCTTTTTTGCCGCCTGTCTCCACGCCCATTTGAATCTACCTGAGAGACAATCAGGTTTACTTGTGTCTAAGCATTTTTCAAGGTAATCAATACCTTCCATGTTTCATATCTGAACTGAATATTGAAAATCTTGAATTATCAATCCTGGTCCCCACACCTCAAAGTTCTTTGAAAGAAAATTGAAAAAAAAAACCATCTGGGGCTTTACGTTTTACGTATCAACATTACCTTAGTACATAATAGATTACTTACTCAGGCCCTTTAGAGTATAGCTTTGTTGTTCTTTTCCAACAACAAAGGGACCTTTCTCTGTTTTGCCATCTTGGAGCTGGACGTAAAATAAATGGTACTCTTGTACTAAATCCTGGCCATATTCTGGAGCAAGCCACTTCACCTCTAACATACTCGAGTTTTTTGCTGTAATCCATAGGGCAGGTGGACTAATTACTGTTTTAAAAGGAAATAAAAGATTCAAAGTACACACTGAGCTAAGGCTTTGTTAGCAAGAATCTGGATCGTTTCTTCCAAGGGGACACTTGTGAATAATGCAGAAACGTCATACAATGCAACAATATCATTCTCATTGACATGAAGCTGTTGGATTTCTTGAGCACATGGCAATGCAATGCATTCAACATTATCTGCAATTATTGACAAACTGTTGAGACGCCTACCTTTTCCCAACATAATTAAGGTTATAACGGTTATGCTGCCCGCCCAACACCCCCCTCCTGACCCCCCCAAAGAGAACTCCATCATCATCATCTTTATTATTTATACACAGTGGATACATCAGGCCAGAAATAATGCTACTACTACAAAATAACTATGGATATTGACTATCTATAATTTAAAATATAATTACATATTAACCCATTGACTCCTGTAGAACTGGGATAAATGGGATTCCTATTTTGGTCAAAGCTGATGACATCAGAAGCGGAACAAGGGTCAAGGTCTGTCAAGGCCGGTGACGGCCAGTTTAGGAGTCAATGGGTTAAGTGATTTTATTAAATGATGTACAATTATGCAAATATTAATGTAACTTAATAGAGGAAGTAAAAAATATATCTACATACTTAAAAAATCTAAAAGAGAAGAAAAATTAATGCCTGTTTTCCATGAAATGCCATGTCAGTTAACTGAAACATTTAACATCTGTCGAAAGGTAGCCAGAGATTTTGCTTTCCTAATAGAAGAGGGCAGACTGTTCCAGAGGATAGCACATGACAGCACCACTCCTCTTCAGTGTTGTTTTCAGTCATGTCTTAATTAAGAGTCATGAGTTTGGAAGCAATCTGACGTGGTCCAAAGATAACTTTTGTGCACATACAGTAACTAACAGCATTTTGTTAAATATTACCATTAGCTGACTGAAGCAGAACTGTTCCAATCACTGGCTTGCTTGGTGGTCCACTGCCTATCACAGTAGCAGCATACACTGTAATGCTGTAATTGTCGCCCTTTGACAATCCATTTATTGTTTTCTGTAGAACCTGCCCCGGAACTTCCAAGGTGCTCTCCAGTGGGGAACCTCTAACACCACTTTCCTTATACGTGATAACATATTTTGTTATGATTCCATTTTGATGATGTTTTGGCGGCGGTTGCCATGCAACATCAAGACTCTGTACAAAGGTAAATAATTTGGCAATTAATTTTTTTAAATGTTGTTTGAATGATGTTATTATAATAATAAATAATTGTTATTACAGTTATTATTATTATTACTATTATTGCAGGCCCAAGAGAGGTGCACAACACTAATCTTGACAGTGACCAGTGGATTGGTTATCACACGTCCACGCCACGTTTATAACAGGCCAGTTCAAAATTTTCTTCCATCAACAATGTTCAGAATGCAAAAAATGTGTCAATCACAACAGTTTCACATGTGAGCACCACGTTTATAAATTGATGGACAGCATTGAAAACAAAGCGGCAAAATAAGTCTCAAATAAGTCTCAAATCTGTTCACTTCAAAAGCGTAAAATCCCGAGCTAAAAATTGAAAGAGTAAACAAACGTGAGAGAAACTTCGTTTTTTAAAGCTGTGCAATTCTGCATACAAGAGGTAAATTAATTTACGTAGCACACTACAGCGAAAGTTTTAATATTAGCCGACGGTTGCAGTCAATTGTTCACCCAATGGTTCTGCTGATCGTTCTAAAAATTCCATACAAATTTGAAGAAGTATTGCATGTTGCCATTCTTTTAATCAGAAAACTTGAGAAGCCACATTAAGTCCGTTTTCAAGTCTGTGATTTGAAGCCAAACACATTAAAAAACTGCAATGACAGCGTGTCTTCGCGGCCGTCAAACTATTAAAAGATGACTCCTTCGTTAGCAAGGTTTTAGCACCCTTTACTCCATGATTTTCCTCTTTAGAGACACTTAAAATTGATCGGTGTTCTTACTTCTGTGTTCAGCCGATGAAAAACAAGGCCTTGGAATTTTGTAAACAAGTGCCACGACTCGCCAAGACGTGCCATGATTTTCTTATACATGTTGCACGCGCGGATTTAAGAAAAAACTTCTTTGAAGGACCCCAAGAGTTCACTAAAAGTATGGACAGAAAACAGATTCTGATTGGTTCATTGGCCCTAATGTACTGGAGAACAATAGGAAAACTAAAATTTCTACAGGTTTTGGCCGGAATGGGAATTCCAGGGGTGGAAACCGGGATAAGCTCGCCTGATGGGGCTCTAGGCTTGACGCAGACTTTACCTTTCACACGGCTGGTTTCGGCCAGGCCAGGCCCACACTTTCTAACCTGTGGTTAACCCGCTGCCTCGCTTAAGTGGAAGGTGGGTGCCTGGGATATCCAGGGGCTTCCACTGTGGCCAGCCAGCCCCTAGATAGAATACCGCTCCCATGGCTGGCAAATCCCCGCAACCCAGCCATGAGCCCCCATTCCCGGCACCCGTCAACACTGATCTAATCAGTGGAAGGAAAGGAAAAAGAGGGAGGGGGGGGGGGTGGGGGAAAAAACGCGGACAAACTGTTGCTGCCCCAAATCGACTGCTAGACGAGAACCAAGTGATGAAAAAACAGAGAAAAACCCAGCAGCGCGAGCTGCTGAAAAACGCAAACCGCAATGGAACACACCAGATGCAAACACACCAAAAACGAAGCAAAAACAAACCATGTGAGCCTGCACTTGAGCATGTGACCGCTGACCAAGAAAACCGCACGCTAAGCTCGTAGCAGTTAACTTAGTTAAATGTCATTTAACTAAATTTACCACTAAGTTATTAGACAATAAATAGCTATGATTGGTCAGCTCTAAGTGTATTATAGCTCAAAAAAGTGCACTTTGTTGTGAATATAGGACCACAACGAAAGCAGAGGGCTTTCTGAACCAAATATATATGTTGTGGTTTAAATTTATCCTTGGTTTAAAATTTTTTAAACCAGTTTGATGTTGATTTCCCTGTGTTTCAGACTATGCTAATCAACATTTGACAATGAGAAATGAAAATAAAACTGGTTTAAAAAATTTTAAACCAAAGATACAATTAAACCACAACATATACACCTTATTCCAAAATGGCTACCATCTTAATATTCTTTTGTTGGTATTCAAATTAGCCCTTGTTGCCTCGATTTTAAGCTCAAAAATCAAAAGAATATTTTATCTTGAATGAGGCAACAAGGGCCAATTATAAGGTGTATACCGTTCTGTTGTGTGTACAGAAGTCTTTTATCTATAGTTTATTCCTGTCATTGTTCATAGTCTATTATTTGAAGCTTACAAATTGGTTTATTTTGTTCTTTTCTTTTTCTCCCTGCACAACTCACTTCGACTAGCTTACGCTATATACGAGTTGTACATGTTCTTCTTTTAATTGTTTAATATTAATAAAGTTTATTGTTGTTGTTGTTGTTGTTGTTTGTAACATATATTTACTCCTGATCACCTTTTAACCAATGCACTTTGTCAGGAACTCCACACTACCTATCCCTTTCACAGGGATAAGTAATTAAAATTAATTAATTGACTACTAAAGTGTACAACATAGCGCTTTATTGGATTAGTGGTTAGTTGGTTACTGGGTTTGCAGGCAATTAGCCTTTACAAAATTTCCCATGTCATTGTTTTATCATGATTACTTTGCCTCAGTTAACATTTGATGTGCTGTCACTAAATTTTGGGTCATCTTGTTTTTCAGAATTTACCCTGGAAATGGCCTTAATTTTGGTATCCAGTGACTATAATGGGCTACTTACATCTGGTGTTTGACTTGAGACTTTGACCTTCACAGGAGGCCTGGATGGACCTAAGTGAAATTAATGCAAGCAAATGTGAGTAACATCTAGCAAGTTTCAATAAGCCATTTCCGAGTTGCCTTCTTTTCTTCTTGAAAACGAGTCGTGGTGCACAACCTTTCATATGGAAATGAGGTTGAATTTCAAGACAAAAGACGTTTGAGTAAAACTCATTTCCATATGAAAGGTTGTGCACCAAGACTTGTCTTGAAACAGAGGAAAAAAGCATCCTGGAAATGCCCTATTGAGTATGGTAAAACCAATTCTTTAAAAGTAAATCTCTAATTACTTTTGACATGCAATTGAAAACTGCTCTACACAACTGGGTATTGCTAAGTTATCAATTAGAATAATAACTATTGGGTTGAAAATTTGCCGCAATCCACCGCTGCCCTCCCCCCACTTGTCTCTTTCAATTCTCCCTCCCCTTCTCAGGCTACCAGAATTAATCATGCAAGCAAACACCTCATGTTACCGTAAACACCCGCAGATAAGCCGCACCTTTTTTCCAAAAATCGTTGCTCAAAATCGGGGGTGCGGCTTATCTGCGGGAACATTTGAAAAAGGTGCCATGAATTTCAATGAATTGAAACTTTTATGGAAAAGTATGTAAATAAAGATTACACAAAACTGCAAGAGCCGTGTTTGATGTAAGCGTACTGCTTTTAATTACGGCGCTTACATTTGTTGCTGCCGCTAAAAGCATTAAACCATCTTCGTAAACAAATCTTCCAAGCGGTTTATAGTCACTTTTCTCGAACAGGAAAACGTTGCACAGCACAGAATTTCCATTCCCTGCAAAGCTGTTTGCAGCGTCGATGACGATCCTCTGAGTATGAAAATACCACGCTATTCTCGAGTGTTCGCAGTTGATGGCCCACTGTTTCTTCATTGTTCAGCACTTTAATAGCAAATTTGTCGAACTGATTACAAAACTCTCTTTGTGCTACAAGTTTATCTCCGACAAATGGCTTCCAAATCTCTTTGTACGTAAGTATGATAGCCACGAACTCGAAAGCCTCCATCTTGTTTCACTTGTAAGCAATAAACAAGCACGTCCGAGCTAATGCCTGGTTACTAAGCTACGAACGTTTCACGACGTTCCACGTCGTGGTCACGCAAAAATCTATGCAAAAACAGTGTTGAAAGAAGAAATTCCTGTCGAAAAATGCCAGAAAAAGATCAATCACATTTCAAAGTTCCATTATATTAAAGCACTAAAATTGTGGGTAAGACTTTGAAGTATTTTCCGTTTCAATGTTATGATACGTTTACATTCGATGAAGATGTCTTAAGACTCCATTTCGTTTGATTTCTTTCAAAAAACTTGTTTTTCCAAAATTTACGGTACTTAATAGCAACTTCAGAGGCAAATGCAGAGGGCTCAGTCCTGTTTCAGGAATGGAATTTCATCATCACCTGGCAGTTGTTCCCCCGACTGTATAATGCATTTTGGTGTGCAGCCCTGGTGTTCATTTTTAAGAGCCTTGCAATGTTTGGGCAAGCCCAAAGGGTGACTAGAAGTGTAACATAACGGAAAAGTAAAAGCAACAAAAATATCTGTTTTAATCCCATGCTTTTATTGTGTTCGATAGAACGTATTTCTAATCCTGTATTGGAAGGAAATCAAGATTTCTTGCGAATCTGTTGACACCAATTTGGACCCCCCAACAAAATTTATCAGGGGCGAATGACGTCATGTCCATGCTTGTCACGTCACTATTTTGTTTTAGAGTCCTTTCGATCAAGTTCCTTCGAGTGGTTTTATCAAACTTTTTTCGCAGTTGTATTGGTTTGTCTGGGCCATCACTGGCAAAGATGATTGAAGCTACTTATCAGAACATCAGAGGCCTGCCTGCTGCTGGTGTGTTTTCTAGGAAACAGATGCTGCAATTTGCCCAAGCAACACATCTCATTATAAAACTCAGCTGCTTTTCATTGGAGATTCAACTTCTGTCCGCGTACAGAGTTGTGATGCTGTACTGTTCAAATCAGCCTTATTGTTATCCAAGAAGAACCTTGTAGCGAAGATTGTACAACTCCTGGTGCGAATATATAACAGCAGATTTCAATCAGTGCCGTGACAGTCGTGAATTTTATGTTTGCATTTTAGCTTGCATGTGTGTTTGCTTCGTTAATAATTTGTTTACAATTTGTTGAGCGACAAAGGAATGATAATTATTTGTCGTTCTCTTCTTGAGGTTTGTGATTATTTGGCTACTGTTACTACTTGCCGATTTTTTAATGTTTTGGCTGACAATTAATCAGTGCTGTCCACAGTCTGCGGTTTTCTAAACACAGACTGAGACTAATAGTGGTGTCACGCAACGCAAAAAATCCAACCATTGTATTGGTATGAATAAATCAGAAAAATCATGGTCATAAACTACACTGTACAGTTATGTTAAGAGTTTCATACTGATATTTAAGCCAAGTGAATCGTCGAACCCACAACTAATCTTTGATTACCACTAGTTTCTAAAATCTAAAGTTGAAATAGGTGAGCTGGGATGGCGTAGTGGTGAGAGAGCCCAGGTTTGTTGTTGGTTCTTGTCCTTGCTCAGAGGGTTTTTCTCTGGGTTCTCCAGTTTTCTTCCCTCCAAAAAAACCAACACTTCCAAATACCAAACACACGGCGCCACAAGCTTGTAGCTTTAAATGCTACCACAGGGTTCGTACTCTTTTGAGCTTTTGAAATTCCATGACTTTCCATGACTTGTCCAAGTTTTCCATGACCTGGACATGAGCATTTTCTAAGAAATCATCTTTCATTATGGGTATGGTTTTACAATTTTCTTCATAAAAAACCTACTTGATTTTTCTACTTTTTTAATAAACAATTTTCCATGACCCACACTTAAATTCCATGACTCTCCAGGCCTGGAAAATGATATTCTAAAATTCCATGACTTTCCATGGAAACGAACCCTATACCGTGTCTAAAGGTTATTATTATTGTTATTATTGTTATTATTATTATTATTATTATTATTATTATTTAAAGTGCCTATGAAATGAAAACCAAGTTAACCTTATTTGAAAGGCATTTGAAAATGATGAAGAATGGTGTTTTCCTTTCTGCAATAGCTTCTCATGTTCCAGAGATATTCAAGTTCTTGTATTGTGCAAATTACATGACTGATGACGTCACAAGGTTGACAGAAAATGGGCTAAAACAAAATCGAGAATATCTCCGTAAATAATGGAGCAAGGCAATTGAAACTTGGCACCTGTGTTGCACCCTAAGAAATACACCAGATGGTGCATATTTTGATGTTGCTATGACAACAGTCTTGGTTCCAGTCTCTTTCCTCTTTGAATCAAATATTACCATTAGTGACTCAATAAGGACAAATATCTGGTTTATTTGAAACATACACAATGTCCACAATACACTAGGTCTCCTTAATAACCTTTAGCAAGTGGATGATGTTTGGTAAAGATCAAATACAGGAATTATAAATTCCTGCATAAAAGAGACTGGTACCAAGACTGTTGCCATAGTGATCTACACCAGCTAATGTATCTTGCGTATTTCTTAGGATACAACATGAGTGCCAAATTTCAACTCCTTTGTCCTATTATTTGCAGAGATATTCTCGATTATATGTTTTTTAGCCTTTTTCTGTCAACCTTGTGACGTCATCAGACATCTAATTTGCATAATACAAAAACTTGAATATCTCTGGAACGAGAGAAGATATTGCAGAAAGGAAAACGCCATTCTCTGTCACCTTGAAATGCCTTTCAAATAAAGTTAACTTGTTTTTCATTTCATAGGCACTTAAAATTATTATTATTATTATTATTATTATTATTATTGTTATTATTATTATTATTATTATTATTATTATTATTATTATTATTATTATTATTATTATTATTATGTTTTCCATTACTCATGGAGAACTAAAATAACTAGAAACTGACTTGTTAGAGTACAAAATGGATAACTTGTACTTTTTTGTGTGGTATTTAATGTGTGATGTTTAAATAATGTACTCTCAAGACTAACTCAATACAGAAACGTTTCTTGAAGGTGATGTTTAAGGAGCCAATCAACTTACTGTCCTGAAGTGTTCTTTGCACGATTATTTCAGATCTTCTCCCAATGTATTTGGTGTATGCTTTGACATACAGACTGTAATTTGTGAATCCATACAGTCCAGTCACTACACGACTGTTTGTATCCTTGCCAACGACATCCTGAATTTCTTGGCTGTTTATAATTCCTAGCTGCCTGTAGTGCACTGTATAGGCGCTGATTGTGTAGTTCCCGACCGGAGGACTCCAGCTTATAATGATGGACGACGAGGAATGTGGCAGAGCTACTACATTGGTTGGAGGCCCAGGCTGTTCATCTTAAGTGAAAGGAAAAGGAAAACATTTAATAGCCATGCTAATTTTTGTGTTGAAAGCATTAAAAACTCTCCCTCCTGACAGGCTTGTAGCAACATTTTTGTCAAAAAGTAAAAAGCACAGGAATGAGAAGTTTATTATCTTCCCGATATTTTAAACAATAACAAAATCTTAATAATTCCAAATGGAATCATTCCTGATAAACTACAATAATGTATTTCCCCAAGTCTGTATTCGCCACTAAAGCAAATTCTTGTGCCCCCCCCCCCCCCCCGCCCAGTTCCTTAGATCTAGTCTACATATTCGCACGTTCCAAGTAAAGGTAGGTAGGTTAAACTTTATTTTAACACACATGCCCCATCAACCATGCAACATTCTGTTAGTGGACCCAGAAACTCCAATGGCAACAAGGGCAGGATTACAATATTCTCACATAAAGGATATTATATATAGCAAAGGCACAAAAATTGAAAAAAAAGTGAAGTTTCTTGTTCTAAAAAAAAAACAACTTGCAGGGCTGCAAACAGTTGTATAACAATTTGTTTTTATGCCTCGCAATGCCAATGTTTCAGGTTGACAATGCTTTATCAAAGAGGTCTGTAGCATGACATCCTGTTTTGTCTGATCAAAATGGTGACTTAGCTGGACACGCGTCCTTTCAAAGAAAAAAATGTTTGTGGCCCTGACTTGGTATTCAGAATCCCAGTGTTCCAGATAAGAGATGGGTCTCGGGTCAAAAACCCGACAACAACGGCTATCTGACCCGACACTGATGAAAAGGGAAAATCGACCAAAGTATTATAAAATACAAAAGAAAGTTTCTTTTGTGACTGAAACATAAAAAATGAAGTTCCTAAAAGAACTCACTCTAAGAAAATAGCTGTTATACGAGACATCATCCGAAGGCAATCAGCAGAGTTCGCAATTGTGACCAAAATTTCAGTGGCGGTTTAGTCGTCAAAATGGCGACTACATTTCTTTGTATTGATGATGCATAATAGCCCTTTTCTCAGACATTGTGTCCCTCCAGAAAATTGTATTGAAAGACATTTGTTTCCTAAGCATTCAAAATAAGAAGAGAAGTCATTTCATCCTTTCGCTTTGCTTCGAAAGTTTCTCTCGCATCATAAAACTAGCCTGCGTGCAGCCGTCTCCTATTTCCTAAAGCGGAAAAGTGACGTCTGCGAAAAGGCGTCGTTAATCGTGTTCCGGTATCCTGCTGTTTCTCCAGAATCTGGGGACCGTTCTCTCATTGGTTGCTTTGACAGTAGGCATTGTTAGAATCAACCCTGATTGGCTGTCATCGTAAAATACTCAACATAATTATGCGTTGTGTTTTCATTAACATGCAAGAGGAAAACATTAACCGTAACTCACGAGTGATTTTGTGCCGTTTATTTCGCTTGTTGTGAATCACAACTACAGAAGTCTGGTTCAAGGTAGAGGAGAATTTCAAAGTAACAAAGTCCGCTCTGTACAGTTTGCTGTATACTCAAGATCCCTCTGTATCAAGCAACCGATGCGTTGGAAAGCTACGGAAGTGACCCGCGGGGATTATTATGAAAGATCTAAGACGAAATATTACATGAAAGCGGTTATAAATCTTTCAAGGCTGAGCTGCTAGTGAATAAGGAGTTCCAAACACTTGGAATAAACAGTGTGGAATCCTCAAAGGGAGAGTACTTTTGGATGAATCGCTTTCGTGATCGTGCACTAAAAGTTACTAAAGGAGTTGACAGGCTGCCGTATATAACTCTTGCGGTTCCTGACACTTGTCTCAGATCAAACTCGTTTTCGAGCTATTTCGCTTTGAGTTTTTTTGAATGCTTGTTATATTCTGTGTAATTAGGGGGAACTTCAACTCAAAGAGTACCGTCCGACTCAGTAATTTAGAAAATATCTAGCTGAGGTCACAGGTCTTCACCATTTCTTAGCCCTGTAAAATTGTTTTGGCACTTGGCAGATCATGATATGTTTTGCTACTCACTGTCTTTGCTAGTACTGTTTTCCTATTTTATTTCTATTGCTTAAGCTCTCTAAATTGATTCTATTTGATTGAGCGAAATTCTTGAATTAAAGCTATAATTTATCCTAAATTTAATCTCGAACAGCAGGATACTGGAACACGATTAGCGACGCCGTTTCGCAGACGTCACTTTTCCGCTTTAGGAAATAGGAGACGGCTGCACGCAGGCTGCATAAAACTTGGAAGTTTGAAATCGCCCTAGAATGCTTTGCAAACCTTGCATTACGTCATGTATGCCTATGGATTGTGTCTCTTGTAATGAGACAAAAGGAAAACTCACACACTTACTATCATTGATTAGTAAAATCCAACTAGTGGTCTATTATCAATGCTGCATTCTGATTGGTTGAGCTACTACCAGGCTATATGTTATAGCCCACTAGTAGCGAAAGCGCCGGCTTTGAAAACCAAAACAATGGCGGCTGAATTGCGTTTTGCTGAAGTTTCGGACAAGTATTTGAGCTCATTATTAGATAAATCTATGCTTTCCAGTTGGAAAAGGGTAGGCTATTGACTCAGAGCCCAATCGGGCTCGAGGAATAATTGTTAATAATCTTACAGAAAATTCATTGTTTAACCCTTAAAACTACTTTTATTAATCTGAAAGAAATAGATTCTTTAAAAAGCAATGATTTTATGGGAAAAATATTAAATTTACCGAATTGAAATATTACCGTTTTACTGCTCTCATAGATATGTGATAATAAAATAATTCACCATGTCTGGTGCATTGGGATGCATTTTTAGCCATTCTGGGAGGATTCATTTTAAAAATTTTCCAGGGGAGTATGCCCCCGGACCACCTAGACTCCTTGCGTCTGTGGTGCTTGCTACAAATGTCTACAGCATTTGCATTAGCCCCCAATCACAAATATGCTCCATGGTCCCTGGGAAGTAAACCCTTTACCTGTCTGTCCCCACCTCACTCCCCTTACCCTTTTAACACAGCGCTGCAGCTAGAGATGTCAGACTTGTGTGACCCCCCTGAAAAGTTACATGACCCCTTGCCAAAAAAACTTAACTGGAACGCTGGAATCCACTTTGTAACGACTGCCATTGCTTTGCTTTACTCTTGAAATCTCCTTAAAACTGATCAGCTGGTTTGTCTATTATACATGTCAAACGTTTTGTTGGGCATGTGTATATTAAGAGTACTCTATATATGACTGTACTATGCTACTATTTTATTTTACAATCTATGGTCCAGTCTTACCTAATCTTTGGACTATAACACTGGCTGTGGCTTGAATATTTCCAATGTCATTTTTAGCAAGGCACTGGTACATTATTCCCTTATCTTTTGAAGTGAAACTGGATATTGTCAAGTCTGCCCCTCCTTTATAATATCTCACTATTGCTGGGCCATTGGAACTGAGCTCATTGCCATTTTTGAGCCAGTATAATGATGGTGTTGGTGAACCACTGGCAGCACATTTCAACACAATAGGCCCAGTAGTTGTCCATTTTATTCTACTAGGCTTTTCAGTAAACTGAGGAGGGACTAGAAAGAAAGATAACTACTAGTGTTAGCCAGGATAGATTGCACTATTCAGGTAAAAGCATGAAGGCATCTTAAAGCCGTCCCCACCTGGACTCCCCTATAAAAATGAAGGGGGGGGAAGAGTGCTCATCGTCAGGGTAAAATTAATGTATTGGTACCACTTAGGGTAATTGAACCTAAAATTTCCACCACTTGAGTTGTTGCGCTACCTTTTATGGTGTTGAGCCAAGAAATGACAGAAACTGTGTGTTTCATTTGAGTGGTACCTTTTAGGATTGTGGGAGGCTTGGTGATCCAATGGTAAGCGTGCTGGACTCTGGGTCACATGGTCTAGGTTAGAGCTCTGGCAGGGGCACTGCGATATCTTCTTGGGCAAGACACTTTACTCTCACAGTGCCTCTCTCCACCCAGGTATATAAACAGATACTGGCGAAATAATGCTGGGGGTAACCCTGTGATGGACTAGCATCCCATCCAGGCGGAAATAGAAATATTCATAGCTGCTTAGTGCTACAGAAACCGGGATAAGCTCTGACAGTATGGGCCACTAGGCACAAGGCTTTACCTATTTTAGGGTTGAACGGGGGGCCACGCCCACAAAGACGATTGTGTAACAAAGGGAAAGAGGGTTTCAGTAACTTTTATTTGGTCAAATAAATAGAAGTTTACTTTTTCAGTCACGTAATTGACATATCTGTCAGCAAGATGGTTTTTCAAAAACCCTAAACCACCATGATCACATTCAACACAGTATGCGGCCATGTTTTTCCTGAGAAATTGGCCATAGAAGGTTTCTTTCAATGTAATCTTCAAGCTCTCAAACAAGGTTGGAATCTGAACTGTTTACATTAGCCTTCCATACCACCCTAAAAAACGTTTTCAAAAATACAAGAACTACTTTGTATCGTCTTAAAGTTTAAGACATATATTGTACAGGTGTAGCTGCAGATAGCTAAAATATCTCTCAAAATAATCACCGATAATCATAATATTTTTATGAACTTGGTACATTTTCCAGCTGAACTTCGGTGTAAAATTCCTGCAATACTTCAGCCAAGCTAATTTTATGTACGCAGCCATGGGAATCAAGTGAACGATGTCTCGCTTCTCATAAAGACGACAAGAAGTTTCTCTCTTTGTCTTCCTCTTGTGGTTTTGCTTCTAGCCTGTCTTCAAGTTTAAATCCGACATTTTTGTCTGCACTTTTTCCATTATAATTAGACTGATTTTCTCTCTGAAAACTATTCATTTAGCGTGAAGCCTAAACTTCAAAGCTTGTTGTTTGCTTGTACGCACCTAAACGGTTTTCCTGCAGCAAAAGGTCTAAATGCACCCTGATTGGTAGAAATTCATCGGATGCTGGAGCACGTGCCAATAAACTTCAAGGTCAACATAATGCAAAAGCACTAGCCCGCCTGGAGTAATTTGCATCCCGTAGAGCACCTGACTTCAGTTTGGCCGCGTATATTGATAATAATACTTGTTAATACGCCAGCAAATTCCCTCACCATAAACAATATCATTTTACCTTTCATTTATTTCATTTACTTTCTAGATATTTCAATTATTGAGGCCGCTTTCTTGTTAACTCAGAATAACACTTATTAACAGTATTCACATTGTTTCCAAATGTTCTTGTGTGTGCTCTTATTATTTGCTATAAGTACCAGACTTGTGGTGGCTTACTACAGTTTTTTCGAGACTTGAGAGCGCGCGCTACGGCTGTCTACCTGACCTTCGATAATGCTCACGCAGACGAAAATTGCGTTAGCAAGAAACAAAACAAGTTTCCACAATTTTATCGCTTTAAACCAACTTGGTATACAAGAAAAAGTTTCAATATACTTTCAAACACGTGCTTAAACCTCAGACAGGTAAAACATGTTAAGAAAGTTAGATAAGCAACCAACAGAAAAGTTCTAATTTTGTCTTTCTTGAACACACGCGACGCATGGCGTCACATGAGTGCGTCCAAGGTTGTAAAAACCTGTTTTTGACTCAAAATTTCTCGAAAACCTACCATACAACTGATGATGAAACTTTCACAATTTATTTATATGGGTGAGTCACGTTCACAGCCAAAATTGTAAACAAATCTGTAAGACAGATTTTGAGCTATTTTTTGAAAGGGCAAAATATCACATTTTCCTATTTTGTGAAAACCCTGTCTTACAGATTTTTATTTTATTTTGCATGAATGTTTAATTAATGCTAAGTTTTAAATTGTGAAATTTTGAGGTAGGGTCATACGGCTAGATTTTGAGTAAAACGCTGTTGAAACTGCTAGTGCCCAGTCCACTATTAAGCGCTCGGTCATTCATTTTGGCTGTTTGTTAGCATTTTTATTGTTCAAATGTTGCATTTGATGGTTGTTGGCTGCAAAAAGACATAAAAAAGAGAAAGTTAAAACATTTTTGAACATTTTATAAAAGATTTTAAAGTTGAGTTCTTTCAAACCCTCAAAACTGTAGTAAGCCACCTTAACCATCACTAAACAGTTTCCCTTTTCACTGATTGAAATATATTTGTCCAATTAATTTGAACTTTTGGCCCAAAAATTGTCTTGGATCAATCTGCATTTTTAAGGCATAAAATTGCACCTCCCCCATATTTGAGACTTGATTGACCACCCCTACAACTTTTGAAACTTTTTTGCCTGATACATCTGTGACATGTGACATAACTGAAATGAACCACTTCACTGAGAGCTGAAAATAGTTTAGGGGTATACCCACTATAGATGGAGATAAACAACATTTTTAATCTTTTTCTTTTGACGATTAAACTAATTTCTTTTAAAAATGTAACTTTCTTCTTTGTTTAAGACCTTTATGGAATTTATGTATCAACACCTCTTAAATAGTGCATCATACATGGATATCCAGTTTATATTTTTTAATTTACGAAAAATGACCATTTGCCTTGGGGGGTAAGGGTTAAACTCTTTAATAAAAACAAGGTGACAAAGAGTCACAATGTTGAGAAAGGGCTGGGGTTGGCAATCTAACATGATATTTACAAAAATGTAATGTGCATTTTCAAAACTTTTACACAAAATCATTATGATCATTGGACTCCTAAAAGGCCCAAAACAGCAGATTACCTTGACCAATAAGTAGCTCTTTACTCTTGTTAGACAAATATTATTGAGAAATACCTCTGACAAAAAGCCACACCGATCTAGAAATAGTTTTCCCTTCTGAACTGGCTTGACATTCATATTCTCCTCCATCACTTTCGACAACATTGGTGAAGTTAAGGTTGCCAACTCCATGAGATGCACTATATTGAGCTCTCATATTTCCTTTCAATTTATTCCATTGAATAACTGGGACTGGATTTCCAGATGCAGTGCACTCCAATGTTGCTGAACCTCCCTTGGTAACAGTAATGTTGCGAGGGTCACCAAGAAATTTAAGTCTTGTCAAATTTCTGGTTACGTCTGAAACAATAACAGTAAAAACATACCATTGCAACATCTGTTGTGGTTCATATAATCTATTCTCAAACTGTTAACAGCTGCACTGTACATTTGGAATCCTCAAATACATTGTATGCATATTTATACGTATTCTGATGCTAGCTTTCAGTTCACTGTTTTGCTATCAAACTTATTCCACTATTTTCTCAGCAATTTCATATTCAATCAAGTTTGTTTGTATGTGAGCGAAAACTAATTTAATGGCACATTTCTAAAACATGATACATCATATTCACAAACCATTTATTTTACGTCTCAGGTTAGCATAATTTTCAAGAATTCTCCCAAACCCCAGACTATGTCTCAGGTTTGCATAACCTGAGACAACATCTCAGGTTTCCATAACTTTCGACAATTCTCCCAGACCCCAGACTACGTCTCAGGTTTGCATAACTTTTCGAAAATTTCTAAATGCCATCTAGTGTTAGAATATCAGACAATGATTAATACTTCGCAGAACACTTACAACTCTGAATTTTCTCATACGCGTATGCGATACTGGACTTGAATCAAGGACCTCCCCACCCAAATATTTTCAATCTTATAGCTAACTAAAGGAGTACTTGAAAACTGCCACAAGTGTGATCCTTTGAGCAGCAAAACAAATGCAAAACAGCAATTTGTGTTCAATATGAAAAGAAACCAAGGTCACAATAGGAACACCATAAAACTCAAATGCAGTGTTGTTTATTAAACATTTAAATCTCCATACTTTAGTACACACTTCTGTGAAATCACCCATAACATCACCTAAATATATTCCATGAAACAAACAAGGAGCTCAGTTTTGTTATGCCTTAATTGAATGCATATTCTTATGGTATGACCTTTGGCGGAATTCTGTAGGATTCATTTCATGCAATGGCAAATATTTCATTCAGTAAATGTGATGACTTTCTTATGATTATACAACAAAATGGTGTGACCTGCATGCATTTTACCACAGTATTAAACTTCTATGGTTATTTTTGTCTTTTAAGTTACTAAATATAGACTTCAACTACTTTTAACTGCTTCATTGGTCTAATTGTAATAACATTATAATTATGAAGCTGCAGCGAAAAATCTCATTTCCTAACACTTCAGATAAATTAAGGTTGAATTTCTGACAAGTGTTTTGTTCTATACTTAGGTCACAATTTTTTTTAATTTCCAACGTACACTTATCTTGCACAAAATCAGCATGATCATTATGTTAAATAAGGACTATTGATGTTTTATTTAAAAATTATACTTATGAAAAGAAGAACCAATTTCAATTTGCAATTATGGTTACATAATAGCTACGTCAATTTACATGCAACTCAGTGACATATCAGCACCAAAAACATCACTACACCAAAAAATACTTACCTGTTTGGACTATAAGACTTGCAAATTGGCTTTGTTGTGTTCTAGCAACATTTTTTGCAATACATCTATAGCTTCCTTCATCTGCCTTCTTAATATCATTTATTAGAAGTACTCCTTGACCCAAAATTACTATTCTGTCACTAGGACTCAATGAACTACCATCTTTCTCCCACGTTATTGTAGCAGGGGGCAGAGCTTGGCGGATTTGACAGGAAAATCTTGCTACTGATCCCACCCAAGTTGTTGTACTTTGAGGTTCATTGACGAACTTCTTTGACATACCTTTTGAACAGAAGAGAAGCATATAAAACCATGTTGTCAATGAAACTTGTACTTAATAAATTTGATGTCTACCAGATTATATAGCCTTGTCTATATTTTCAATTTTTTAGCAATCAGTGCTGTAAGTTATGAACAAGATACACTTTCAATGCCTACTTTTCACGCAAGAGTATAAATGGGTAAGTAAAGCAAATAATTTGTTGTTATCCCAACATTGGCCAAATGAAAACTGTGATGGCACCACTCAAATATGCCAAACAAACTGGGACAAGCAGACCAGTATAGTCCATCTACAAATGGCCTTCAAAAAAATTGTTCTCATATCCTGCAGGTTTATAGATATATATCTAAGCTCAGCAGTTTCTGAAGGGGTACTTTTCTTGTGCACTTTGTGGTTGACAAACTCTTGTATTACATCTATCTTGATATACAGAAGGTTCAAAAACATTATGTTTTTGACATAACTAAATGCCAAATTGCCACCGGCATTCTCTGAAAGATCCTACAAAATTTATTCTTCCAACTGAATTTGCCTCACACTTTCTTCTTACAGCAATCACTATGTGGAGTTGAATTAAGTTATTTGACTGTGGAATACCAAATATTAAGAGGTCATGGGTCTTCTGCATTCCTATACTTTAAGAATTTGCCTTGGGGCTGGAACAAAAGTCAGACTAGATCAACTGAGATCTTTTTGTGCCTGCCTTTTGCCTTGTGGGAGGCGCGGTGGCCTAATAGTTAGTGAGCTGGATTCTGGATCGGACCATCCAGGTTCAAGCTCTGGCCGGGGCACTGCGTTGTGTTCTTGGGCAAGACAATTTACTCTCAGTGCCTCTCTTAGCTTCACCCAAGAGTATAAATGGTTACCGAAATAATGCTGGGGTTAACTCTGTGATAGACTAACATCCCATCCAGGGGGGAGTAGAAATATTCCTCGCTGCTTAATGATACAGAAACTGGGATAAGCTCCGGCAGTATGGGCCACTAGGCACAAGGCTTTACCATTTTTTACCTTGTAAGGTTAGACACTGACCTATGGCAATTTGCCATGCAGAAACAGTTGGTTTTGGCCCGTCTGTAACAGCTGACAGCTTAATAATAATGCTCTGGAAAATGATGAACTTCCCTGTGCAACTCATCCCACTCATTTTTCTCAGACTTGTGTTTAAGTTCTTGTTTTTGTTTTAGTTTTTCCTTTAAGGCAATATATGTTTTACAAATATTTTATTATTTTTTGCTCTAGTTGTAAAAATCCCTAGATTTTTTATTCCTTCACATAAAGGAGGTGTATTTCACAATCTTTAATTATGTCAGTGAGAAAGTACCTGGCATCATCCTAAGACATCTGACAATTACAAATATTATTATATTTTCTCAGTAATTGTTCTCAACTTTCTTTCTGTGCAATTCCCTCCAAAAAAATGATCTCATTGCAATAGTTTGCAATAATTTGCAATAATTTACATTCAAAAATGGTCCATCTTATATTTGGAAGGGACAAGGTGTCTGAAACACAAACCCAACATGTGAAACACAAAACAAGTTCTAAAATCATAATATACAAACAACAAAAGTATCTGAAAAATAGTGATGAAGAAATACAAGTTTACAAACCCAAATTATGACAAATAAAACTACTTCAGAGCTTATCAAAGAAACGATTTTGAGGGCTTCCTTTTATGGAATTTTTGTGTTTCAGTTGAGTTCTTCGGTAGAGCCTATTATTATAAATAATCGTAATTTCAAGATTTTACTCCATCTTTGTTTCACAGTGTGTAAAACACAGCTGAGTAAATTTTATTGTTGTTAGAAATATTACCAAAACAAGTTGTGAATCAAAATCCATGTAAAATAAATTACGATAAGCACGTGATTTTCTTTACAAGGCGCAGTTCATCCCTATTGGCCAATAAGACAAAGGACTGATCGAACACACACCGACACCGAACTTGTTGTTTTACTTACTAACACAAAGGAGGACCCGCCATGTTTAGGACAAGCCCAAATACAAGCACTTCTTTACGCTTTCTAGCGATAAAACTCTTCAATAAAACAACGCGACGCCAGACTTCGTGCGCTATTGCGAACGTTAAACAATTTGACAGTGGAGAATATCCGCAAAAGAGGTTCTCTTTTTGATAAGGTCAAAGGTGTTTTAAAACATAATGATAATGCGACCACGGCCAAAATGACAAGTTGTTGTTTCGCAGCGTGGTGTATGAGCAAACTCGAAGACTAAACGTCGAATTTAGTTATAATTTCCAGTGGCGCTTTTGCGTAAGGCAAACACTTGAAACGTCCACTGAAGTATAAACATGGGAAAGCTAACGGCCTAGCTTATAATCAACGCCTTCGATGTTGCAACGAGCCAAAATGATTTAAGAATTTCTTCTCCAACAGCGGAGGGAGGCGATAAAAATCGTCTTTTGTCGTTTACCAACACGAGACGAATACTTGCTACTTTTCACCTATGACGTAAAAATAGATGAATTCATTCTTTCAATGCAAAATTGTAACGTTCGTTACGGGAAGAAGCCAGCGCTGCAGCTCGCTCGGTACGTGGGGCAAAGTGCATTATACTTAAAAGCTTAACCTTTCTTCTCATCGTCAACAGACGCAATATTGACACTTAAATCGTTACGCACAAAACTGCAAAGGTTACGATTTTGAATGGGTAAGCTGTATGTAAGAAGATAAAACAAACAGAGTGTTTGACAGTGTTCGAAAAATAGTATTATCGACTACCGCCAATCTACGACCGATGCTCCAACGACTATCAGCCCAACCAAGTATAAATTCTGTTCTCTTACGGGTCACTGAGATATTGTTAACATGTTTTGAAACAAATTACTCTCTTCTCGTATTGAAGACAATAATTTAAACGTTCAGTGAAAAAGGAAAAAAAATGAACTTGATAACAACGCAATCAAAGAACAATCGCGTGATCATCAGAAAAAAGCAAAGATGTAAATAACTCGGAATTTACATACACGATAGCAACTGAGTTTTACCGTCCTTTTGCTCGTTTTACGATAAAAAAAGTGAAGACAACACATGAACTGCAAGCTTCAAAAATCGAACTAAATATTAATTTGGCCGGAAGAACGCCGTGTTCGGAAATGAATCTTTAGCGTTTCACAAATAAATTGCGCGATTCAACAAACTAATCTGGCCGCTCGGAAACAAGAAGTTCCAAGATCACGTCACTGAATTTCTTTGAAGCCCCCAAAATGATTTACAAACATTCATTCCATAATTTGTCTCTTACCAGCGATATCCAAATGTACTTTGTGACTAGCTATTCTGCCCATCGAGTTGGAGGCAAAGCACCGATATTCCCCAGCATCAGTGCTGTTTTTGGCTCGCTTGTGAATTACTTTGGTGATAAGCAATGCTCCATTAGATCCTATACGTCTTCTGGAATCGCCAATGATTGCCTGTCCGTCCTTTTCCCATGTTATCCTGGAAGCAGGAGGCGAACCAACCACTCCACAGTTCAAAGTAACGGGCTCATTTTTGCGAGCTACTGTGAAAGTGGGTGCTTGGCTAAAGCTCAGAGGAACCAAGGGCCCCTGGCCTGAAAGAATATTCAGCACGCTGTTACAAAGTAATCAAGCCCAAACGAAAATGATTTATTCTTTAACAACTTAGAACTCTAAGATAGGATGAGGTGAAATCGTGAACTGGTGGAGAAAAGTTACAGGGACTGATCGACATTGCGTATCTCTCACAGAGCGAACCCCCTTCAGAAGCGCTCCTTGGAAGAGAATTCCTTTAGTTTCGACACATGAATAGTGACTACATTGAAAAAGATGACCTTTACTTAAAGGGTAATTCCTGGGACAACTGGCAATAGATTTATAAATCCGAGATTGGTTGCGTCGCTCTTGCCTGTTTCGCATACAAGGGTGCCGGAATAGTTTGCGGTTGAAGCGTTCACTACGTTACTTCGCCATTAACGTTGAATTTTCTGCACCAAGAAACGTAAACAGCCAAACTATAGACAAAACAAAACAGTGCTGCATCGTTTCCAAAAGAACATTAGCATAAAGCCCCATTCGATCCAGTCAGTCTATGATCGGGACGTAAGTCGCACAACTGAGTCTCATCGAATTAACATCATGGAGTACGGGAGCACCATTGTATGAGCAGCTGCCGCGCTTGACTTGCTTTGCTCTCAAAACAATCGCTATCATCTACAACCATCTCACGCTTCACCGGGGTTACTTCTGCGTTTACTTCGTTTGTTTCGTTTGCAACCTCCAATTCCCCACCCAGGGATGTCCAAGGTTGTTGTGCTAAAGGAGCTTCGCCAACGTAAAAGAAGAAACAGTTGCGGTACGTGATGCAAATGTGAATGCATCGCATCGCGTTTCGAACTTACTTACCCGCAGCTTCATAGGTCATCCACAATGCTACAAGCAAAGAGAAGAACATTTGGCCTTTGAATTACAACTACATTTAACTACAAAGCGTTTGAGGTTTGAAACAGGAGACTCTATGTTGATTTCGTTTGCTGACAGATGAAATGTGACATCTCTTCCCCGCTAATACCAGAACCAATAAACGAAGCTAATAAAGACACTCTCCAGAGCTAGCCAATCGTGTGCCCTGTGCATAAATTAGATGACATATAGCATTCGCTGCGGCTGTCAATCAAGAGGTACACGAGAAAAGGCTTCCCTGACTGGTCCGTTCTCTTGTTTGGATCGCTGGAACTGTGTTGATTGGTTTTCGGCGACTCTCTGTTATCCTTGGTACGGAAACAATATGAAAACAAAATCATCATTGCCCTGGCTGCCATCTTACGATTCATTTCTGTGTACAAAATAGTACGTAAAAGAAGTAATTGCTGCACATACGCCATCATCGGTTCTTCTTTTTGTTATGAATAAGTGAATAAATATTTACACTTACAGTTCTACGAAACAACTGTTGCTGTAAAAAGAAAGAATTACAACCGAAAATGTGCCTCCCTACGAGTGCAGTTTCCATTTAAAACAATTTGTCCGCAGCTTACGGAGATGTTGTTTATATTTTTCAATGATATGCCAAGGCCAGTCTCAAAACTTAAAGTTATTGGTGATAAATTATTTATGTAACATGTTCGTAATAGCTTACCTGTAATTATTTTTTTTAACTTGTTTTCCGTTTTATTGTAGAGAACACTTAATTCCAAAGCTTGAATTTCCGCCACACAGTATCATCTAAAAAACAACATTTGTGATTCGGCCCTTGCAAGCAATCCTTTTTTATTCATTCCTTGAGGCAAAACATCTTCTCTTGCTTTGTGTAATTGTGGTGCTTGAAGAAGGGCGAACGGCAGTTTCGTTGTACCCTTTATAACAAGGTAACCGAACTCAGCAGTGAACGTGAGAAGTGAAGTCAAAATTACAAAAACAGTTGATTTTCGTTTATTGAAAATCTTGTTTGTTGAATGTTTGCTTGAAGCTAGGCTCGATTATCAGCCGCGGTTCGGGAAACGAAGACCGGACTTGAGAGAGCGGCGGAAATCGAGCCTAGCTTGAAGCGGGTCCTTTCACAAATGCGAAACCTCTTGGCTGCAGAGCATTTTCGATGCCGGTTTCTTTTTTCCCTTATGCTATTACCTGAATTCTAACTTAATCTGTATAAAAGAACATGAAACATTGAGACCTCGACTTCCGAGACATTTTTGATGGACAATCCAGCTCGGAAAATCGTCAAAGAATTTGAAGGAACTGAAGAGCTATTACATGACTATTAACCCCGATTTTCCAAAGCAGCTCAAACAACGTTCTAATCGGATCGTGTAATATAGAATTCATCCGTGTTCATAAAAGCATTAAGTTAAGATGCTGATTGAGATCATGTGCTTGGCATGAACTCGGGAAGTTCAACTTCTGGATGCCGGCATATTTCAGTAGTGCACAACATGAAAGAAGGCTTTAGAGCAATTTGCGGAACCAAGAAGACGAAGGCAGTCTAATATATTAGGGTTCTAGGCCAGTGGGGTGGAGTATCCAATTTTCTAGATGCTGAAAAGTTATCAGATTAGTTTCTCCTTTGTTGCTACCAACTCAAATGTTTTCTTATCAGAATAGAAAAAAAAGATCACATCAATAATAAAGAGTAGATGCTATATGGATGAAAACAACAAGAAAGTAAACAAACTGAGTAATCCCTTTTGAGAGCAGATGATCACGAGGGCTGTCAATTGTAAGAAATATCTGCTGTGTATTGCTGGGGAAATCGTTCCTTCGTTTCGGATAAAGCAAAAAGCTCTTTCATTTAAATCATGTATTGTCTTGACTTAGAATTCAGATTTTGCGTTTAATCCCACTCTGCTTTATCGGGATGCCATAACATTTATCGCGGCCACTCCCACGAAGGCTTATCACCAAACGGAAATTACCCTGACAAAGGTGTTGAACGAAACAGAAATCGAAACAACTGAGGTATTCCAGTCACGTTCGCCATAAAGCCGGAAACACGTCAGAAACTTGAGAATATTTCCATGTGTTTGCGCAGCAAATAACTCATACTTTTCACACGAAGAGAATCAAGGTACGGAGAAAACGATTTCTCTTTCATTTTGTATTGTTTAATTGCCTCTTTAATTTTATGATATGCACGACAATGTATTTTTCAAAATGTTCGACGGTTAACGGGCGGGATGTATAACCCTGTATAATACATACAGGAAACAGAACGTGATAAAAGTTCACATTAAAGTGATGACAATATTTTATGTAAATGAATGCATGCAAAGGGCACCCAACGAGCAGTCTATGGCAGAATGCATTCTGTTATCCAAATGAATAAAAGTATATGACGTTAAATCACTTACAGGTGTTCTTGAGTGTTGCTGGTAAAAAAATTATCTGTTCCTTTTTGCCAGCACATGATCCATAATTTTTCCCAGCCAGCAATATTGGAACAAACAACAAACGCGCGGAAATAACACTGAAAAACGTGTCAGTAGTGAAGTAGTGTAAACAGACTTGATTAACGCTCGCAAACTTGTTTTTTGTTATATTCATGTTATCTGGGTTTTTATTTGTAATGTACCAGTCAAATCGAACCCCCCGGGTATTTGAATTTTTGAAAAAAATTTGTGTTCAAATTTCCCCCTCCCCGGGCCAAAAAGCCGTTCAAATACCCCCACCCCCGAGAAAATTAATAAGTGACCAGATTACCGTTTCAACATTTTAGTAGCTTCTATTATTCTCCTGAAGTCGAGATCAACCGAGTAATCAAACTGCCACAGAACCCTAACTGACATCTGTTGTTGCAGTTTTAGCTCCGAGAACGCGGTAATATCTCAGCGACTCAAATTTCTATGAGGCGCCTAATGCCTTAGTCTTTTGCTTTTTAACCAAGCCGCCAAGAAGCTGCAATCTTTTCCTTTAAAATCCTCAAAACTCGCCATGTCGGCCTCCACCATGATTTATCAAAAACCCACGGGAAACGTAACACGAAATCGAGGCCAGCGTTCAAATTCCCCACCCTATATGAGTGGTATGAGTGAGGATCAAATTCCCCACCCCGGGTAAGACAAGGGCGTCAAATGCCCCTGGGTATGTTGAAGCTTCGATTTGATTGGTACATGATATTCCAAATAGATGATAATGATGATTATCATTATCATTATTACCGTACTAAACCAAGAGACCATGACTTTGACTAAATCTATTTGCTTTGTTCTGATCTGTCCTGCGATCCGTTTCCTTTAATTTCTAAATAAACACGCTACAAGGGAGTGGTATTGACAATGTGTTTTGTTCCAAGCTACCAACCGTAATCGGAAATGAAATCAATCCTGTTAGTGATCGTCATCACTTCGTTTCTCTCTGTAGGTGTCGAAGCTAGCTAGCCTGTGAGCAGGCTGCAGGTGCATGGCGGGAATAAAATGAAAATTAACAATGGTAGAATTATAATCCAGGTGAGGCTTGGGGCTAAAAAGGTTAGTGTATTGGTAGACTGCGTGCACTCTTTCTTTTGCTCTAACGCGCTCTTTCACTTTTTTCGCGTTTGCCCTATATGGCCTAGCCTGCTGTGCATTGCAGGACCCCTTGCAGGCGTATTTATTTGGTCGTTCGTGTCCGCCATCTTGGATGGGTAACGCGAGAGGGCTGGAGCGAGTCAAAAGGATGTCAAAAGTGGGAGTTGGAGCTATCAAAAAAAGTCTACTCGTAGTCTACTCAAGTATTTTGGGTTTACTTGCGAAAGCTTTAATGGCTGTTTTTGTACCATGTGCAGCCCACGGTAAGCACACCAAAATAATACCCCCACCGTCTTCAAGTAGACGGCATCCTGGCCACATCATCAGTGCAGTTCAATCTCCCTTTCTAAGGCTTCACACGGTATTAAAACTGAATGATGTATCAAGCACGTGTATTAATTATGACTGAATAAGGGCGGGTTTGCTTGAGGTTTTTATATTACTCCTCGTTTGTGGATCAATTAGCCGGACGGAACTTCACGCACTTGCTTGCCACAATCAACCGTGCGCTGTTTTCGGTACCAAAGTGGAAGGAGGAGGGGATGTTGTTTGAGTGCAACAAGCCATTCCCGCGAACGGCATGAATAGTGTTCGGTTAAAATGTCTCTTCGAATCTGTGAAAAGACTTCAATTACGGTCCACTTTCATTTAAGACCATTTAACCAAACGTGTATACTGAAGCGAGGCTCAACAGCAAGACTGGAAATACACCTAACGTTTCCTGCTGATGAACATTTCCTTTCTTTTATGTTATTTTAAATAGTTACCCGATATACAAACAATTGTTCTGAAAAGTTCTTGTGATTCAGCAAGGAGAGTGTCTTGGCTGCTGCTGAAAAAGTTTCAGTTTTCAGGAAGTTTGGCGCGGTTTTTGTCACGGCTGATATTTAGTTTTGGCAATATAACAATCATGATTTGTATTTCTACAGTCTTCCTTAATGGGGTCAGGTTCAGGTTGTCAGTAAACTTAGTTACCGTGAGAACTTATTTCCGAGGGCTTTTGTTTTACAATTCATGACGTTCGTTAATTAACTTTACATTCTTGTCGTTCAAACGATTTCCGTCTACACGTGGGCCATCTATTCACCTGGTGTACATTTTTCTTTCAGGCTCGCGTGAGTGTTTCCACTGATAGGTGTACATACACCGTCATTGAAGAAAAGAAAAGAAAATAAGTCTTGTAAAGAGAAGAAGTACATTAAAGGCTCCTAATATTTCTGTTTACTGAACACATGTAGGGATTATCAACTAAATATTCTGTGCTTTGCATGCAAACGCTAAGAAAGTAACCGCAAAGCACAAGAATGTCACTAATAGTGGACACCAGCACTCTTGTGGTTTCGGGTGGGATTAAGTAGCGAGTCACGTTTTACACTAACAAGAATAAGCAAGTTTGTATTCGGGAACATAATCCGGCGTGCTTCCTCGATACAGAGAACGGAAAAATAGCAATACCTCTCACTTTTATGGTCTTTTATGCACGTAAGAAACGGAAACCTCTCATCACCACAGTAGTTCTAGAAAAACTGTCTTGCCTCAAGGAAAATATCGTAAATGAATTTTACGTCCGCATTGCGTGTCTTCTGTCTTCATTGCATCATTATCACATTCATTAATTAACGAATCACGCCACCTCAATCACGTTTCACGATGAGTTCCTTAAATCATGCGTCACCAAAAGAGAATGGGGCCCTCTTGGCAGGTGTTTTATTTCAAGTGCCAGTTACGCTTGCTGGTATTTGCGCGATCTGATATAAAATTGGCAACTATCAATTTTATCGTTAACTGCACCAGACGGTCATTTTTCCGCAGGCATTTCAACGCAACATTTTGTTTCGGCACCATGTTGCAGCAGTTTGAAGGCGATTCAAAATCTTGCAACACTGTTGACCCTGTTGCCCCTGACTCGTCCCCAGTCGTTTCCTGTGAGAAAATACCCTTTCTGCCTCCTGCCCATCATTCCCCGCGCTTGTATTTTTTTGATAAGAGACGACCGGGGACGAGTCAGCTGTTGCCCAATCGAATTGTATTGGAGTTGAGGGGGTAAGTTTCTATAGAAACTGTGGTGCTGCGTCGGTGGGAAGTATAACAATACAATTTGGTTTTATCAACTGGGTTGATAATGTGAATTGGCCACCGTAAAGAGATTCGAGAGCTGACGTTTCGAGCGTTAGCCCTTCGTCGTTCGTGTAACACCCTTGTCGCTGACTTTTAACTCAACATAGCGTGAAAACAGCGCGCTCGAGCAGTACAGAAGCTGAAAATGAGGTTGCGTTAAAAATTGTCCCGTGCGAACATACCGTTGCCACAATATTGTTGCAAAAGCGTTGTGTTAACGTTGCCGTTAAAAAATAATACCTTGAAAAATCAACTTAAGGGTATACCGTGACTGTAATTTCTCGTGCTTTTATCATTTCAGAATTTCGTAAGCGTACTATCTAGACTACGAGCAGTCCCTTTTTTCTTAAACATAACTGCAAGATCAGCCTTGCAGTGATGTTTGTGTTACAGTTTATTTTTGGCTGATTAGGTCTCATGCAGATCCTACGTAAACTAGCAGCATTTTTGTTCGCGGTCCTTTTTTCTTAGTCCGTCGAGTGCACGTGCGGAGCGAAAACATGGCCGCGCGAAACTTGGGAGACGCACCCACGCCATGTGGACTAAGACTAGTGAGATGATCTCAGATAGTGCAGAGTGTTGTCTACAACTTTACGAGGACACATTGTTGCTCCTTTTGAGCAAACTGGGAAACAATGTTTGCAAACACAATATGTTTCTGTTGTGCACTGAGACGGGCAGAGAGGGAAACAGTTCTGTCTGTAACGTTTCTCCATTTGCCACGGCCTTTGGGATGGTCATCTACATAGGTGAGAGTACTCCTGCAGGCCTCCTATCCCCCCGCCCACTCCCAGCCTGTAGTGACTTCGGCTATAATTATATTATTTGCTTTGCCAAATATGCCGGAGCAGACAGAAACTTTAGATATTTTGCTTACTTTTTTACTTGACTTTCTTAAATATTTTTTTAATGCTCAATACAGTACTTTGATTTCCAAGTGTAATATGTTTTGTTTAGCGTAGAGACTAGAGGGCTTTTCATGATCTAAGCAGTGTATATGTGCACTTGTCTTTCATTCCGGACACAAAAACGAAAAGACGCCGCTTTCTCAACAACACAATTTCAAGTACATTTATTACTCCTGATACTACAGTGACGTCTTCCACGGCAAGATAAAAATCGTTTCTCAGAAGCTTTAGTCAAGATAGCTTTTTAATTTTCAGCTTGGTTTTGACGTCAATCTTAGTTTATTTTTATTGCAATAAGGCATTCAATCAGCAAACCATTCTCGTCCCCAGAGCCCTCGTTTCTTTGGATCACGTGGTTAAAAACCACGTGGCCCTGGGAACTTTTGGCTGGAGTTTTTGGATGGAGAGAGAAAAGAACAGAAGAAAAGCGAGAAAAAAGTCCTTGGGTTCCAAAGGCTGATCGGTGGTACCGTAAAAAGTAACCAGGGAATTTTTGCGAAACGTAGAAATGCTGGCGGAAAGCTACAAATTGTCACAACGACCGAACGAAACACTAAATATTGCTACTAATTCGTGATACTTTCCGCCTGGGCTTCCGCAAGCAGAAAAAACAAAAAACGTCAAAGAATTCTATTGAACCAGGCGATGGTTTGAATTCCGGAATGGTGGATTCTAGGCGTTCTTTATCGGACGAATCTGTTGAAATATCACACGACAACAGCGACGAATTCATACTTAATGGAACACAAGACTGAAGAGGCGATACGCTAAACAATACGGTACTGCTATCCAATGACTCTTAACCTAAGAATATTAGAAGGTTCTTCCTGTATGCACCGGTACACGGACAGAAAAGAAGGAAAAGCAATCGTAACAAACAAATATTTGATAGATGCGTGCTACATACCCTGCTTCCCGCATTTCGGAGAGCACGCTTTCCCGATCGGCGGCTTGCTCGCGATTTTCGTTCGCCTTTTTTGAAGCCCTTGTACTCTTTGGTGATCTTTTCCTCTTACTGGGCCGGAAATTGTTCAGTGTTTTCCCCATCGCGGTCAAAACCCGCAAGAAATTACCACATTATAATTCTGCCTCAGAATTGTCGGCAAAGGATACTTTGATCTTGAAATAATATCTACCACCACTTTCCCGCGAGTTTCACGAGATTGAACCTGATTGGTACATTAAGGCGATAAACCGGAAAACCACTCCCCGTAGGAGTGCTATGTTTACGAAACTTTCTTTGCCGTATTCCTCGGCAAAATTTTTCGTGAAGTTTGTCATCTTTGAGCGGCTAGAAGAGTGAAATTTTGTCGGGCTTTAGCTAATTTGTGTTTCGTTTTGAAGATATAAGTCCAAATGCTGTGTCAATCCGAGAAAAGTACGTGAACAAACTTTAAATTATAATAACTTTTTATTAACTTTTTTTTGAGAGCTGATCTAACGATTCCCCGACACACTTTTAAAGCCAAACATGTGCTGAGTGGTATGCAGTCACTGTTTACTTCGAAGGACCAAAATCCGACGCGAGTTTGCCGCACTTATAGACATTGTTCTATTTGCATTTAACTTAACTTTAATTTCACCAGTTAAAAGCATTTCCACGACATTCTTGGCTTTATAATCTTTGATTGAGTCACCTTTAGCCTGCATCCTCATTTTTCACTGATTCCCCACCCCCCCCCCCCCCCCCCCACCACGTAGGAGGATTGAGACGTTCACACCGCGCGCGGTCTTCTTCCTGTCTAATGTGAATCATAACTGATACATTAGTAACAAAAAAATATTCTACAAGCGCTCATGGGATATGAGATTGCTTATAATGCATGATGTTCTCATTTCCAGAAATCACGGCTGCATGGAATAATTGTTGAAATAAAATAAGGAATATCTGTAAATGTTAATTGTTAATTTTTGTTTTAAAAAATGAAAAGGTTTCAAGACGATATCCCTAATGGCTCAAATTAGAGAATATTGTGAATACATGAAATTTCATATGTTTGAACTGAGGATCTACATATCAACAAGTGAGTGATCATCGCAGCAACCAGTAAACGTTGAATGCTTAGCTTAAACAGACTAGAATTTGAATTTTTTTGAACGCTTCTTTGCAAACGTTTCCGGGAAGGCACGGGTTTGAATCCCGTTGGAGCTATGACTTTTTTTCACCGATCTTAGAGCATCACACCGCTAATGCAGAGTCACGGGTTTGATTCACGTTGGAGATCTGTATTTCTCGTCGAGCTATCGCGTTCGAGCTCTGATTCAGTTTCTCGTCGATCTTAGAGTATGGTATCCCAATATATCGAGGGTTTGAATCCCGTCGGAGCTCTGAATTGTTTTGCCGTTGTTAGAGCATCGAACCGCTAACGCGAAGTCACGTGTTTGAATCCCGTTGGAACTGTGATTTTTCTCGCAGATCGTAGATGGGTTTGAATACCGTTTGAGCTCCGATTTTTCTCGTCGATCTTTATAGAGCATTGTATCCCTATAATAAGTATATATCGAGGAGACACGGATTTGAATCCCGTCGGAGCTCTGAATTGTTTTGACGTTGTCAGAGCATCGAACCGCTTGACGCGGAGTCACGAGTTTGAATCCCGTTGGAACTCTGAGTTTTCTCGCCGATTTTAGAGTGGCTTAAAATCCGTTGGAGCTCTGATTTTTCTCGTCGATCTTTATAGAGCATTGTATCCCTATATATCGAGGAGACACGGGTTTTAATCCAGTCGGAGCTCTGAATTGGTTTGCCGCTGTCAAAGCATCGAACCGCTAACGGGAAGTCACGGGTTTGAATCCCGTTGGAGCTCTGATTTGTCTCGCCGTTCTTAGATGGGTTTGAATACCGTTTGAGCTTCGATTTTTCTCGTCGATCTTTATAGAGCATTGTATCCCTATAATAAGTATATATAGAGGAGACACGGGTTTGCCGGCCCGTCGGAGCTTGGAATTGCTTTGCCGTTGTCAGACTGAGCATCGAACCGCTAACGCGGAGTCACGGGTTTGCATCCCATTGGAGATCTTATTTTTCTCACCGATCTTAGAGCGGTTTGAATTCCGTTAGAGCTCTGATTTTTCTCGTCGATCTTAGAGTATCGTACCCTTACATATCGAGGAGACACGGGTTTGAATCCCATCGGAGCTCTGAATTGTTTTGCCGTTGTGAGACCATCGAACCTCTAGAGCGGAGTCAAGGGTTTGAATCCCGTTGGAACTCTGAGTTTTCTCGCCGATTTTAGAGTGTTTTGAATTCCATTGGACCTCTGATTTGTCTCGCCGATCTTAGATGGGTTTGAATACCGTTTGAGCTCTGAATTCGTTTGCCGTTGACAGAGTATGGAACCGCTAACGCGGAGTCACGGGTTTGAATCCCGTTGGAACCGCTCTGATTTTTCTGGCCCATTTTAGACAATTGCACCACTTTCGAGGAGGTTACGGGTGTGAATTATTTTGGAAGCCTTGTTTTTTTTTCAGGATTCTTTGATTTTCATTAGTCGGCTCGGAATGTGTAATCCCCACTTGAATACAGGCAGTCCTCTGGGGGTTAGAGCCTGAAAGCGTTCTGAGGGAAGTACCACCTCATGAGGAACAAGAACCAGTCCTCTCTGCCTCTCAGATCACATGATTTTCTGAGTTGACTCGTAAGGTACTCATGATACCAACGTGCAATAGCAGAAAGGGTGGGTTTCCAATTCAGGCGCATAGTCCCTAGCCCCAACAGTGCTGCAACCGTACCTCGGGAGCGTGCAGGTAGACAAGCACCAAGTGGAACGCACGAAACCTTCCACCCAGCATGGGATTACATTAATGTAACTTCAAATCGATTTTTCTCGTCGATCTTAGAGCATCGTATCCCTATATATCGAGTAGACACGGGTTTGAATCCCGTCGGAGCTGTGAATTGTTTTGAAGTTGTCAGAGCATCGAACCGCTTGACGCGGAGTCACGGGTTTGAATCCCGTTGGAACACTAAGTTTTCTCGCCGATCTTAGAGCGGCTTGAGTTCTGAAATGGGTTTGAATACCGTTTGATCTCCGATTTTTCTCTTCGATCTTTTTTGAGCATTGTATCCCTATATGTCGAGCTAGGAGACACGGGTTGGAATCCAGTCGGAGCTGTTAATTGTCTTGTCGTTGTTAGAGCATCGAACCGCCAATGCGGAGTCACTGGTTTGAATCCCGTTGGAACTCTGACTTTTCTCGCCGATCTAAGGTGCTTTTGAATACCGTTTGAGCTCCGATTTTCTCGTCGATCTTTATAGAGCATTGTGTCCCTATATAACGAGGAGACGCGGGTTTGAATCCCGTAGGAGCTCTGACTTTTCTCGTCGATCTTGAAAGAGTATTGTATCCCTATATATCGAGGAGACACGGGTTTGAATCCCGTCGGAGCTCTGTATTGCTTTGCTGTTGTCAGAACATCGAACCGCTAACGCGGAGTCACGGGTTTGAATCCCGTTGAAACTCTGAGTTTTCTCGCCGATCCAAGAGCGGTTTAAATTCCGTTTGAGCTCTGATTTTGCTCGTCGATCTTATAGTAGTATCGTATATATCCCTAATTATCGAGGAGACACGGATTTGAATCCCGTTGGAGCTCTTAATTGTTTTGCCATTGTTAGAGCATCGAACCGCTAACGCGAAGTCATGGGTTTGAATCCCGTCGGAGCTCTGATGTTTTTTGCCATTTTCAGAGCATGGAACCGCTAACGCGGAGTCACGGGTTTGAATCCCGTTGGAACTCTGACCGATTTTTCTCGCTGATCTTAGAGCGGTTTGAATTCCGTTGGAGCTCTTGATCTTTCTCGTCGATCTTTATAGAGCATTGTATCCCTATATATCGAGGAGATACGGGTTTGAATCCCGTCGGAGCTCTGAATTCGTTTGCCGTTGTTAGAGCATGGAACCGCTAAAGCGGAGTCACGGGTTTGACTTCCGTTGGAACTCTGTGTTTTCTCGCCGATCTTAAAGCAGTTTCAATTCCGTTGGATCTCTCATTTTTTTCATTGATCTTAGAGTATCGTATCCCAATATATCGAGGAGACGCGGGTTTGAATCCCGTCGGAGCTCTGAATTGGTTTCCCGTTGTCAGAGCATCGAACCGCTAACGCGGAGTCACGGGTTTGAATCCCGTTGGAGCTCTGATTTTTTCTCGTCTATCTTAGAGTAACTTAGAGCATTGCACCTGTGTTGGGGAGCTCACGTGTTCTAAGCCCGAAGGAGCCCTGACTATTTTATTTGAGAATCGCACCGCTTTCGCGTGGGTAATGGGCTCCGGCGAATCCCGTAGGAGCCCTAAATTTTTCAGGCTTGTTTTAATCTCCAATAACATCCACAGTTCTCATATAAATCATTTCATACAATTCACGTTATTTAATTTTTCTCCTTTTGCGGAAACTTGTTCCTAGTTTGGTCAAAGTAACACTTCTCGTCGCACCGGTATCACGAAGGCAACGGCGTGGGTTCGAAACCCATCGGAAACCTGAATTTAATTTCCAAACGCTCAAATTTTAAATTTACTGCGAGGATCAGTTCTCTCATTAAGATGTTACATGGTATAGTATTTCAATAAAGTGTTCTCTCTCTTAAGAACGTTTTCAGCCTCGGATCGCAAAAATATAAGAACGTTCAGCCTCAGCTCCAAAATTAGCCGTTCTTGTAAAAAGAGTGTACGCGCTATAGGATTTAATTTTTACTTGAACGAGTTGCTACTTACCGTGAGCTGAGTGAGCAGCCCATGCACTGAATCGGGATGATGTCAGGATTAAAAATCAGTTCCACATCTGGCGCATGAAAAAATGCAACTCGGATTCCATGCCACTCGTAGGTTTTCTTAAACTTTCTGGTCTTTCTTTTGCCATGTATCCATCTGTAGTGTTTGAAACATTTCTCAAGTCAGGACTCATGGTATGACACACAATTATTCAAAGTTAGAAAATAAAATTGCAAAGAAAAAAATGCGATATAAACATTTTCTCACGGCTTTGTTTTTGGTCTGGTGTCGCGCCTATCCAAATTATTCTTTGACTATTCCGAGAACTCAAAGGCCAAGTGTGTCTCCCGGTTCCATCGAATTCAAGATTTTCACCAAATACCAAATCAATACCGTTTGAATATTGATGTATAGCTAAGAAAAGATCATCGAGTGTTTACTGGCGCTTTATCTAGTCAGGTACCGCTTTACTTTAGACTCGTAAAAGTAATGTTCACAAAATAACCGGATTCTAAATTCTGAATGTAAGTGTTTTATATAAGACGTGCGTTTTCCTTTGTAATCAGTCCTCTTTAATTTGTGCCCACATGCTTTAACTTGGTAATTGCATTGCCTTTGTCAGTCTTGCATCCAGAATCTTCTGAAAAAATATGACGAACTGAATGTATATAATTCTTGGGTAATTCTTCACGAACGTTTGTCGGCTACCACACAGGACTTAGAGAGAGTTGCTTTAAAATAATTCTGAGAAGCACATCGGCATGCTCAAATATCCCGCTTACCTGCCAAGCAAAGTTTCAGATGCATAACAAGTGAATAACTTTGTAGAGGAAGCTTGTTCATCGTGAAAACTGAGTTCTTGCTCAATGTCCAAGCAAAACTCGTTGCAAGAGGAGCGGTTCACCTGAAGTTGGCCGAAGATCGGTAAACGTTACGGGAAAAGCCAGATTTAAAGTTGTCCAAGAGATTCAGTGACGAGCTCTAGGAGCAAACTGGTGTACTGAAAGACGGTTGCTAAATTTGAAAATGAAGGTGATCTAAAGTGCGCATGGATGCATAAAATCGCGTCATTAATTAAAATTTCTAATCAAAATGTGTGAATATACGCGCAGCAAAGAATTAATAATACAAAATATTCACGTTGATTCGTACTTCTATTTATAAAGCAGGCGACTTGTATTTATCAAATATAGTGATGTTTCTCGGGCTATCTTTAAAACAGGGAATGGGGAATCGGAGAATGGGGAATGGGGAATCTTTAAAAGCGGGAATCTTTGAAACGAGGAATCTTTAAAAGCGGGAATCTTTAAAATGGGCTATCTTTAAAAGTGGGAATCTTTGAAATGAGCAATCTTTAAAAGCGGGAATCTTTAAAAAGGGGAATCTTTAAAAGCGAGAATCTTTAAAACGGGGAATCTTTAAAACGGGCAATCTTTAAAAGCGGGAATCTTTAAAAGAGGGAATCTTTAAAAGCGGGAATCTTTAAAACGGGGAATCTTTAAAAACGGGAATCTTTAAAACGGGGAGTCTTTAAAAGAGGGAATCTTTAAAAGCGGGAATCTTTAAAACGGGGAATCTTTAAAAGCGGGAATCTTTAAAAGAGGGAATCTTTAAAAGGGGGAATCTTTAAAACGGGGAATCTTTAAAAGCGGGAATCTCGGGAATCTTTAAAATGGCGAATCTTTAAAAGCGGGAATCTTTAAAACGGGGAATCTTTAAAAGCGGGAATCTTTAAAACGGGGAATCTTTAAAAGAGGGAATCTTATTTCCCGTGTACTTAATCCCTGTGTATAAAAATCTAGTCGCTTCTCCCTTTCGCTCCCCATGACTTGTTGCTGACCTTTACCTTTCGTTGGCTCAGCTACTCATAAAAAAATCCCTCCTATTTCAGTATTGAAAACCATTGTCAGTCTCGTACTAAACCTCATCCTTAATAATTTCATCGTTTTCTTTCTAATATCAGGAGGCGAGATTGTTTTCATGATTAGGATACTGATCTCAAGAGGTCCAGGTAATCTCTCCATGTAATTATTATGTTGTGCGCTACAAGAAATCCTACAGTGTTCTGTTGGAGCATGTCATTTGGTCGAGTCATTTTTACGACGAAACAAATTAGCTTAAAATGTACGACACCTCCAAATGATACTTAACAAAGAAAACACCAGATGTTACCATAGACCAAAATGGATGGAGAAGATTGAGACGGATTGCAAATAACGCTAAATTTACCAAGAAGCACATTTTTTTTATTTTGCTTCAATATTAAACAATACATTACACACAAATACTGCTTACAGGCATTACATTACTGATATTACTTACACTATTACTTGCACAAAGGAAAATTCAATATATTACAATTCCATAGATTGTTTTAAGTGGCACTTAGAAGACACACTATTGATGATACTTTAATTACGTGACATTTTACTTTGATTACGTGACATATTAAAACAATACACTACTTACCTTACGCGTAAACAATATTACTTACAATACATTAAAATGTGTTGATTATTGCTGCGTGTTACACATAAAGATTGATTATCAAGACGCACATGCCATGAAGCTCTTTCATCGCGTAATCTTTGTCCACCAGAAAAAATAAGACGCGCGATTTCTTTGCGTTCGACGAAAGGAGAAGGCATTATTGCGTTCGACGAAAGGAGAAGGCATTATAAACCAGTTTGAATCGAGATTTTGGTGGTGTAGGTACAGTCCGTTTTGGCCCCCCCGAACATTTTTTTTCAGGGGCAAATGACGTCATTTCCGTCGACCATGTGCTTCGTTTCTAGCGGAGTCGAGTTTCACGTTCTTGCTTCGCGTCTTGGTGGATTGTCGAG
>OX393562.1:33041742-33071742 GCA_947652115.1 Blastomussa wellsi
CTCCGCAAATACCGGTGTGATGCTCTACAAACTAAGAGATCGAGGTCAATTTACTGAGTTCATATTTTCTCATGGAGTGAAATGATGTGTAGTATATAGGAAATAATTCATATTTGAACTGCGGATGTAGACGAAAGTGAAGAATAATCATTGCAGTGAATGAATGATCATTGTTCTTCCCTTTCATGTTGCTAATTATGTAATACAGTCAATAGGTAGCTAATTTATTTTTGTAAGTAATGTACTGTCGCATCATGTATGTAGTGCCACTGTAAATTTGTAAGTGCAGTAACAATTATTTTCTGTAATTTGCAGTGTATTGTGTTTAATTGAAAAAATATTATAACATGAAGATTAAGAATTTCTATCCGGATCGGGTGGTCCAGGTTCGAGACCTGGTACGGGCACTGTGTTGTGTTGTTGGGCAAGACACTTTACTCTTGCAGTGCCTTCCTCCACTCAGGTGTATAAATGGGCACCGGCAGATTTAATGCTGGGGGTATTAAACCCTGTGATGGACTAGCATCTCATCCAGGGGGGGGGGGGGGGGAGTAGAAATACTTTCAGTCTCTTCATGCTAAGGAAACCAGGATAAGCTACAGCCTGATGGGTCATAAGGCCCATACACAGACTTAATAAGCTCCATTACATTTTTAATGTTCATGAATTTCTTAACATTTGTATCATGTTTGGTAGTGCAGCAGCTCCCATAAGCTTGTAATTCTACTGGTAGCAGGTACTATTGTTTTAAGGGCTAAGGGCATTGTTCGTGTTTCATGCAGGGTATTGAGCCATTCATGTGAGACCTTACGAGAGCTGCTATATCGCCCATCATATATTGACAGGGCACTGCACTGTACTCTCCTTTTGTTTTTAGAAATTATTATATAAACGATATTTTGAATTTAATTTAGATTTAGTCAGTCGGTGTTCTTATTGTTTTGTTGCACATTTTTGCTACTGAGATGCATGTAAGCTCCAGCCTGATGGGCCACTAGGCTCACGCACAGAATTTTACTACTCTGAACATTGTGTAGACTATCGGTATATTTTGTGAGTACATGCACATACAATAGCAACTTTTCAAGTACCTGATATCTGCTTGTTTCACGTGCCACTGCAGTACATCCCAGTATGGTTGCAACAAAACACAACAAGCTACCAAAGATAGTTAGAACACAGAGTCCATACATTAAACCCGTGAGCAAGCCTGTTATGATACTACAGTCGTGTACGTCTTCAAACTCTATGACACCCACACTCTGTCTGCAAGACATAATTGAGTCACAGCACTTGCAGGTCTGTCCAGAGATGTCTTTTTCACACATAACAAGTGACTTCAACAGGCCTCCGGCATCTCCTGTTAGAATTGTGCCAATCATCTGCAGGACCACGCATACTGCCGAGAAGAATGTGAACAAACTCATCTGCAACAGAAACAAAATGCCAGATGCAAAGTGTCAGGGAAAGAGTTCAATTCACTGCATACTAAGAAGGAAAAACACTAAAGAAAGGATTCTAAACCAAAAAGTAACAAGGATGGTTAAGGATGGTTAAGGATTGAGATGGATTACAAATGACGATTTTGAAGAATTTGGGCTAAATTTTTAAAAATGCATGAACCGTGACATAGCTCCTTTAACCAGGTTGACCTATTTCTGGAGCATGGCCACCATCTTGGGGACAATTTTGTTGTCTTCATCGTCATACGTGCCTGCGATCCAGCTCTTTTGACCATGGGAAATGAACTGCATGGTTCTCAGCCCTTTCACCTGCCAAACCTCTGCTATCACCTTAAGATGACTTACTACAGTTTTGAGGGGTTTTATAAAATGGTCAAAAATGTTTTAAATGTTTTTTTTGCAGCCAACAACCATCAAATGTAACATTTGAACAATCAAATGCTAATAAACAGCCACAATGAACGACCGAGCGTTAAGGGTGGACTGGGCACTAGCAGTTTCAGTGGCGTTTTTCTCAAAATCTAGCTGTATGACTCCACCTCAAAATTTCACAAATTACAACTTAGTATTATATTAGACAGTCATGCAAATTAAAGTAAAAATCTGTAAGACAGATTTTTGACAAAATGTGTGGTTTTCCGCTGGTTGAGGAATGGAAGAAGCGGAAAACGTTTTTCTCTCACACGGCTGGGAGTCTGGGTTCAAGGGTATGGGGGGTTTCAGGTCACGTGAGACGTTGACGGTTCACTTTGCATTTGTCATCCGCCATTGCCTGACACCCCCAACCCATGGAGTAATTCTAGAGGCGGTTGCGTTTTTGTTTTCATTAGAGGCTGTTTAATCCATTCGCTTGATTCAGTTCATTTACTGTGGATATTCTGTTGCAAGTCCTTTTGGATTGAGTTTTTCTTCTTGATGTACTAGAATTATTGTTATTGTTATGGTTTTAATAAAGGTCAGGCTGCGTGGTTCGGCTTGGCATGGCTCCCAGCTGTGTGTGAGAAAGGAAAATGTGATATTTTGCCCTTTCAAAAAATAGCTCACAATCTGTCTTACAGATTTTTTTCAAATTTTAGCTGTGCATGTGACTCACCCACATAAATAAATCTTGTTTTGTTTCTTTTCGGAGTTGCTAATGCAATTTTCATCCGCGCTAGCAATATCAACATCAGGCAGAAAGCCGTAGCGCTCTCTCTCAAGTCTCGAAAAAACTGTAGTTAGCCACCTCAACTAGAACCATCATGATATCATTGTCTCCTTCGATCCATCAGGCACAGTCACAAGAATTTGAAGGCTTCCCCAATTTGAAGTAAAACTGGTTCAAGAGTATTTTGCTAATGTTCCTCTTTATCAACGAGTTCCTTTTTTGTCACTGTTTTGGTATAACGACAGGGTCCAGAAAGGCATTCACAAAAAGAACAAGATATGTTATTAATACACCATTTTGCTAATGCTAGCCCCAGTCCCTTGTGGGGGCAATATTTTATCTATTTACTGAATTGGCCAAGTGATCACTTTTTGCCCCCACAAGGGAATGGAACTAGACAATAACATCATTACCAAAATGGCCTATTGGACCAAGACTATTCATGACAGGGGCCTACAAAATTATGTCCTGGCTAAAGTGGCTTGAAAATCGCCGTCTACTCGACCCTGGCACACCTGCAACTTTAGGGGTCGGCTCGGCAAGGAAAGCGATTTTTGCCGGCTACTTGAAATTTTTCTCCGTCCACTTGAAATTTCTGACAGAACCCTGAATAATCAGAGATTAGAGGAATGTGCTCGACATAAGTTGGATACCACCAGGAACAACAAAGCCTGGCAGTGACAAGAGCGAGCTTGTCTCAATGTGGGGAAAAGTGAAAGAGGCATTTCCTCATTACACAACTCTCTTGAGGATTGCGTGACCAGGCAAATCTATGTCTTCCTACAATGCATTGTTAAATTGTCTGTGCAATGTGGGTTATATTCATTTGGTTATACAGCACAACATCTTCGCCAATGCATAACATACATGCAGAGCCTCTGTTATCGCAGTTACACAAAAAGAAAGTGCGCAGTGTCACCACCTCCAGTCTAACAAAATGTTCTGTCAAGTAATATAAATTGTTTAGTGATGAATGAAAACCCAAACTAAGTACATGTAATCGGACTCTATTTAACAAATAGACGTGAGCATGTTGTGGTATGTCCTGTAATCTTCATCACATTGTCAAATTTGTGTGAAGCTCACGAGGCCACTGCAGCAAATCATAGCAACATAACACATTAAAAATTAATAATTTCATAGTCCAGCATATCTAGCCCACCTTTCTCTTTCGGACCGATCATAGTCTTTTATTTTAACCTTGTTGTTCCAGACAAATTGTGTAATTGCTTTGTTTACCATTTTAATAAAATTTGATGGAAAAGTGAGGACCAATGTGTTATATACAAGTTTAGAGATCGCTAGAGATTTTAGAATTGTCATGCGGCCATACAACATGAGGTTTCTAGGATACCACAGGTTGAGAAGACTTTTCATTTCGTTTTTTTTTAATGCAACTTCATCATCATAAGAAAAATGAATTTCTAATGAAAGTACAAATTTGACAGTGTGATGAAGAAATAAGTGGTCGATTACAGGACCGTACCACAACAAGCTCACATCTATTTGTTTTTTACCATAACAAAACAAAGCCAAATGGTGAAGACTTGCTCTCGCAAAGTAAAAGTGTGAGCAAACCTGAAATAATTTTCTGAGAACGATTCGAATCTTACAGAATCAAACTTCAAACTATGCAAAGTAACTCAAAACCAAAATGAAGAAACAGAATTTTAACAACTAACCTTTATTCCCTTCGCAAATTCTCGAAAACCAGATGAATTAATACAAAGTTCAGTCCAGTTGCGGTGCCTCAGCAGAACACAGCAAAAATAAACGATCCCATTCAACGAGTTTCACATCTAACTTTAGTGTTTTCCCTTCACAGATTAATTCAATCCGAATCCATGTTCATCTTGAAAACAAATTTGCTGATTTCCTCCTTAACGGAGTCCCTTTGGATGCAATCTGTTGCTTATTTGTGAAAACTAACAGCACTGAAGACTGTAAACAGTTTGAGTGATCCGATTGAAGTTGTTTTTGAAAAATTTCAACAAGCACGCATGATGGCGTCATACTATGTCATTGTTTTTTGATGAATTTTTCAACCATGAACATTAGCCAATGAATGCGCCAGAATTTCTGCAGTTATAGTAAAAATAGACCTGTTCCATAAATGGCTGCCAATTTTAAATTCTTCTTTTTTTAATTCTAGCCTTTCTAACCTTGTTTGAAAGTAAAAATTCTTTTGACTTACCGACTTAAAAAACGGTTGATGCTTATACGTATGCCTTATCAGCATACAAGGAAGTTAGTGTCCGACCCGGGGCTAGTGGATTTTATCATTCACTAGCCTGTGAACAGGCTCTGGGGGTGGGTCGTGGTGGGTAGGGAACGGTGGAGTCTGTTGACAAAGGGTTCAAGCCACCATTCCGCCCCCTTAACTACTCCTGGATGCATTGGAATCTCCACACTGGCATGTAAATAGATTCGCACGAAAATATAAAACTTTATTCAGGGTTTACTCCAGCTCTTTCCATCCTTACAAGTCACTGCATGAGCCGGCAGACAGTTGATAGTTTGCCAGACTTAGTGCATTTTTGGCACTTCGTTTGGTTTGCTGGCTGGAATTATACATTCAGCGAAGCAAAATTAACACGAGAGTTTCGCCACGGAAATACGAAGCGAGACGTATACGAAATTCCTCAGCGAAAGGCTGAAAAATGTTCTTGAAACAGATCTGTAAACCGCTAATAAATTGCCAGAAGATTCCATGTTTACAAAAAACGATTTTCAGCGATGTGCAAATTTTGATGGAATCGGGTCGGCAAAATGTATACATCAATCAAACCTGTCAACCTCCTGGATCTGAAACCTTTGCCTGCAGGCCACGATGCCCAACCGTCCCCGACCCACCCGTTTCGCCGTAGCCTGCTTGCAGGCTAATCATCCACTTGCCTAACAGGCAAGTGAAAGTTTTCACAAATTAATTAATTCATTTATTCATCACACTTCTGAGAATTTTTCGAGCTAGTGGAAATGATCTCCAGGCGAGTACATTATGGCTACAGCTTGCCCAAAGGCCAAGTTGAAAACCTTAACTTCCTTGTACCCTGCTTATATGTCCCAATGGGGCAATGATGACAGCTGATCATTTTTACTGGTTCTAGGTCTTAGAAGAAATAACCCTTTCCAAAGATAGAGCTTGGACACTATTTGTGAGGTGCAATGTATGTACCAGGTGAATACATGCATGTCAACTTCAACAGTGTGTAATTCAGTGAACCCCACTTGAGTGGGATTTGTGCATATTTACGAGTTTTGTATCTTAGCAATGCTTGATGCTTTTCAAAAACCAGTTTTTTGCAAATCCCATCTGGCACTTGGATTTTTTCCGAGTTTCCCTTGGTGCCATTTCTATGTTGATGTATTTCTTTAATTACTCTCAAGTAGAGGTTGGTTGGTCGCATCTTTGCAGTCAAGACCCTTGCTCACCATTGAGTCTCCAGTAGCACAGTGGTTAGAGCATCCGACTAGATCACGGAGGGTCGTGGGTTCAAATCCCATCTAGGATTTTTTCAGAGTTTCCCTTGATTGATACCATTTCTATGCTGATGAAATTGAATCTGTTTCTTAAATAGATCCAGAGATACCCGCTGCTAAAGTTGACCTAAGATCACAACTTTTGTCGCATCAAAGGTGGTATTTTTTTGGGGTGGTCCGCTCTCAAAAACAATAGAGTCAATCAACCAAAAATTGTTACCATGGTTACTAGTAGGGTAAGGCCCCTATGAAACATAAATATGATGAAGATTGGCTGACCCCCTTCTTCCGACATTTTTCAATTCAGCTCTTAAAAGGTTATTTTCCAGAGGGTAGTAAGTAAGTAAGTAAAGCATGATAAACAAATGGGTATAGGGGTATGCAAAATACTTTTTGAAATTTTGGAGAGATGGGGGGTATTTTTTTGGCTAAAATGGAAATTCCAGAGAGGTGGGGGGGGGGGGAGGGGTGGGCCTTACCTGAAATTCTCTCTGTGGTGTGGGTATGGAAATTTTCTAGAACCACCCAATCTTTTTAAGTTTCCACCAGATAACATTGACATTGTTATCATGCGGGAAAACTAAATAATTGTTTTAGAATAACTCCCTCATCTTGTTAGATTATTTTCTCACTGAATTCTTTGATAACTCTTTTGGCTCAAAAATGAAAATGTTAATAATCTTAGAACGGAAAATAACACATTTTTCCATAAAGAAAAACCACAGGATTTAATTGAAAATTCAGCTGCGGCTGTCGCCGTTGGATGAATACCGTCTGGTCTTAAGAAAGTTTTTGCATATTGTATAGACTATAATTTATAGCTTTCAAAGAAATAAACCCTTTGTTTAAATTCGCGTGTTTGTCGCAAACATAAGGCTTCCATATGATGGCTCTAAACTTAACAAACTTAGGATGACAAAATTATTACAACTGAAATCTTTGCCAGCGCTGAAATGAACGAAGACTCAACAGATTTCAGCTAAATTAAAAATAATCACAATTTTTGAATGAAGTCGATACGTTAATGTGTCTGGAAAACTGAGCAAAAAGTAATCGACATAAAACCAGAAAAATATTTGAAAGAAACGTTGCCATCTTTTTATATTAATTTGTAAGGCATTTACTATCCCAGGAAACGAAATCTACATATGAACACCGACAGACGGTCGTGGAAGAAACCCTCCTTCGTTTCGCTGTCTGGGCAAACATAGGGAACGACGGTGTGTCTTAATACATGGAAAATGGGATGTATTTTGCCAGTCGAATTTTAAACAAAAAATCAGCAAAGCTTTCCATCTGGTTTCTAGACGAAAATATTAGGCCGATCATTTTGACAAAATGTTCACCTGGCTAAAAAATCAACCGTGAAAAGCGATGTTTGTATGTACCGTGAAATGAAGTGAAAGCAAATATGGATCGATACGACCAACGCGAAAGATGTTACCGCAATAAGATTTTTAGCCAAGATCTGTTGAGTTGAAATCGATGTGAATCCCTTTTTACGATTAACAATAAGTAAAATACTTTAGACAAACTCACCGACATAACAGACGAATGCTTCCAGGCAATTATACCTACACCTCCGCTGCAAAAAACCTATTACAGAACACAAAAAGCGACAAGTTTGTCAAAATCGAATCACGCCAAGCGACACCGCTAAACTCGCCACGGATTTAATATGTATTCCGTGAGGTGAAAAGAACTTACCGTGAATCCTGCCCAGTAAGGGCAAGCATTCCGTATTCTATTCGAAGAGGTGAAGGCGAAGGCTGCAAACGACAACGCAGTTAATGAGACACCTAAGAGGATTTGAACAACACCAAACCCCAACGTAGTGCGACGGATTTTCAACATCTGTTGAGTTCGGGTATCCTGCGCGCTCATTTCAAGGAAGTGGTAGTTTCAACGCAACACGTTCGCTTTCGAGAAAACATAGCACTAAACGAACTGAATAATGATCCAGCCTAAGGCGAGATTTTTCAATAACTTTCAGAAAATGTCTCCACCATCTTTGTCCCAGACGATAAGCCGGAAGCCTCATTCTGATGTTCCGTCTGGTATGCGAGCTTCTCTTTTATCGGGGAGGGGTGGCTGTTCACTGACCTGGTTTTACCATCACACTAAACATTTTATCACCTTCATTTTACTGTTTTGTTTAGCGCTTTCGCTAAAATGAAAAACAAGGTATAGGATAAGTTAGACTGTGTAACTTAACTATATAAGAATCGAACGAATACTGCATTAAAAGTACTACCCCACCCTGGTGAGGGTCGCGATACGTTTTTAGTTCGTTTCAGACAAACGTCAACAGGAAGGTCAAAACAGTCTCGATTTTCACGGATGGAAAGTGTGATTATGATTAGTTATCTTTCCTGATGTATTTCACAAAGTTCCTTAGAAAGAAAACTTCTCTCTAAAAATTAAAAGATAGCAGCTTCATTTACCCTTTCGTGTGGCCGTTGCTTAATCGAAAATTTATTTTATTGAAGGACAACTGCGCCAGACTAAACACCACTCAACAAAGAAAGCACTATAAATTATTCATAATCGAGCCTATTCCATTGCCGTTTGTGTTTTCTCTTTTTCTTTCCCCATGTTTTCTTTGCGGTCAGTGAATTCATTATCATCAAGTTGTGAGCACGTCCCAGAGCACTTCACTTGCTTTCGGGGCAGTTTCTGTGCCAAAATAAAGGATTTCATGTTAAGGTAAAAGAAATTATCGTACTGCTTATTGCGGCGCCATGCGGTGTCTTGCGTGCTAATTACATTCCCCACATCCTGCTCGATGTTTGCCAATATTTAAACAATCTATTATAAATGCAACTCAGCTTAGAATACACTAAAAAGCAACATTACTTCATTATTGAGGACTCCGGGAAAACAAGCAATGGGATGCACGAAAAATTAAAATTAAAAATTAAAGATCTCGAAAGAAAAAGCCGAGAAACTATTGCTGACTTACGATATCCATTGGTTAGCTTTTCAACGCTCTCTCGAGGCTGCCTAATGGAAATCTCTCGGAAACTACAATATCACTTTCCGTTAGCAAAACCCTCCTTGTAGTTCAATAATACAACATGAAACAAGGAGTTGCGTGGAGAGAAAGCCCGCTACCGGTCCATCCCTCACCGGCCCAGCGAAACCACATCTCAAAATGAACCCCTGCGAGAGATTACAGAGGCAAGAAAATAAAGTTTACTATCCTTTCTGATATTTTTATTTAATTTAAGAAAGCAATAAGGACAACACACACAGGTGGGCGCTAGAACTCTTTGTGGAAATTCAATATAAATAAAACGTTTCGTGACTTTCGCCCGACTGGCCTCCTGGCAAGTGGGCGCATGCGTATAGTTAAGCAGCTAAAGTGGATAATTAGCCAGTTTGTATGGATGTGAAACTGAGTTGAAAATATCTTCTTTTTCCTTTGAATAGCTACAATAAAGTTAGAAATCATTCCTGGTGTCGGTTTTTTTGTCGTTTTTGAGCTTTTGAAAGCGGCATACGGCATACGCGCGATTTTCGTTTCAACGGCCTATCACATCGCTAGAAAGGCTTTCAAACGTTCAAAGGGACATAAAATGGACTCCAGGTGAGATCTTTCAGAGGAAAATGAATATATTTTCAACTCAATTTCAAATCCACGCTTTGTGACGTGAATGGCTATTTTGAAAAATTTAGTCTAAGTCCGTCATTTGTAATCCATCTCAATGGTTTAGCATTATCTCTTTGTTGTTTTTCTTTTAACTGTTAGTTTTAGGTTTTCCAGACATTTAAGAGTAATTTGGTTCGTCGCAAAAAATGACCCAAAATATCACGGATCTCCAAAGGCAAAAACTTCACTAAGTATGACGAACGCTTTTTATTTCATACATACTAAGCGAACGACTGGCCATGCCATAATCTCTATTTCTCGGCTAATTTACCACTTCGGTTCATTTCATTTTCTACCCTAGTTTCGCCATTTCAGAAATTAAACCATATCATTTTGAAAACGCTCCACTTTGAACGACATGGGTAAACCCAACAACGTTTCAACAAGTCGCAACGATGCAGAAGGGTGCGATTATGGTTAAATCGGAGAATAGCAAAAAATGAGTTTTGAGATACGATTCTTCCGATTCTCCGATTTTCCTACTTTGCACGATTCTCCGATTCTTCCGATTATACGATTCTTCCTATTCTGCGATTTATTCTCCGATTTTCCTACTTGTACACGGAGAATAGCAAAAAATGAGTTTTGAGATACGATTCTTCCGATTCTCCGATTTTCCTACTTTGCACGATTCTCCGATTCTTCCGACTATACGATTCTTCCTATTCTGCGATTTATTCTCCGATTTTCCTACTTGTACACGATTCTCCGATTCTTCCGATTATACGATTCTTCCTATTCTGCGATTTATTCTCCGATTTTCCTACTTGTACACGATTCTCCGATTCTTCCGATTATACGATTCTTCCTATTCTGCGATTTATTCTCCGATTTTCCTACTTGAACACGATTCTCCGATTCTTCCGATTATACGATTCTTCCTATTCTCCGATTTACCTACTTGTACACAATTCTACGATTCTTCCTTTTCTAATCCATGAGCCGAAACAAGCGCACTACACATGAATATATCTCGTTCTTTAATCCATGAGCCTAAACAAGCCACTACACATGAATATATCTCGTTCTTTAATCCATGAGCCGAAACAAGCCACTACACATGAATATATCTCGTTCTTTAATCCATGAGCCGAAACAAGCGCACTACACATGAATATATCTCGTTCTTTAATCCATCTAAAGAAACTGTGGTGCTGCGTCGGTGGGAAGTATAACAATATAATTTGGTTTTATCAACTGGGTTGATAAAGTCAATTGGCCACCGTAAAGAGATTCAAGTGCTGACGTTTCGAGCGTTAGCCCTTCGTCGGAGCGAATCAAGGAATTGTGCGTCGTGTGTCTTTATATACAGAAAGATGGAGCTTCGCTATTGGCTGGTGCCTGGTAACGTGAAAACTTGGGAATAAATTAGTTGAATGAAAAGCGTTCGTTGATACCGTGAGGATTAAGAGTGCCGATTTGAAAAATAAATTTTTGTTCTAGAGTTTTACGGCTTTCCGTGTTTCCTTGGTGAAGGGAAAGGCCGCAGACTGCCATATGTTGCTTAGAATGATTTGGGAGATTGAAGTGTCTCGCGACCGGTTTCGATGCATTTTTGTCGTCTTTCTCTACGTCACGAAGGTGTTCTCGGAATCGGTCGCCAAGTCGTCTCCCTGTTTCGCCGATGTATAACTTTTTGCAAAGAGTGCAAGTTATACAGTAGATGGCATTGGCTGAGGTACAGGTGAAATGATCAGTGATTTTGATAGATCGCTTGGGTCCCGATATTTTGTCAACGTTGTGAATGAAAGGGCATGTTTTGCATCGTGCGCGAGCGCATTTAAAAGTTCCGGGTTGATCACTAGTTTGGAAGACACTTCTGACTAAAAAGTTACCTATGTTTTTGTCGCGTTTAAATGAAATTAATGGAGGTTGCGAAAAGATTCTACCAGTGTCGGGATCATTTTGAAGTAATTTAAAGTTTTTGAGAATGATGGATTTAACTGCGTGGTTGTGAGGGTGAAATGTGAGGGTGAATGGAATTCTATCGTTGTTTTCTCTCTGTGACGTTTGTAGTGCTGACTGTCGATCAATTTGCTGGGCGCGATGATGGCCCGCTTGAACAACAGAAGCAGGATAGCCGCGTTTGTCGAAGAAATTGCACATTTCCTCTGATTTTAAGGAAAAATCAGAGTCGTCGTGTTAACTTTCAGCCTGGATTTAGCATGAATGATCTTGATCACCTTTTTCCGGCAATTTGGTAGTTAATTTTTTGCTCTTATGCAGCTGGATGGGTTACTTCATCTCTTCATCCTATTTAGAAGGAGGAACATTGATTTTTGGGCTCAGATATCGTGCTCGGAAGAGAAATTTTATGCTGGCACGTTCAGCCAGGCTAGCCCGGTGAACGCGGTTACATGGAAAATTTTCAACTCGGTTAGCCGGGATCCCGGCATCGCGATACCGGGATCTCGGCTAACCGGGCTAAACATTTTCCATGTAATCGAAAAGTTGATTTTTGTTGCGTTTAACAGACGTGCCGAGATCTCGGCAAACCGATACAGCCCAGCTAACCGGGCCAGCCAGGCTCATGTAATAAGGCGATCATTCGCAGTATTTCGATACCCCTCGAGTCCTGATACAACTGTAGTGACAGAGTATCCAGTGAGAAGTCTGAGACTGTGGAAGTTTTCGAAAGGTTTTGAAACTTCGGAAATAGTATAGTATAAACCGAATTAGCAGAGGACCATTTTTTTTTAATTTAGCAGGCAACGAGAACATGTCATACTTTTTTACTTCAAGCTGGAGGAAACTCTGGCGAAACTGCTGATTTTTCTGCCGGTACAGGACGTTGGGAAAGCCCGCCTGAGAAAGGTGATTCGGATACCAGTCGTTTCGCCTACAAGTCAGGCCCGGGAAGTCAATTCACCTACATTGACGAATACTTCTTGAGCAAACGTGCTAATTAAACTTGAAGCTTACCAACATGACGAGTGAACTCATGTATATAGAATATAGGAAAAAGACTTCAGTAGTTTTCGCAGAAGACCCAATTTTTTGTTGCTTGCGTTATAGCAAAGGCTAGAGAATGTGGAAAACGACAGAACATGATGGAGCAAGAGCGACGGACTCAAATGCGGGGCCATATCAAAGTGGGGCCGAGACGGTTTACTGATCGCGAGCCTTACAAAACTCTTTACTGCGGTTTTCAGAAACATGCGAACTCTGCTCATGTCGACGGTTACGTTTTTCGCTGCCGTCAATCATCAAGCGGACCTCTCAGAAAACAGAGGTACACTTCAACAGGGTCAAAAGGTCACGTCTGTCAGTTGTGATTGGTAGACTTCGATCCATTTTGTTTGTTTCTGATTTTCAAGGTTCGTTAACTTTTACCGTAATTATGATTGACGGCAGCGAAAAACGCAATCGTTGGTTGGGTTTTGAACTTCAGAGTTCGCATGAAATTGAAAACCGCAGTAAGAAACGAAGAAATTCAGCAATTCGAGGGGGCTCAGCCATCAGGAATGAAGTGTTATGCCTCTATTTCAAGGCGAGTCCAAGTGCAAAGTCTTTGTAATGAAAATGAGTTTTCATTCATATGGAAAGCAAAACTAATTATAGTAATTGGCCGTTTTTATGCTAGAGACGACAAAGTCGTCTAGGCTCCTTTGACGTCCAAGACGTTAAAGGCGTCTGGTATAAAAACGGGACGTATTTAGTAGACAGCCTGACACAAAAAAGAATACAAAAATAAACTTTTTGTGCGCGGATTTACGAACAAATCGACTTCCAACTTGCTTGAAACATGGCGGGATTGTATCCAGGTTAATGGCGTCCCGTTTTTATACTAGACGCCTTTAACGTCTGAGACGTTAAAGCTGTCCGTTAAGAGCGTCGTTCGGACGCTCTTACGAAAAGACGTTAAAGCCATCAGACGTTAAAGGCGTCTGTCTTATTAACCGTTTTTATACTAGACATTAAAGTCGTCTGGAGACAGCTTTAACGTCTCAGACGGCTTTATCGTCTCTAGCATAAAAACGGCCATTAAGGAGTTATCGTTTGTCTCACGATGTAGTCACTTGTGATGTGGACCGCGACGTTTCGGCTGCATACTGCTAGCCTTCATCAGGCGATAAGGTCGACTGGCTACGAGACAAACGATAACTCCTTAATTACTATACTTTATACCACGATGAACAACAACAACCTTTTTCAAAACTAATTACCATCAAAAAACTTTCGCACGTAAACTCGCTTTGAAATAGAGGCTCAAGACTGGGAAATGGCCTCAAATATCAGGAAACCTTGGGCGGAAAAACACCAACTTTGAAAAATTTAAGGTTACACAATACCTTCACAGGTGTCCTTCAGAAAAAAATTCCTACCTACGTTGTTTTCAAGGAAACTGCTACAAACTATATATCAATGGAAATAATTTGAATTGTTGGATTCGAAAAAAGTAGCTGCTATGCAATTCGCCCATTTCGTGAAAAGAAAGACGCCGGTAAACAGAAAACATAAGGCTGTCGTTCCGCCGGATTAATCGGGTAACAAAGGCAAACGCTGGTGTAAAAGCACTGCATCAATCTCTCAGTGTCAGGGATTTCCTGTGTTCCGATTAGTTGTCTTTTTATAAACCCGTAAACTTACAGCATCGAAAATTTTCCCGGCCTCGGTGCGTTCGCACCTGCCAAAAGAAAAATATCCAAAATTTTTAAAATCCCTGACACTCTGTTGTTCCTCAATGATTAATGAATGTTCTGGCCAAATTTCGTTAAAACCCGTCAATTCTTAATACCCTATTAATTCGTTTAAAGAGATGACATTCTCGCAAAAAAACAAACGCATGTTTTCACCCTTCAAAAATTTGTAAACACGTCAGGTATCCGTCAACACTCAACAGAGTGTGCCGCCAGCCAATCAGATGGCATTCACAGCGAGCGAAATGATATTTTCGCGGGAATTCTAGGACAACATTATCGTGTGGGAGTCACGATCTTCTTGTTCACTTGTGTTTAAATGCATTCGGTTTAGGTACGACGGCGATGTCTTCAAATTGATTTGCGAGAACTGACTTTGCAAAATAAAGCAGTAAGCGAACAGTAACGCAGTCCATTGTAATAAGAGCTTCCAGGGGAACCGACACGCTATGAGGATAACTCGCGCAGGTTTCAAGATTTTAATTTCATTTTTTGGGAAATATTAGATTTTATAGAAATCTTCCTTTTAGTGTTAAAAATTGTTTTTCGCCAAAAGTAGCCCTCAAAAATATGTGTTATCCCGTGACGGAGCTCCTTTAACGTACAGAAATGTTCTTAGTCCAATGAAGACAGTTAACATAATGTCTCAAGTTTTTATTTCATGATAGTAGCGTTTTTCATTACATTCAATTTTAAAAACTGAAAAAAAGCTATAATCTGATTGATTAATTGGTCCTAATTTATCACGGATGTTATGGATTGCTACTGCCTACCCATAAATAAAATGTTCAGTATTTGTATCGTTATCGTTCCCACTACAGTGTACTACCGCTACCTTTACAGCAGTCCACAATCACTACGTTTACAGCTAAGCAACATATGGCAGTCTGCGGCCTTTCCCTTCACCAAGGAAACACGGAAAGCCGTAAAACTCTAGAACAAAAATTTATTTTTCAAATCGGCACTCTTAATCCTCACGGTATCAACGAACGCTTTTCATTCAACTAATTTATTCCGAAGTTTTCACGTTACCAGGCACCAGCCAATAGCGAAGCTCCATCTTTCTGTATATAAAAACACACGACGCACAATTCCTTGATTCGCTCCGACGAAGGGCTAACGCTCGAAACGTCAGCTCTTGAATCTCTTTACGGTGGCCAATTGACATTATCAACCCAGTTGATAAAACCAAATTATATTGTTATACTTCCCACCGACGCAGCACCACAGTTTCTTTAGAAACTTACCCCCTCTATTTAATTTTCTAGCCTGCGTGCAACTGTCTTTTATTTTCTAGCCCTCGTGTCAACTGTGCAACTCACACACATGTTCGCGTCGGCCAGTCTTGCTAGCTGTCAACAGTCGTTGTAAAATTCATTAATAATTCAAAAGGAGTAGATCCAATTAAAATGTACTATTTAGTTAATATGAATGCTCTGTAAACCCCAATACAAATCAAGAGTAGAATTAACTTTTGATGCAAACTCTTGCTCGGCTAATTAGTATTCATTAACTTTTAATACAGATCTCTACTGATTAAAATGCAAAGCACAACGGAATCGAATAACAATACTTTGCACTCAATTTATTGTTTTCATTTCACAAGCACGATAAAATATTCGCGTCCGATCTGCTTTACAATGGCTCGCCTATCGGCTCGCCATTATAAATGCCCACACAGATCTCCTGCTCATATTGTATCTACTATTTAACAATGTGCAAGAGCTTTTTTTCTCTCCTAATGTTGAATAGTTTCCGCGTAAATATTTCATTGTCCTATCAGTTGTAAGTAAGTAAAGTCAGCAAACTCTTAATTTAATGAGGTTAGCACACGGGGAGACTAAATGGTCACTGAGTGAGTCATTTACTGCTTGAATCTTCGTTGAAATACTCCTATATTAACGGATAAATAACGCCTCCATGTACAAATGAACAACATTTTGCAGGAAACAGACTATTAGTTCTCTTTGATAGCTTGACATTCTTTTTCCCAATTGTCTGGAAAATACTCGGATACCAGCTCTTTGAATCTGAAATGCATTGAAAAATTATAAAACTAATTAACTGAGTATTGTGCTTGGAATCGTCTTCTTGTTTTTAAATCACCACATTTTTGTATGTTTCATATCCTCTGGGACTCTGCTTTAATATGCGTTAACCCATTGACTCCTGGAGATTTTTGAAAAAAAAAACGTGTTTTCTAGACATTTTGAACATTTTCTAGTCAGTTATAGGCTAAATATGCTTCCAATTTCTCTAAAATGCATTTGCAAAATAAAGACATGCCAGGTTTTTCATTGGCATCGCATTCAACGACATTTTAGCTCGGGCATGCGCACAAAACAAAGTTTTTGGACGAGAAAGTGACCCACGTCTTTAGGCTTTTCGATTTCTATATTTTTATTTTTCACTTTTCCTTTCTCCTTTCCTCGTATCTTTTTTATGCTTTTGTTGGCCTTTTACTGGGCTTGCTTTCGGTTCAAGAATTGCCACGAAAGCATCAATCAGACGGGAAATACTTAACATGGAGTAGCCAAGGGTAAGTAAGGGAAATTTTCCCCCTAGTTTTCGGCAGAAATTGCAAGTCGTATCAACCAAATGTCACTGACCTTGTAATTCAAAAACGGTATCATATATCACATAATGGAATGTACATGTAACACTTCAATATAATGCAACAAAGCGTGAGTCATTTTGGCAATAGACTCCGAGTGGTCCCTTTCCTTCTTAGTCCGTAGAGTGCAAAGCGAAAAATGGCCGAAAAAATTCGAAACCTTTGAGACACGCCCACAAGGCGATTTCGCACGGCCATTTTTCACTTCGCGCTCGACAGACTAAGAAAAAAAGGGACTGTTTGTAGTATTCTTTGGCAAGGTTTTAACCGCAGCTATACTTTTTTAACCGAAAAATTAATTCAACTCGAAAGCCAGACATGTACGCATTGCGGACCTATGTTTCCAGTTGTTAGCATGTTTACTATTTATTAGTGTATTTCTAAATGTAAACAATCAAGGCAGCATAACTTACTTGCTTAAAGGGCAAAGTGGACCAGAACATCCCGGAAGAATCCTCTCCTTTAGAAAACACAGAAGAAATAAGGTGTTTTGTAAAGACAAGGAAACACAAATGGAATTAGAGAAACAAAAAAATGTTGCAGAAACTTACAAAATGGACAAATGCTCCTTCCCCCCCCCCCCCACTCCCAATGATTCGAGCTCTAACAAATTATCACAAAATTGAACATAGGGTAGTAATAAAATAACAAAACATGTTTTACATGCCCATTAAGAAATAACCCAGAGTCAATTTAAATCCAGCAGGATGCTTGTTTTACATTTGCAATTTTTCAATAGTCCTCTTTCTATGTCACTAGCTAAGCTATATCTTTCTCATTGACAAACAGTAACGATAAGAACAAGAGTGACAGTTTAAACACTGGTCAATTCCACTTATTGATCTGAACTTTACAGGTTTCTATAAAAGGGTACCTGTGTTTCAGTACATACCTCTCCTTTATATAAAACTTGTACAAAGTAATCTTGATCCTGGGGGGAAAATAAACATTTTACAGTTTCAGATAAAGGCCACAATTGGAAGTTAATTCTTCATGCAATCTTTATAAAAACATTGCTGGGGGGAGGGAGGCAGGTTTAGCTTATTGGATGAATGCTTATTGTTACTTTCACGAAGGCTTACGAGGGAAGCTTATAAGAATTTTGTGGCATACTATTATGGGTTACTAAAAGGGAGTGATGTGACAGTGAGGAAAAAATTAATAATAGATCTCATGTAGTTTTACTGTTTAAGTACAAAGACATCTCATTTTGGCTGCCATTTTTTGAATGCCTTCCCTGAAACGTTATCTATCATATTTTTCATTTAGTTTTTGAGAAGTATTTCTTCAATCCCTGTGGCATGTGTCGTAAGTGCATAAATTTCATATACCTTTCCTGAGTGTTGAGTTGCATTACCTTGTTTCTGTAGAGCTCAAAAGCCAAGTCAGCAGCAAAGTCAGGCCACTTGTCATCAAAAAGGCCCAGTGCTAACAAGAGGGCTGCCATAGATGTGTCATGTACTGAGTACAATATCATCTTGTACTGACTGTTGGTGAGAAAACAATTCTCTAAATGATTACAAATTCTATTTTTATATCAGGATGCAGTTTTGAACATACTTTCATTAGGATTCATACTCTTCTGAGGTTCGAAAATTCCATGACTTTTGTTTTTAAATAGAGTTTTTGTATTGTATTATACATTTCAGAGTCTCTTGGGAGAGAGGGGGGACTTATTAAAGAGATTAGGGATGCTCATCACCTCACTTAGGGATGTAAAGCTAGGTAGGGTGTAGGATAGAAAAAGGAAAATCCCTTTTTAGAAGGACTACAGAAAACTAAAAATAATGTATAGTTAGAAAAAAATCATTTACTGTGATAAACTATTGGAAAAAATTAACTGGAAACAAAATTTAACTGTGATACATACATGATATTTTGCATTGTTACAGGTAGATGCTATTTTACTGTGAAACTAAGAAAACCATGAACACAAGAAATATTTAGGGGATGCTTTTGTGTAAAAGGTGTGAGAAAACTTGAACCACAAACAAAAACAAAGCAGTTTTGAGGTTTGTTTGAAATTCTAATTGAAGGGAACCCTAAACACTTGTTTTTAGCAAAGAAACATGTATATGTTGTGGCTTAAATTTATCTTTGGTTTAATTTTTTTTAAACCAGTTTGATGTTGATTTCCCATTGTTTCAGATTATGCTAATCAACATAAGACAATGAGAAATGAAAATCAAACTGGTTTAAATTTTTAAACCAAAGATAAAATTGAACCACAACATATACATACATATAGTAAATTTGGTTTTATCAACCTGGTTGATAATGTGAATTGGCCACTGTAAAGCGATTCGAGAGCTGATGTTTTGAGCGTTAGCCCTTCGTCAGAGCAAATCGCGAATCAAGGAAACCACACACGACCCACTTTTCCTTGATTCGCTCCGGTGAAAGGCTAACGCTCGAAACGTCAGCTCTCGAATCTCTTTACGGTGGCCACTTCACATTATCAACCAGGTTGATAAAACCAAATTATATTGTTATACTTCCCACCGACGCAGCCCCAAAGGGGCTTTTCAGTAACAAAAATACTAACCAGATTAAATGAATTTAAATAAATATTATAATAAATAAAAATACATTTAGAAAAATGCATTTTAGGAATGACACATTCTTTAAGATTTTTGGCATCAGATTCGGATTCCTTGCACCATGTTTGCACTCTTTAATAGTATCCAAGAAAAATAAAAAAACTACAATACACATACCTTCTGCCATCAATTGTTTTGATCAAATTATCTGTCATTTCTTCCAAAAATACCCCGATACCTAACGAAAGGAACTTTTTCCTATCAAGTGACAACAAACACTGATCAACAAAAAACTCATTTTATAAAGTAACTGAGATGCTATGCGCGCTCTCACATGGTTGTGACGTTTTAGTTTTGTGTGTATTTTTAAGAAATATTTTACAAAAGCAATAGACATAGTCAAGACGACTTTTTCAATGTTTACGTAGCCTCATCTAACACTCGGGGGGTTTGGGAGAATTCTTGCTAGTTATGCAAACCCAAGACTACATATTGGGTTTACACAACTGTCTCGAATTCTCCCAAACCCCCACATGTTTAGATGAGGCTATGTAAACATGGAAAATGTCCTCTGCTGCTTATTAACTAAATCAATGCGTTTTCCAACAAATGGTTGACAGTACAACAAAATTAAGCAACTAAAGAAATTGCCTTGAGATATATGTTCCAGATATATCTGAATCAATAAGGAGATCGAATTATGTTTGATGAAACACATCCTGCCCGTACAAAACCCATAAATCTTTGGATTATCTTTGGAAATGTTCTGAAAGTCCTTAGAAGTTTCCAAACATCTTCATATATGTATAATTTGGTTTTATCAACTGGGTTGATAATGTCAATTGGTCACCGTAAAGAGATTCAAGAGCTGACGTTTCGAGCGTTAGCCCTTCGTCGTAGCGAGTGGTCAAGTAGTTACCAAAAACCCTGATAAAAATCTCATAACTTTGACTTGTTGAAAGTTTACAGGTATAAAACTCTTTTTTGATATTGTTTTACCTTATCTGCGCGAGTCCACACTGTGCTGCAATAAATACTTGAAGTGCTTGTTCTTCTATTACATTTAAATTCTGTAAAATAACTTGAGGAACTTCCATGTTATGAGCCTGAAAACAAAACAAAAAATAATAATTACATTCAGAGCAAATAGGCCAACTTCCAGATAGTAAAAGCCTCCATGTAGGTTTAGCATGACAGAATAATTAATTTTTGTCTCAGCCTGTACTTTTTGAAGCTTAGGGGCTGCCCAATAAAGATGTCAAAAGATACCAGAAACTGATTGACAGTTTATAATGAGTGCTGTCACCAAGGGAAACAGAATTCTAATGTTCTTATTCAAAATTCCCAAAGAATAAACATAAAGGCAGCCCTAAGTTGATTTCTAATAAAAAGTTTGACATTTCAGCCCATTCTTATGTCAAAATACTGATTTTGTTTCTCCTCTTTTGGTGAAAATATTCTCTGTGTCAATTATCATCACTGATCAGCACAACACATTAGTTAGCAGAGTAAACTCACTATCATTGTGACCACAATATCTCGTAAGTGGACTGCCACAGCAGGTATGTTGTCGTAGTTGAGCTGCAAAGCTTCTCCAATCTTTTTCTGCCTGACACGAAATCCTTCTACATTGTCTGCCCCTTCATGAACAGCATATTTAAACCAACTCTTTAGAAACCCACAGTAAGTTAAATTTGGGTACAAGATTTCTTTTGCATCATGTTCTGTGTGCATGGTAACAAGGCCTAAAAATTAAATTAATTTTTTTGTCAAAAAACATTTGTTAAATCAAATATATAATTATCAGACAATTGGCCTCATCCTGAATAAAGTAAATCATTCCAAAAAAATGCAAATTCCTTTATAACAATGTTCTCTATATAACAAATAAATGCTACAAGGAAGCAGTGAGTCTGAGTGGTTTCGGGCGCTGATGTTGTGGTCCAGCGCACTAAGCACCAGGTCACTGCACCTCCCCACACTGCTCCTAGCTGGATTTATTTCTCAGTAGTCCTGAGCACAAATATGTGGTCACACTTTGCAAATAGCCAACTGCTCAGCCTCCTGCCAGTCGGGATTTTTAACCCTGTTATTTTCATTTGAAATATTTGTTTCCTTTGTTTCAGTGGCAAGCTTGAAAATTAGCTAAGCTTAGTCCTTAAGAAGCTAAGTGCATTATAGAAAAAATAACATTTTCCATTTTTACAACTTTACATTTTACATACACTTTATTTATTTATTTATTTATTTATTACAGTTCATAGCTAAGAGAGCCACACAAAGTAAACATGCACCAAATCCAACAGTGCACAAGTGATGACGCAGGGAAGTTGCTTTGCTAGACATTTTGATGTGATTTGGCATTGGTTGTGAAGCACATTTCCACCAACAATGTTATACAACAATTGGTCGATGGTTTTAGCTGTACGCTATCTAGTTATGGTGCTGCACATGGGAAGCTAGCAACTCTTACACTTCTTCAGTTTGTATTCTCCAAACTTTTGCATACACTATAACGTACAAACTAAAGAATAAACCAACTGTTAATTCTTCAACCCAGCTAAAATAACATGGAATTGTCTCAAACAGAACCATGATACAACAAACCTAGATCAGAAAATTTCCCCAGTGAGCTGCAGCTTAATTAAAAGAAGCTTCTGTAGTGTGAATTAAGTGACTGGAATTAATTATTATCATTGCTATTTCACTAAATGAGGTTCTAGTCTAACTACCCGGCAAACGGATTTCTCCAGGAACATCAGTGATACTCTGTTTGCAGGGTAGCCTAACCCCCAACACATTTGTCAGGTTTTGAAAACTATTTGCTCGCACCCGTAATAACTTATAATCCTGCATGGAAAGAGTAATATCTCTGCACAGTTAAACTATGTTTGATATAATTATAGTTAACAAAACCTGCACCTTTTATTCCTTCCTTCCCAAACATTCCTGCTATCACACACCTTGCAGAGTCGATAGTCCTTTGTATATTAGATGTACGTATACTGAAAAGTAATGTGAACAAATTGTACATAAGAGATTAATTCATGGTAAGCCTCCAGCCTTCATTTCACTCCATCAGTAGTTCCCTTTTCTCAATGTCAGTCGGGGGAACAAGGGCCAGTTTTGGCTAATGCTGATATGCTAGTAAGATTAAGAGTCTGTCTATATTTATATAATTTAACCATTGACACTTCATGGTTGTAGACCAATCATGCAGTGAGAGTAAGATGGCGATTGTTGCTTATTAAATCGTGTCTGAGTTCAGTCATCTCTTGCCTCTTATTTCCCCACCTTTCGAAGTAATCAACAGAGATACTCTTCACTGAAGTACTCGAGGATTTTCAAAATTTTTTTATCCAATCAAAACCTAGCATGAAAGCTCATGAATACACCGAAACTAATCACAGGAGCAAACGCGTCATGTTGCTTAGCAACTTCAGACACGAACACCGTGGACTCAATCCTATGTCAGAGGTGGGATTTCGCCATTAACTGGTACATTTTTCCCCACTGATGTTCTCAAGAACTGTTTTGAGACTGATGAAACTTTAGGACAGACAGACAGACAGACAGATTTTTTATCCACACTTATTTCGTTTAACATTAACATTCATAAGAAGAGAAAAAAGAACAGAGCAAATATGAACTTTCATTTTTAGGGGAAAGTGTGTAGTGGCCAAAGAAGCAAAGCTTTTGAGTTGGCCGTAGTGGAGTTACATGAGGAGGAAATAACTCATAAAAAATAAGGCTCAATCAAAGAGACAAAAAAAAGAAGCTTAAAGTGCACCTAACCCCAAAATATTTTTTCGTTAAAATAAACCTTTGCACCAGTTCGAAACTCGTTACACCTTTCGTTTCTCCTTTTTACTAAATGCGGACTATTTATAGCATTTAAAAGTTACGAAAAACTGTACGTTATTTTGGTTCACGACCAAGTCAGAAGGGGCGTGGGTCTATTCCTGGGTTGACGCCACAAACTGATTTGCATGCATGTTTACAAATACTTGATGCGATGCAAATCAGTTTGTGAAGATTTTTAATGAGATCAACACTAAGTTGTGACCATTAAATGCCACACGGAAAAAGACCATAAATAATGGGGAGATTAAACATAATGGCTTACCTTTTATTTTGTTACAACTTTATCAAATTTGCATTAATAAATCCCTCACAAAAACATGGAAAATCACACATTCACGACAAACCCAAAATATTTAAAATTATGCGGTTAAAATGCATATTTTAACGAAGTTAACAACAAAGAGCAGTAGCAGTCAGTGGTTAGCAATCAGCGGTCAGCGGTCTACATCCTGGGCTCACAGGCTCACATGGTTCATTCAGTCACACAGCAGCATTCATCATGCAGCTTCGTTGGCCATCTTGTGCTGGGCATTTCAGCCGTCTTCTTCCCCCCCCCCCCCTCCCTTCCCCATTTCCACTGACGGGTGCCTGGATGCCTGGCGTGGGGGCTCATGGCTGGGTTGCAGGGATTTGCCAGCCATGGGAGCGGTACTCAGTCTAGGAAGCCCCTGGATACCCCAGGCACCCAACCTCCACTTAGTGATGCAGTTACAAAAGGGCATCATCATCATCATCATTTTTATTACAAGGCTTCAAACACAGATTGATACTTACAAAATATCTTGAGAATTCCATGTCTCCTGTATAAAATTAAGATCATCTATGTACAGCTTGCCACACTTCTTGCCCAATTCATACATTTGTTGCTGCCCAACCTTAGTGAGCTGACCTTGAAGGCTTCCTCCCTGAAAAAAAATAGGAAAAATGTTCGATATCAAGAAGTCTATTATTGGTGTCACTGACATTATAACTATGAATAGTTCTCATTGACATTACCCATGCAGTTGACTGACCATGATATAGAGCTCTAATGGTAAGATCTCTTTTTTCTGTTAAACAACATTACTGGAAATAAATTAACAACTGTTTTCTATGCCCTACTGAGAGGGTTAACCTTCTTCTGGATCTTCTGTTTCTTAATAACAAACGATCTGAGGCCAATTTTATTTTGTGAAGCAAAATGCAAAGTACTGTGTTTATTATACTTCAGTTATTAACACAAGGTTGCTTGCTCTCTTTGGGAGACCTATTTATAAAAAGACATTCAACAACATTACCATCAAAATAATTATGTTGAAATTTAAAATTATTGTTATTATTACATTTAAAACATTCAGTTATATTAAATTTTGTTGAGATAAAAACTGAATGTGTGATCAGTATTTTTTTAATACTAACCTCTTACTAATTAAGCATGCAGGCCATCCTGGGAAATATTGACCCGAGGTCTTGTCAGTATGGACTGAGAGCAACAAGGTCCACACAAAAACGACCAAGGGCCAATATTACCCATTGTTACACAACTAACTAAAGGTACTCAGAGGGCCAAGTAAATTCAGCCAATCAGTGTGCTCCATTTCTCCAGCCTTTTTTTTTTTTTGGGGGGGGGGGGTACTTGACCCATGTTTAGATAAAAGGGTGCCACTGGAGGTCTGAAACCCTGACCATGTTTAGGACCGTGGAAAACTTTTTTTTATTATAGCACTAATATCTAGTCCTGAGAATGATCTAATATCGACTGATGACAGGCTAAATAAATACTGATGAACAAATCTGATTTCGGCATGCTTAAAACTCAAAAAAAGTCTTTAAGCCATGCACCGAATGCAAATATGGTGGACCACTCGTTGTTGCCCGGGGTGAGTTGTATGAAACTGAGGCTAGTCAGACTTGAATGTTTTGTTTTGACCAGGAAGTCTTGCTTCGTTGTCGATTTGGTTCCTTTTTTTTCACACTCCCTATGTGTTTTTGTGTTTCTGAATGCCTCGAGAAGGGATAGAAATCTTTCACTGTTCACCTCTAAGGGAAAATAGGGAGAACCCCTTGCCAGGTCCATTGCTGCTCCAACATTTTCTCAGTATTTGACCAGGTACTGTCCCGAATGATCCTGCATGCGATTCGTGCACTGACTTACAAAAGAAAAACTAAACTCAATTGGCATGAAAAACATTCACATACTTTGGGTTCTAGATAAGAATCATCCTCAGGCTAATCAAATAAATGAATACTGCAACAATGATTAATCCTGACTACTAAAAAAATTTTCAGTGTCTCAGGTGGGACTCAAACCAACAACCTTCGGGCTTCATGTCCACTGCTCTACCATCTGAGCTACAGAGCCATGGTGGAAACAGCATGTGAGTGAACACCATTTGATATTACATGTGTGCAGGAATTTCCAGCAATAAACATAACTAACAAGTATTTACATGTAAGAAACAAAATAAACAGTAATATTCATTTGCTTGATTCTAATCTAGCATCAAAACACTGTCATCCTGTTTATTTTTTGAAGGTTTATCTATCTTTTGCAGTTGTTTTAACAAATATTCCAATAGGGCTTCTTGGATACGAGATGAATACAGCCAACTCCACACTATGCGCCATGTCGACTACCCATTATCGCATATTGAACACGCACTTGTGGAATAACTAAATATACCATGATGGCTTAGCCAATGAAAACTCTTAAATTCCATTATCCAATGATCCAGTTTTTAACGATGTACCATATCATAGGCCCACATAACGTTGTACTTTTTAAGGTATTTTTAAAGGGAGAAATATCCCACTTGCTTTGTTTTAGAAACTCATGGAGCCTGCACTCGCGAAATGAAATTCTAGTTGCTTCTGGATGCTATGTTCAACAAGCACCGTCTCCACCCACGGGTATAATCATTGTACTAAAGCCTTGCCATTTTGCTGGCATATTTTCACGCTCTGGGTACCGGTATATATATACATACAAGCTCAAGCATTAAACATACAACCTTCAAAAGTTTTTTCATCTGGTGATAGTCGTATTCAGAGAATGGTCTTTTCCCTCCATTAACGTGTTTAAGTTCGTAGTCGATGTCGGTGTGTGGAAGAGTACCCATTAGAAGGTCCGCTCGCCATGTCACTGGTTCCAACTCTTTGCACGGAGCCGGAAAGATCGGTGTTCTAGCACCGTGCCGAAAGGCAATTTGAACCAAGACTAGCTCTAAACTCGAGCTAGGTGAACTCTTTCTTGTACTGTTGGTCATGTCCTTAGATATTTTTAATGCACCGCCAGCAGCTAATGCGAAAGTGGAAAGCCCGAAAACCCTCCTGACAGCCGCCATTTTGAAAATCGTGTCATGCATTTTATATCGTGACTAACCGGAGTAGGGTGGGGAGGGGACTTAGTTGGGGCGAGGTGGGGGACGTGTGAGTTTGCCCAGAAATTAATCCACAGGGATACAATACAAGCAGAGGGGGTGGGGGCAGGGGGGATATTGTCACGAAGTCACGATAGTAAATTTTCGATTTAATTTCACGAATCACGAAAAATTCAATAAGGTCGCGGAAAAAATCTGATCACAATGCAGTGAAATTCAGATACGAACTCAATAGACATTCACGATTTATTTCTTATCTATTCACGATTCACAGCCAAGGACTTTTGCATTTTACGCCTCACGGAATACACTCGGCAATAACGATTCACGGAACAGTTTTTTTTATCAAATCACGATTCACAGAGCACAAAAAAACCGGATCACGGCGTCACGAAAATACTTTGTTTGTCAGAAATATGAAGAAATGTATGGCGTCCTACTATGGAAAACTTATTTTGAGTATTATGTTTATTTTTTTGATTGAAACTTACCTTATACCTTTTAATAGCTCTTCTTTCATCCCTTATTTTGATATCTTGTCAATCGTTTGTCATTTCCAACGGTTAGTTTTTTTATTGTAATATTATAGCCTTTTGTCTTGGTTGTTTAAATTGCAACGATTTTTCTCAGGCTGAATCAAATCCCTGAGGAAGTCGGGCCGTGCCCGACGAAATATTGGAACAAAATATATTAGTTATCCCAACTGTACGGTCAGCCTTTCTGTATTCAGTTCTTTTACCTCAGATGTTGTATTTTGTCGTTTCTGCGGCTCAAAATGGCGAATTATTTGAGCTTTTTTGTGGGTTTGTATTGTGTTGACTGTTGCTACAAGTTATCATTTCTTTATATTTCGAACATTCAAACAAACACCCTGTTTGTGTTATCTGGTCCCAGTAAATGTTAAGTAAGGTCTTCCCTGCTTGTATGGGCTCGCTGTGACTAATCTGGACTAGAACGTGCGAGGAGCGTGGGATCCGCGTGGGAGTAGACTGTGAGGTGTCACTCTTTTCCTCCAAATGGAGGGTCTCAATGGGGTTAACCGTTAGCCGTAAAATGGCCAAAAATTTAGCCGTTAGGCGTAAAAATGAAAGAATTTTAACCGTTAGCCGTAAAAAATGTTAACCGTAAAAAATCTGAATACAAAAGTAAAGGCCTCGAGAGTCTGATGTGTTGTGCGTTTGTGTTCTGGTAGCGAGAAAAGCCGATCGAAACTGGAAGTGTCGTAAGTGTCTGCATAATTTCCTTGTTTATTTTCCTTTAAGTAATTAAACTCTATCTTATTTTGGTATTCTTAATATTTTTCCACCTCAGTAAAATCATAAGAGTTATATAGTTCACTGGGAGTGTACACACACACGCACACACACAAAAATACTTTTTTTTATCTCAAAATGGTCCAAAGACTTTCAGTATGTTTTCCAACAATGGAAATTAATATTTAACTTCTTGAAACAATAGCGATTATTTTTTAACTCCTCCTGTTAACCGTAATGGAACAAAATTAACCGTTAGCCGTAAAAAGCCAAAAGGTTAACCGTTAACCGTAAAAGCCACTACCCCATTGAGACCCTCCAAATGGAGAAGAACGGGAAAACACTTCAGAGCAAAAGGAGTTAAAAGAGAGTCTAGCGTGAGAGTTGCGTGGTGAGAAAGGCAAGATCATTACCGCTGAGAAATGATCAGAAGAGCCTCAGAAATGACTGGCATGAAATTCAGACGCCTTTCTCTGACTGATAATGCGCCATAAGAGCGCGTGGCACAATTTTTCTGAGAAATCCTAATGGCTGGGAATGAGTAAAAATAATGAGAGGCATACGACATCACGTCGCACGTAAATAACCTTTCAAAACGAAGAATTTTGAAGTGATAATTATTTCAAGAGTGTGGAACGTGTATAATTAACAGACGTATGGGAGAATCTTGACCGATTTCGTGCGCTCGCTTTTCTTTCCTTTTTGTCGACCAAACCGATCGATCTCAGGGTGTTTTCTTATTAGCTCAGGCTGTCAGAATGATTTCGATACTCCTAATGGACAGTCGTGTGGAAAGACATGTCCCAGCTTCATCAGATTCTTATCACAAGAGTCCGCTGACAATGCAAACTGATGACGTCACACGCGGTACAAGAAACACGATCGTACTCTAAGGGCACGCCAACTTTTGCTTTCAGTCAACAACCCATATTTAAGTTAAAAGAAGCAAGTTTCGAAGGAAATTGCCTCTCCCATTTAATAGCCTGCGTTGCAGACGAAACTAAACCCCAGATTGTCCTAAAGGCTACCATTTAATAGCATACCTATATTAACTTATCAAGTGGCTTATACCAACAAGAGAATATTATTACTTATTATAAAATAACTGGGATACTACGTGCGCTCTGATTGGTCAGGAACCTAGGTTCTATTGTACCGGTAAACTCCCGCTTCTTCCTCGTATCAGCCCCGCGTCCTGAATGGCAGCACTACGCTCGATTACGCATAAGGAGAAAGAATTGCTTAAACTGTTTGTTATCTTATTGTGGAGCGTCAGATGGTTAAAACAGAAGATACGATTCTCATAAACGATCATAATGCGAAAAAAGTTGGATCCGGCATCCCTCACTTGTTTCTGTAGTCGAGGTTTTTCCGTGCAGCACCCAACGCAACTTCCTTGCGGTACTATACATCAACGGGTACACGTGTCTCATGAACCTACCAAAGCGAGTCCAATCAAATCAACTGTTTTTATCTATAACCCACAACCCGTTATGAAACAATTTGACTGTTTTGTTGAAGAAAAGTGTTTTCTTCTTCAGATCTAACACTTAATTTACACTGAACCAATAGCAAATCCAATAACAGTTGAATTTTTAAGTAATATATCAAACACGAGAGACAGTGTTTCATCACATTTCCAAACACCGAGAAGAGAGTTAAAAATACGACGCACAGCGGAGTATTCTTAACGAACTTTGAGGTGTTTGGAAATGTGATGAAACATTGTCTCTCGTGTTTGATATATCTTCTCAATCGAAATTAAAACTACGGAGAAAACGAAGAAATAAATCGTCTATGCTAATTAAGATCTCATTTCCAAACCACGGTTACGGTTCTGATTTCCTTTGTTTTAACGTAATGAATTATAAATGGTTCGAGAAATTTAATTGAAATCTGTTTTCAACCTACATTGAATACGACTTTGAATACACTTTGACAACGATATGAAATAATTTGAATTAACTAAAAGAAAGCCCAATAAAGTA
>OX393562.1:33076742-33109242 GCA_947652115.1 Blastomussa wellsi
TTCATCAGTAAAAATCAGCTGCCTTGGACTCCGGACTGCAGAACACGACAGCCTTCTCGTTTCGTATCTAGCTACGGCATGTTAAATGAGAAACTTTGTCAAAATGACCCGTTCTGCTGTGCACTCGATATTCTGATCTTCTTTTTTCTTGGAGACCAAGGAAGCGATAATGCATCGGCTTTTGTTTTGCGGAAGCTTCAATTATTTATCTCGGGTTACAAGATTGTCTTTGATGATGTATTGAAAAGATTACCCTTAAAATGTAGGAAACCTAAAACTAATAGTTTGCTACGGAAGAAAAACACCAAAGAGGTGATACTAAACCAAAAAGGAACAAGGATGGTAAAGGATGGAGAAGATTGAGATGGATTACAAATGACGATTTTGAAAAATTTAGGCTATTTTTTTTAAAATGCACGAACCGTGACGTAGCTCTTTTAAGCATTTAAACACGAGGGGGTTTTGGAGAATTCTCGAAAGTTATGCAAACCCGAGAAGCAGTCGAGGGTTTGCATACTCTCATCTAAACGCACCTATCAACCAGTGAGAGGGCGCGCAGTATATCAGTTGTTTTATATTATATGATAACCAAATCAATGCGCGTGCTATGATTGGTCAATCAGCTATGGTTTATTGTGCCAGTAAACTCATGGAAAAATCGTACATTTTCTGAATTATTATATAAAAGCAATAGACCAGAAGTTACTATGGTTTATAGGCTGATAAACCACTTGGGATGTTGGTAGAACACTCAAAGAATTTGTAAACCACTCGCCTTCGGCTTGTGATTTACAAATTCTTCTCGTGTTTTTTTTATCAACAAAATTATTTACACTTTATTGCAAACTTTTGGGTTACTGCTTCAAATATCTTATCACAAGAAATCTTTTCTAACAACACCAAACATCGAAAACAACTTTTGAAGTTCCACTAATTCCACTGAATCGCTTTACGATTTTACAAAATGGCTTCATGTAAGATCTTGCCTATTGCTTGCCGGTGATCTTTAAAATTCATTTTCTCGGGCTCTGATAAGAAATTGTTGTCGGTGTTATCACGGATAATTACTTACATCTATACCTTAACTCGTAACCTGTAGCAAGAGACCATAAGGGGACAGAGAGGGAATCTGATAGCGTTGGCCGGGATATGTCAAGTCCACTAAAGTTATTTATAGAATTCGAAAGGTGCGAAAACGGAAGTGTGTTTTCGGTAACGTCCGCATGCCGTTAAGACTCAAAGGAAAGTTCAATACCCAGTTAAATGGCGGAGCGCTTGGAATTAAGGGTGATAAATATTTATATTCAACATTTTTTTTTGCACTTTAGACATGTAATATGAAATTTAGAAAAAAATATAGCAATATCGGTACATAAATAGCTCGATCTTTGACAAACAAATAAATTTGTTGAGGGATCAGTAGTTCACCCAGAGCATGAAGCTAACATCCTTTCAACACATATCCTGGTAACAGCCTAGCTACTCAGTTCTTTTTCTTGCTTTTCGTTTCAAAATCTTCGCAAATCCAACCCACTTCCTTCTCAAATTCTGTTTCTGTGGCTGATGACTTTCAACCCGAGAAAGTTAAAATAGGTTTTCTTCAGGTAATATGCTGTAGGTATTTTCCAAGAGTGTTTCATTATTGTCAGAATGCCTTGTAGTCGTTTCAGTAGTTCATGTTAAGTTCATCATAATACTCAACTTGTTTTTGCACTATTTCCATGAATTCACAATTTTCATGTGATTTCCTCAATTCCACATTTGAGTAATCGAAACCGTAAACTGGACTAACCAAAGCAGGAGAGAACTTGCAGTGACTAGGAACATTTTAGGGGGGGGGGGTGGATGGATTGAAAAAAAGTACAATAAAAAGCAGATATTGAGATAAATTGAAATACTCTGTTACAAAAGTGGAAAATAAATACATTTCTTCGTTACTTTTATGAGTCGAGGATCCAAAATGCTGCTTGTATTAATGACATTTAATTTTTGGGGGGATTTACATTGTTGCTAAGTGAATCCGTTGCAACTATATGTCCTGCAATAATTAGTCTGTAAGGATTTTAAATTATTTTATTATATGGCCGTGTCTCACGTGGACTGGAAACTAGCGAATTCACGAATTTGATTGGCTAAAATGGATATTGACCGCGTTCTGGATTTTCCCATCCTAGACCGTCAGAAAGTTACAAACAAAACAGAAACATATTGTCTCCTTTTTGTCTAAAAATACTAAATGGAAAATTAAAAAAGCTTGACAAGCATAAAAAGTAAAGATAGGACCAAATTTTTGCAAATTTAAGTTCAGCTCATCGCCGTTCGCAAATAAGAAGAACGAAACAGTGTCGTTAGCCAAATTTAAGTTTCCGTTTGGCCATATAATAAACATCTTATTAACCGAGCTTAGTCGGTCTGTGTGGGAGAATCTTCACCTCGGTCGTGAGTACAGACCGAACGCACCTCGGTCAAGATTCTCCCATACAGACCTCCCGCTCGGTTAATAAGAACTAAATATTAAATCTGGCACGTCGCGACTCAGAAAGACCTGAGGTGACGGATGGTCAACTTTAGTCTTTTCAACTTGTCTCTGCCTTTATTAATTGTGTTTATTTTACGCTCATCTTTTGACAACTCGAAAGTCTGAAGTTACTCCAACATAAATAATAGCAAGGACCTTCTCGACGCCTCAAAATTAAAAGTTGAAGATCTGTCCTGTACTGGCGCACTAATGGATTTTGTAACTTTTTCAAAGACACCAGTCACGTTAAAACAAGGGTCGTGAACAAACTGAACTTGCTACTCGAATAATACAGCTCACTGAAGCATTGTTCAATTTGCATGCGTTTACAAGCAGAGAGTTATTTTTCTTTTGTATTTTCAAGTACAATGACTTAATTGTTATCTTTTCTTTCGATTTCTTGTTCTTGTGTATGCTCAAACAACCGAAACCAGACGCGCTAAGAAAATTTATCTCTCTGACGCCCACCGTGTGAAATATATGCCCAGAATATGATCAAAAATCCCTCTGGATACATCAGCAGATTGCATAAACAAAAAAAAAATACACAGTTTGTTAGAGACTTCTGCTTGCATGGAAACAGATACGCAAAAATTCTTCTTGAGCAAAGGTTTCTTTTGAAAACAGCTGAAATTTATGGGACTGACAGTGGGGCGCTTGATGCGGTGATTTGATTGGCGCAGAGCAAAATGAGCTGATGACGTCTCGGCACAACACAATTTATCCCAAGCATTTGATTAATTACCGAGTTTGGAAGATGCGGTGAAGTTAGTTGGCGTTTAACGTATAAACGTAAAACCTTCTCTTCTTGTTATCTATTTTTGCTGAGGTGTAAGGCGAAGAACTATGCTACTGTACAGATGCCAGGCGTGTCTGCTGGCGATTGCACAGTTCGTCGCCGTTTCAGGTAAGAGGTTCTGGTCATAAGCCAAACATGTTGTCGTTTTGCCAAGGGTTGGGGGTGAAATATAAGCACGCTACGTTTATCCTCTGCTTTTCTCTTTATCGGGCTTTTGTTTAATACTTGTATACATTAGGACATTTGTTCTCAGAAAGAACCTTTCTTAGCTCTGTCCCAGCGCATGTTGGTCTTCTATTTGGTATCAAAATGTGTTGTAGTGAGTCGTTGTTTACCTTGTCGCGGGTCCAAGTCTTCACTTCAACGATTCTCGTCCCTTGAACTACTTCCTAAACAAGCTTTTGAAGCGTTTACAGCTGACCGCAAATGTGTGTTTGGAATATATGCGAGAATATTTATAGCAAACATGAAAGCGAATGTTTTACGACTCGTTACCCTTTCGATCGATTTTGTTCTTAGCACAATTTTCGTGCGATGCAATTCACCGGTGGAAGTAGATGACATTTACAGATATGTGCGTTTTTATCGTATTATAACACATTTATCTCTGAAGATGAATGGAAAGTTAGTTCTTTTGCGCCGTTCAGATTTCTTCCGGTGAATGATACATGGCACTAAACTAAAGAATTAGCATGGACATTTTTATTTGACCATCAGCGTATAAACCTCGCCATGTTGGGGGTTCTATTTTGTGGTAATTAACTCTTCTCTCCTGACAGAAGTATTCTGTTTTTCTCACCCCATGTGTTCGTCTTCTTTTGCACATGTTGGTCTTCAATTTGCAGTAATTCAAGAACAAAGTATTTCGGTTTTCAGGGGCTTAATCTGCGCAGTGGAGACAATGTCATTTCAAAATATCTTTACCACTACAAATACTACACTTCAGACGCCAATAAACTTTTTCTTGAGACCGTTCTTTGGAAAATATTATACGTAACCCGTATAATTTTCAAGTCTGTTTTTTTCTTTATGATTTCTTGGTTACTGATCACAGACTTTTCTGAACATTTCGCGAACTTAATTACATCCTTTCATTTGTAAAGGTGTGAAAAGCGGCATTATTTCTTTGTATGTAGGTAATCGCCAGTGTTCCTCGTTATTGCAACAACGAAAGCTTTCTAATCCATCTGGATCATCAACAAAGAACGTCAGCTATATTAAACGGTGTAATGATTGCAAACTTTCCCCTAGAGGCAATACCAGTTTCAAAAGGGTTATTAGTATTTTGGGGCAACCGTATCGACCGAAGTGTCGGGAAATATCCATAATTATCATCAATGGAAGTTATTTACAACGTGGGATTCACAAAGAATCGGAAATGAGTCATTTTTATCCCCAACACCCAGTAAATTGCTCTAAACGTGCTTTATTGCAGTAACAGATTAAAAATCCTGATGGTAATTAAGAGTTCTTATAAATTTAAAAATTTTCTCGGAAACATGTTTGCCGTTCTAGATTTTCAAACTAAAGAATAGTAACTGTTATTAAAACATCTTCAGGCTTTATATAGTGTAATTTTAATGAGATATTTTGGAATTTCACAACTTCATAAAATTTTATAGCTCATAAATTTGTGAAAAGAGTTTTTTTACGAATTTGTAAATTATTTTATTAAGGTTGGTTTATGAGTAACACTCGCAGTCAATGTAAAATAACTTATTCATCTTTCTTGTTGTATCTTTTATAATTTTTCATTCTGATTTGAATGAAATTAATGTTTTAAAGATGCAAGGTATGAGGCCAGTGAAAAATGATTTGCTTTTAACAAAAGGAGTGCATTTTCTGCTAAGGCTGTCCCTTTTATCTCCATTTATCTCCAAATTTTTATGCTTTTAATCTGAAATATAGACATTGTTTTTCCCATACAGATTTTCAGTTTTAACTTTAACTACAGAGAAACCTTGCCACTTACCCATAAAAGAGGCTTTCCACCTGTGCGGGAGGAAAATATGCCAACACAAACTCCTTACTTGTTGCTGCTCACTGCCATCCAACTCTTTTGCAACTATTTTTTTTGGGGGGGGAGGCTTTTTTTCTTTCTGACTGACTGACCTAAAATCAGGAAATCCATTCAATGATAAACGAAAATAGGGGGATGGCCTAACATTATGGAACTGAGCATTTCTTTATAATGGAATTGCTTATTGACAAGTCTCTTAATACCCATAAAATTATAATTGAAACATATACCAGAGTACTCTTGAATAGTTACATCTAGTTTAAATGTACTTGTGATAAATTTCTTAACAACTAATACTGCATACAATTTTTGTCTGCGGTTTTTGTAATGTGTTCTTAAAAACCCATTTACAAATTTAGACAATTAACTTTGTTTTCATTAAGACACAAAAGTAAATTATTGCTTTGAAGTATTAGATAATCAAAGCAATTATCTTTTCTTTTTTTTTCTCATGCTTAGCAGGTGTTTAATTTAATTAGTTTATCATAAGAAATGTTTAATTGTTTTTTGGAAACCTTCAAGGTTGTTACAAGTACTTCTTACTCACCTGTTTAGCATATCAAATGCAACTGGGTACCGGTACTTTTTCTTGGAGAGGGTACTTTTTCCCAAGCCCATTAGACAGGAAAGCAATTCCCAGCCATATTTAATTTAATGCAATCAAAGTAAAGTCGCCATATGAGCCAAGTGGTCCTTCAGGCCAGAGCTTATCCCGGTTTCCTTAGCATAAAGCGACTAGGAGTATTTATAATTCCTCCTGGGTGGGATCCTAGTACATTGCAGGATTGTGCTATTGTGTATATATAAGGCCTCAGTTTGGATATGGTGAATAGGGGTATGCAAATCTGTTGTAGTTCAATTTATCCTTAGTTCAAATTATATTTTCCTTTGAACTAAGGATAAAACTGAGCCACAACAAATCTGTTGGTCCATTCTTTTTTTGTCCAAGTCTGTCAATCCATCACTATTTTTGTTGAATCCTTGAAAACTTTCTGTGGTATAGTTTCACTGCAACAGGCAGTAGATGTTGTTTTATGGAAATATTTCAAGAAGTTTCGTTCAGTGCTTTTTTTTGCGACAATTCTAATGTAAGGTGGTTGAATTGTTCACTTTGGGTTTCATTTGAACCTCAAACAGTATACATGGAAGTAAGTGTTCGATAGCCTGGGGCTAGTGGATTTTATCGGGAAAGTGAAGGTATTCACAAATTAATTAATTAATTCATCACACTTCTGAGAAGTTTTTGGGCTTGTGGAAATGTCCTCCAGGCAGGGCTTCTGATAATTCGCGGTGGAAAAAGTCAAATTTCGCGGGATTTACAGAGACAAATTTGCGGAGAAAATGGCTGATTTCGCGGGAGTTTTCGGGGCAAATTTCGCTAAAAAGCAAACAAGAAACGTTGCAGAAAAAAATACTGCAGGATGTCAAATTCAGGGCAAGAAAGAAAACACAAAAGTTCATCCAACACAGTTCTGAAGGAAACTGTTCTTGTTTAGAGCGACAAGAAAACGCTGACCGGTTATCCTCCTTTTTCAGCTGCAATTTACAGCCGAAAACAACAACGCAATAAATTTCTTTTCTGTCCTCGTTCTCTTGTGTTGCTTTGCTGTTTCAAGGCAAGATTGTTCGTGACTGAAGGTTCAAATCCATTTGTGAAGTCAAAACATGCTTGCGTCTTCAATCGGGTCCTCCACGTACGAGTAAGCACGTGCCTGCATTACTACAGACAGCAGTTTCCTTTCACACTCCGTAAAGTGTCAACGAAAAGTATTCACATTGTGGCCAGTGCCCAATTTTTCGCAACATTAATCTAAATCGCCTGGTAGTTTTTGGTACATTGCTTACTCGTGGAACTGACGGAATTTCAAGATAAATTTACAAGTTTACTGCAAGTAAACAGCTAGAATAGTGAAGATAAGCTTCAAATATGTTGTACCGACATGTATTTGGTAGGATTTGTAGCGAATTTCGCGTGTTTTTGTCAATTTCCCGGGATTTCGCGGATTTACCTGAATTTTGCGGGTCCGCAACCGTGCAAAATATCAGAAACCCTCTCTAGGCTAGAACTTCCTGGCTTCAGCTTGCCCAAAGGGCAAGTTGAAAAATTCAACTTCTTTGTATCCTGCCAAATTTACAAAATGATCTATAGAGAACTCATGGAACGTGTGAGCTGAAATTATTTACTAATCCATGATCTGAACTGCATTTTTAAAATACACAAATCGGCTCAATTTCCTTGAGTTTGCATCCATTGATTTTACGAACCTATTAACATCCCTCCTTTTAGTCAAACAGTTGGTCTACTTTTGATGAAATGTCAATGCAGGACACCTCATATTATTATAGAGATCTACCTAGAGCTGGTTTAATAAGATTTAATGAATATTGTCTAAGGCCAAAATAAGACATGATTGTGATTTATCTGTCATTATTTTTTGTTATGTTAAACACAGCAAGTGATCATTTGCTGGATAATGGGATTTTTAAAATAAAATTTGGCCATCTTGCTTTGCCTGTACATAATTAAAGATGGAAAGTCCTAAATAGCAATTTTGTCTGTTGATTTTACGACTGCAGACAATTTGTGTTATTTGCTGTCATCAGTTTCCTAATGATGAACTGCAATTTTGTTTTAATCTGCTTTATTTTTATGATGTTTTTTAAGAATGAAATGTCTTCAGCTCTTATAATAACAATTTTTGAAATCAACTTTGCAGGAATCTTAGCTTCACCAAAAACAGCACCATATTTTATTGAGCAACCCTCAGACATGCACATTAAGAAAGGTAGACCTGCAGTCCTGAAATGTCAAGTAGGGGGCAATCCAAAGCCAAGTGTGATGTGGAAAAGAGATGGAAACAAGTTGGATTTAACAAATGACAATCGCAGAATGATTAAACCAGATGGATCTTTATATTTTTCGGAAATTATTCACAATAAAACTCAAAAACCAGATGAAGGGACTTATCAGTGTGAAGCGTTTTCACAAATTTCAAACTTGGACTACCAAATTGCTAGCAGGACAGCTCGTCTTGTTGTTGCTGGTAAGTCAAATTGTGAAGTTGTCTTATAGTTATAACAATTTCACAGGTTGCAACTTCTGTGAAAAAAATTTGCATTTTCACAAATTTGATGAATGTCCTGTGTCTTTTTGCACACACTAAAAATGTCTATTAACCCCTTCACTGCCAACCCCCTTGTATTGCCCCATGCCAAGGCGATTTCCATTATTTATAGAACATACAGATAAGGAGGCATAACTTTTAGAACTGCATTGAAATATTTAAAAAGGGAAATCCTCATGGCAAGTGGTGCATACTGCTGGTTTCTGTAGCGTTAAACTGCTAGGAATATTTATACTCCTCCTGGATGGGATGCTGGTCCATTGGGCGATTCTAGTACCTATACCATGTATGGCTTTTAGGATTTCCAATTATGGAATTATAAAGCATGGGTGAAAACAAATTTTGGAATTTCCAAAGGCACGGGGTGGGGGGATAACAGCGCGATGTGCCTTATTGTCGTCAGCCTACAAACTTTTTTGACAAGTTAGCCAATGAGTTAGCATGAATTTGTTTTGAGTTTTCCCGCCTCCTTGTTAAAAACACGACAGGTTTCGTGACAACAGCTTTGAACATTGCAGGACAGCTCAAACAAATTTGCACTCTCTGATTGGCAAAAAAGTTTGGGTGGCCACACTAAGGCACATCGCACTGTAAAACATGGAAGCTGTCCATGGCTGGGTATGGATATTTTCTGGAATTGGCCATTGCAGGGTTATCCCCCAGCACTGTGTTTCCGGTAAGGCATTGTGTCCGATGGCACGATGAGGACTGATGAATGCTTTTGTGTCAGGCCTTCCTTCTCTCCTGTTCCTGTCTCCCCTCCTCTTGGGAAGGCCTGATGCTCGGGCTAGGGTTTCTGGGGTTCAACTGTTTACTTGAAGTACAAAAAAATCACTGTCAGTGGCAGTGAAGGGGTTAAAAGTAAAGCTTCTGGGGTGTTGCTTAAATCAGGATTTCCATATTGAGGGGGCATTAGTTGTCGCCTTCCCTTGCTTCTAACATTTTTTTGCTGTATATTTGATACTTGTTCGTTTATTAATAGGCTTAATGGTTAGTGTGCTAGACTCAGGTATAGAATTAAACTGTTTGAAATGTTTCTCAAAGGATTTGGTAGTGACTGTTTTGTTTTTCTGTATAATACAGGTATTTCATCTAAGGTGGCTGTTGTTCCTTCAAAATTAAAAGTTCCATTTGGAGACACGTCAAGATTTTTTTGCAGTATAAAACATTCAGCACCCAAAGCTGTTTTTAGCTGGAGAAAGAAAGGAGAAAAAGAATCAATTAAAGCAGGAGATCGGTTTACTTTGATTCCCAATGGGGCATTACAGATAAGAAACATCCGCTTTGAAGAACAGGGACAGTATGAATGCACGGCAGAGAATTCATTCATTTCAAGAAAGCACGTCAGCACAGTTGCAGGATCATTTGAAGTTATACCTGGTATGTTTTACTGTGGTCTGGAAGTAATATATCAAACACGAGAAGCAGTGTTTCATCACATTTCCAAACGCAGAGAAGAGAGTTGAAAATACGACGCGCAGTGGAGTATTTTTGACGAACTTCAAGGTGTTTGGAAATGTGATGATACACTGTCTCGAGTGTTTGATGTATCTTCTCAATCGAAACTAAAACTATGGTGAAAACGAAGAAATGAAATCATAAAAATCTATGCTAATTAAGATCACATTTCCAAACCACGGTTACGGTTCTGATTTCCTTTGTTTTAACGTGATGAATTATTAATGAGTTTGAGAAATAACATTCTCAATTATCATTGGGCAGTGGACGTGTACTTCAGTATAATTTTCTTATCTTCAGACAATACCACAGGAAATTTTTGCAGGAGTTTTATTTCACGGATTGCCGATTTTTAGCGCTCAGTGGAAACAAATTTTTGCAGTTCAATATGTCAAATGCCTGCTGGGAGCTAATTTTTGTGATTTTCTGCTCAAGCAGCGGAGCAGCCTTGTACTTGTTGAATGTTAAAACTAAGCGTAAAACAATCCGATTAGGCAGGCCTTCTGATATTACACAATGGTGCGATTTCGCATGGTCGACCTGAAATCGCATCTGGTTGCAGCATATATACGCCATTTTTTAGATGATTTACCTGGGAAAAAGCCTAAAAAACCTTTGTCAGTTTCCATTTCATAAACATTCGAAGTTCAAGGCATTACTTTGCATGTCAGGGGCCTGGTATGAGTCTCATTCTTGAAGAGTTTGTAAGTACTCTTTAGGTGTGAAAAAATGAATGAAGTTGTCAGTTTTTCGGCAAAATGTAGTTTCTTTTGCTGAAAACCGATAAAAACGTACTCGTGGATACGTTTGTAGTGATAACGCCTGCTGTTTCTTCGACCAAGAATGCAAGTTCCCACCTTCTGCCCAATTTGACTGCTCACAATCGCGCGAGAAAGTACCTCAACGGTCTGACGTTTTGCTTGTCATGCAATATTGTCATCGAATTTATAAACAGCTGGATTGTTGCATCCAGGAATAAAATACTGCTCATAAAAACAAAGCGAAAGAAGCTAATCTTAGCATACAAGAACATCAATATTGAACATTGATTTGGCATGTTAGCTGTTACCTTTCAACTTTTAATGTGTTGCATTCAGTTTGGATTTATCCAGATTATGTCAAGATGCATAATTACTGTTCCTTTTGTGTTCAAAATGTCTTTAGGGCAACACAAAAGTGTTTTCTTCTCCTACTAAAACTAATAAAACCAGCTTAAAATTACTCTGAAAAAAAATCGCACAATTTACATAATTTTCCCATAATTGGCCTCTCTAATCACATCATCTGCCCTGAAATTTGCATTTTTTTATCGCACCCTATCAGATGGCCTGATTAGGAAGTGTATATTCAAGAAGTAGTTTTTTTGTGATAAACTATTTATCTATTCTAAGCTTGTGCTGCTGTTGACTGTTAAATGTTATGTTGAATGTTAAGACGGAATCCATCAGGAAGTGGAGTTAATATTCATTTAAGTTGAACAAAAATCGAGTACCAGAATAATTTAAATCATATTGTGTTATTTTCTACCCTAAATGAAAGGTAAAGGTGTAAGTAATTATACGTGATAACACCGACAATCATTTCCTATCAGAGCCCGAGAAAATGAATTTTGAAGATCACATGCTCTTGGCAAAATCTTACGTGTAGCCATTTTGTAAAATGGTCCTTAAGCAATTCAGTGGAATTTATAGTGGAACTTCGAAATTTGTTTTCAGTGTTTGGTGTTGTTAGAAAAGATTTCTTTTGATAAGATATTTGAAGCAGTAACAAACAAGTTTGCAATAAGGTGTAAATAATTTTGGTACAACAATTTCTTATCAGAGCCTGAGAAAATGAATTTCAGAGTTCTCAAGCTAAAGGCAAAATCTCACATCTTTTAAGAGATTCAGTGGAACTTCGAAATTTGTTTTCGATGTTTGGTGTTGTTAGAAAAGATTTCTCTTGATAAGATATTTGAAGCAGTAACACAAAAGCTTGCAATAAGGTGTAAATAATTTTGGTACATAATTTTGTCCAATGAATGCTCTTAGTCCTGTCGGATTCCGTCTTAATAGTTAATTCATTTTCTGAGTTCAGCGGCTTGAAAGCATGTTGATTACACGTATTTGAGCTTGATAAACTAGTATTTTGTTGAGCTTTATTCTAACTACAAGATCTTTGAAACAGATAATGGTTTTCCTCGTCGCCCTCGTTTTGCTGCGACTCCCGAGGATACAATTGCCATTGCTGGAAGCAAGGTAGTACTTGAATGCATCGCAAATGGATTTCCTAAGCCAAGTGTCACATGGCTACGAAATGGGTCACCAGTGGCGCTTGGAGGTGACTATTCAATTCTTGGAGAAAGTAACCTTCTGATTGAGTCTGTATCTGTGGCTCAAGCTGGAAATTACACTTGTCAAGCAAAATCTGGATCACGGAGAGAAGAAGAAGCCACAGCCAAGTTAGAAGTACACTGTAAGTGATTAACTAGATATATTTTGGCACTATTTGTAGCTTTCCTTCAGCTGTGCTCGTAAGCTGTTGCACTGATTTAACATGCTTATCTACAAGTTTTTGCTGTGTGATTGTATGTGTGGTGTAAAGGTCCCCTTTCGGATATCGTGTACTAATTGAAATACTGTTTTTTTTTTCCGATGCTGTTAGTTGTGTTTTTGGGGAATTCACGCTGACGTCATTGTTTACCTTTTTTCTCATTAGCATATGGCTTGGCGTACAGAAGGCAACATGTTAGATATGAATGGACTCCAAACAGTTACAAAGCTAGTAAAATTTAGTATATGGTGAAATTTTTAGCTCTTTGCGTGTTATATTCAAGGAGAAATTGTCTTTCAAAAACTCCAAAATTTCTGGGTGGCTAAAGCACTAATGAGCTCATACATTGTAAAATTTTGAGTTTTTAAACCCGCGTCAGACAAGAATTCAATACATCGAGCTGAAATTCATTGGCAGAGTTAATCGTGCTATGAACTTTCAATATTCATAACTGAGTTTTTTTGTAGCTCCATCAGAAATTGAATCGCTTATGCTAATGAGGCAAATATTGTAAACGAGGATTCCCCTATTGAGTGACTTTTTGTAAGGGTAAAAATGGAAGTCATGCTATTCTTCCCCCCCCCCCCCCCCCCGTGTTTCATGATGGCAAAAGTCACAGTGATGCTTGACAAATAATTTACTGTCAAGATTTCTTTCTGTTTTACTGATGTTCTTATCAATTTGAATGTGAATAATTTTTGTTTATGATATATTGTGTTCAATTATTTCAAGCATCTTAAGTTTTTAAAAAATTTATAAATTGTTTGAAAATGTAAAGATAAGTTACTTAATTAGTTTGATGTGAAAGAAAATTTTCAGCCAAAGCAACCTCACAAAGGTACGATTCCAACAGTCAGTTAAAATATCTTGCAAGGATTCTCATAAACTCATTCTACGAGGGTGTACTAAGAAACTGTACATATCATTTATTGAGTTCATACAACAGTAATATGTTTGTATCTTTATTAGATCCGCCTCTATTTACCAAGAAACCAAGAACTGTCCATGCTTACCAGTACACCAATGTACAGTTTGACTGTTTAGCAGATGGAATGCCCAAGCCACGCATCACATGGAGTAGAACTGGTGACATTATTACAAATTCAGCTTTCACCACTGTTGGAGATGGCTACTTGAGAATTCTGGATGTCGTCTTTTCGGATATGGGCTCCTATCAGTGTTTTGCGGAGAATTATTTCGGAAAAATTCAAGCAACTGTAGAACTGTATGTGTACAGAAAAGGTAAGTATTATACACAAAACTCAGGGTAAATTAAAATCTTATTCTAATTTTGTAATCAGCTATATCTCACTTTTGCATTGCCCATTAAAAATTGGTGCTTGAATTAACCAGGTTTCTATCCACATTTGTGAAGAAAAAAGAAAGATTGAGGGAATTTAAGCAACAATAACAACTCTCTTGTTCAGCATTAACAATAGAAATGATATAACAGTAACTTGCGTGTTTAATTAGCATCCAGAGCTGGAGATGTGATGGCACAGGTATGATTGTAAGTAACTTTCTCCTCTTAAGGTGGTAGACTGGACATGAAACATGCCACGATTTGAAAAATTACATGGATTTACTCATAATCCCAAGAAATAAGCTCTTTCTTAATACGCGCAGAATAATCAAAGCCCAAAGTCCGGTTGCTAGGCCGGACTAGCTTGATTTAGAAAGAGGCATTGTGTTACACTATCGATCATTGCTAAATATACACTTTATGCTGAAATCAATCACTCAAAGCTATTTATGCGTTTTAAATTAAAAGTAGAGGACATAAATAAACTTAACTGGCGTCCTTTATGTCCTCCCTTGGCCTTTTAGCTCCATTTAAATGCCATATTGCGCTTAAATTTGTTTTTCAAAGTCGTGACAGAATATTTACACAACACAATTGCAGCACAAGACATGTGCGCAGTAACTCAGTACGCCTATTATCCGCTGTGCTCGTTAGCCGAGGTCTCAATTTCACATCGTTGCTATGCATGACAGATTTGTTTACGACGCTATGTTGAACTTCGTCAATGGACGGACAACGTCGTAGATTTTTGGCATTTTTCAACTATTAATCGGTCCTTTGTTAATACCAACACTTCGGACAGCAGTTTTCTAAGGAGAAACCAAGATGGCTCCCGCAAAGCAAGCATTTACGAAGAGATTTATGCGATGAATTGCATAAAATTGAGGGCATGCACAGACTACATTTAAAGGTATTTGAATAATAAAGACAAAGGATTATCGTTTCTGGATGAAATTTACACAGTTTATTTTATAGATATGAAAGAAACTTTCTGCGGGAGCCCGGATCGGAAAAAGCTTTCTTCTCGATAATATTGCTGCGCAAAAATATGATGCATGCCATTTACTACAACAGCAAAATAAACACAGTTTTGTTCTGGGCTCCCGCAGATTTTTTACTTTTCTGGATGGGAATAATCTCCGATATTATTTCAAACTGTGTCTCAAAAGGTAAAGCTGTGAAATGCAAAAGCCTTATTTTTGAGCCCGCAATTCACTTGGGATTTGTCACCTGAGGTGTGAAAATTGTCACCTTGGACATCATTTTTTTAAAAGCCCACTTTTTGTTGTCTCGGCCCGTCATGTTTATTTCAGATGGTTGCTTTAATTTCGGGAAATATCTGTCCAAAATGGACCCTCTAAGTCAGGTCTACCACCTTAATGCTTGATCTCCAACTTCATCTGCATTCTCATTGGACATCAAGATTTATGCAAAACAATTTGAACACAAGACCAATACTTCAGTTTATTAATGACAATTAATCAGCCAAACATTTTACCATTTTAGAAATAAATAGTATCCAACAATTGCTTAGCTGTTCCACGGCCAAATAATCCTGCATTCCAGAACTTTTCTTCGTCCTCATTTGTAACAGCTTCCTTCTCTTCTTTTTGTGTTTACAAAGTCACACCTTTCCAGGCACTATCCTTCATCTCGGCATAAGACGACAACGAAAAAATAGCAAATCTGAAATAAAATATTGAAATATTTTAAAAGATTTGATCTATATTCTAATTTTATTCTTCAATGAAAATATTATCTATCTTCCAGAGAGTCGAAAAGAGAAAAATTCTTAATACGCATATCAGACATACTAAGAGGAAAAAACAAAAAATGATTCCAGAATTTTGATCTGTAATTTGCACTGGTGTTACACTTTTTGCATTGGTGTTACACTTGAACTGCACTGCTCTCAGCCAATCAGAATTGAGTAATTTTTTCACGTATATTATTATTGACCAAAACTTATTACACTTGAAGTGGTTTCAAAAAAGCAGCCGGTGACTGCCGGAGTTTCACCGGTTACTCGATTGTATGTTGCTGGTTACTCTGGGTATAGCAATCAGCTTGCGACAAACGAGCTAATTTGTTACAGCTGTCTACTCTTCCAGTTCCTGATGCCTACTTAAAAACATTTTGACATTTGTGACCAGTTATTATACAAGTCTATTTAAAAAAGAAACCACCTTACAACTTAGTGATTATAAGAAATAGAGTTCTTCCTCACTAATTTAATCCTTGGATTCAGACGTAATCTGAACAAGTCCAATAAGTCATCAAGTGTTCTATATATTATTTCTCATGATTCTAAACTATTCTGTAAGAAATCTTTTTTCTAATGTTGTGCCACACTCCTATCCAGGTGACCCTCTTCCTGTGACTTTACCTCCCCCAACAACGACACCAGAACCTACAACCACTGTCAGTACAACATGGCAATCAACTACACCTAAACCTAAAGTTCCTGAGAAACCAGTGAATGTTGTTGCCCAGGCTCGCTCTGATACTGAAATAGAGTTGATCTGGGCACCCCCAATAGTGCCAAATGGAGAGATTTTGGAATACAGAATCTTCTATAATGTCATAACAGATGGTAAGAGTCAGGTGTCATTGTTTTTTAAACTGATAAACGCTAATTATGCAGGATTTTTGAGTGGCGTACTGTGAATTATTTCATGAATGATTTGAGTTTTCAGTATGTTTGCATGTTGTTTGGTTTTTTCTTTGATGTATTTGATTGGGGAGCTGCTATTAAGATGGAAAACCATACTTCATTTCTTTTTCTTTTAACTGTACTACACAAGAATTGACTTGTTTTGTGTGTTTATCTTCCTTATCTGTTTCTTTAAGGTAACGTCTAAAAAGCTGAGTGCTCACAGCTTTATTGTTATTATTATTGTTATTTATTATTATTATTATTAATAGCTAATATAATATTAAAAATAATAAATTTGATTTTTGCTGGGTGTTAAACACAATGTTGTGTTAAAGATATTAAATCACTTGTTGCAGGTCCAATAGATTTCAAACCTGTCAACACCTCTGGGAACAACCTGAGAATAGTGCTGTCTGGCCTTAACCCTGACACAAGGTACAATTTCAACGTGTTTGCTGTCAACAAACAAGGTGCAGGGGCCATTTCTGATAAAGCAACAGCCAGGACATTATCCAGTTCTCAGGTACCAGGCAGACCTCTTAATTTGGTGGCTGAAGCAGAGACTGACTCATCAATAAGAGTCACTTGGGCAGAACCAGATACAGGGTATGTTAACTTAAACTTTTGCCACATTGCCTCTGTCATGATGGAAAATACTAGCTATTGAATCTAAGGTTTTACCCTCCATTTTGTTGTAGCAGAGCCCTGCCTATATACCTACATATAGTGTCGCCCAGCATTGCGGCCACATACCAGAAATAGGTCGACTTGGTTAATCAATTGCTCATGTTGGTGCGAAGTTGTGGAACAATCTAGGCAACAACGTCAGAAGCTTCACCTCAAAAATGGCTTTTAAAAAAGCAGTTAAAAACATGGGAATTTTACAGATTTGGAATACCGATTTAGTTTTAAATAGTTGTTATAGTTTTTATATTTCTAAATCTTATTTATATTGTGTGGTTCCAGAAAATATCCATAACCCCACCACGGAGTGAATTTCAGGTAAGACCCCCCACCTCTCCAGAATTTCCATTTTTGCAAAGAAAAATAAACCCCCCTCCCCTCCAGAATTTCCAAAAGTATTTTGCATACCCCCTACACCCTCTGGAAAATAACCTTTTGAACAGAAATTGTGCAAATGTTCTCAATGTTAAGCCACTTTCTCTTGTAAACATGACTGCTGTGGATAAACGATCGATCGGAGCAGGTTTGAAAACGAAATAAATTGTTAAAGACAATACAGAGATTTCCTCAACTAAATCAGACAAAATATTTGGTAACCGCTTGTTTAATTACCTTGATGTATAATCATCCATCCCTTTTCATTCCGTTTGGTAGAAAACTGCTTGAAAGCTTTTGTCCATGAACGTGGACTTCAAGATATGTTGGTCGATAACAGTTGCCGCAAACATGATCACAAAATCACAAACAAGAAAAGAAAGCTGAATTAAGAGGAAAATTACAGACGAATAGCTAGAAATAACAAGAACGAGATATTCATGGGTTCCTGAAATCATAACATCACTTTCATCGCTATCAGAGATTCACCAGTGAATTGCTGTCAAAAACATGTGACATTCGGTAGACTGGTAACAAGTGTTGCATCTGTGGTCATCTACGAACAAAAAGGAGGATTTATGTGAACTTTTTTGCTTCCAGTTGGCTTTCAAGATAAAGGAAACCTGTTTTAAATGTGTTACGATTGTGTATCACTATTTTGACCATTTGAAATCTCTGCAGAGTAGGTAAGAAGCGATTTTGAATAGAGGTTGCACTGTATCGATCTTGACCATCTGGAAATGTAATTTCACTGACAGCCCCCCACCCCTCAGGAATTTCCTTGGCCTTTGACCCCCCCCCTCTGGAATTTCCAATTCCCTCCGTGGTGGGGGTATGGATATTTTCTGTGATCTTAATCATTATTGGACCTTATCACAGGCTAGTTTGACAAATAGATTGCTGAAATAATTATTGTGTTTTTTACAAAATGTGTTAATTTTGGGGAAAAGCTTATGGCATAAATTATGATATTTCTAAAATTTACATGTATCTCCGCTTGTGTTTTAGCTTTCAGTTAGTAAGAAGTAATTCTGAAGGAGAGAACTACTTAGCTCATTTCTGCTGTTTTTTGTCAAAACAAATAATGTTAGAGAAAACTCAGAAGATGCACCTCCTCCTCTCAAACCTGGCTCCAATTCTCCATTGGAGACTGGGACAAGAGTATGGGATGTGTAACAAAAGCAGTTATGTGCAGATGGTTAATTTAAAGGAGAAGGTCACTCCAAAAATTGTATTTTTTGTCATCACCAATAAAAAGTTTATACTGAGTTGAGTTGCTCACTGAAGTTTCAACTTCTAAAGTGCATCCTATCCCAAGAAATTAGTCTCCAAAGAAGCCCAAAATTCGACCTCGGTAGCTGCCATTTTTGAACCAAGGCCGCTGAGTGTGACGTCATTCCATCCAAGGGATTTTGTGCTGACAAGTGTGTTTATACTCGAGGTCATGGCTGATCTTCAACCGTTTTGAGCCAGAACGTGTTCCTAATCCTGAGGATAGCAAAAGTGAAGAAGGAAATGATGGGTTAGAAGGCACATTTTGGTGTACTTGTGAGCGATGTGAAATCAAGCCAACGCAAAGAGAATGTGTTTGTTGCAGAGAACAGCCAGAAGCAGAAAACAAAATGGAAGGGACAATTTAAAGCTTGTACTGCATTGGTCGCATACAGCAAATTATGGAAGCTTATTAATAAACATTTCTTCTAGATCTTTATCCGATCGATTTGATCAATCAGGGGCAGAACACGACAACATTTTCAAACAAGAACCAGACAAGAAAAGCCTGAAAGCATATTATTAAGCCAGCTGCACTTCAAACTTCCTGCCAAATTCAAGTTGGATGGAACAACATAATGCTTAGCGGCCTGGCTACTGAGCACTTGGTTCAAAAATGGTGACTACCAAGGTCGAATTTTGTGCTTCTTATGGACTAATTTCTCGGGATAGGATGCACTTTAGAAGATGAAACTTCAGTGAGTAACTAAACTCAGTATAAACTTTTTATTGGTGATGACAAAAAATATGGTTTTTGGAGTGACCCAGCTTCTCCTTTAAGGTTACTATGCACCTTGGGACCGGCCATTTTCGCGAAATTTGGATTTTTATGCTAATCAATAGGTCTAAGCGTGATCTTTCATCTAAAAAAAAAAAATCAAAAAAATATTTTTTTAGCGGCGGAGAAAATGCGATTTTTCGTTTTTACCGGAAGTAAAACTTTCGTTTCTGATTGACTTTTCGCTATTTTCTCGAGTTGAATTTTTCGCTAGATAGGGTGACTTTCAAAAGCTGCAACTCAAGTGCAATTTGTTCAATTGCCGCCAAATTTGGAGAAAAGTTAGTTTAATATATAAACAACAAAAACGTGTCTGCGTATTTTTAATTTCCCAAAACTTTTTTGTTGAGAGCCATTTTTGTACGATAACTTCGATTAATTTTTGCTCTGTTTTGAAAAGGCGCTGTAACTTTTTAATGCAAACGAATTTGACAAAACGCAGACACGGTTTTTTAGGTCTTGGGGTCCGAAAACCGGAAAACAAACCAATTAAGCAAAATATTAAATTCGCTTTGAGTTGAAGCTGTCAGAAGCCGAATCACGCGCTTGCGTTCAGACTTCGCGGAAAAATCGGCATTTCAGAATATTACAAAATGGATAGGATATTTAAAAAGCCAGCTCTATAAGCTTTAATTTGATATAGGGTTTTAGATATCTGCGATGTAACCCGCGCGCGCTACATCGCTTCGACGCGAAACACCCCTGAAGGTGCATAGTAACCTTAATGGATCTTTGAATATTTAGGAGGCAACTCATGAATCTTTCCTTGTTGTTTCTTCCCTATTTATAGACCAAGCTCAGTATTCAGATATGTAATTAATTATGAAGGTGCAAGTGACAGCTCTGGACCGAAGCATGATATCACAAAGCAACAGACACGGCTCTTGCGCAACCTTAAAACGTATACTAAATATATCATCAGCGTCTATGCCGAAAACAAAAGAGGAGCAAAGGGGGCATCTGCAGTAACAGAAGCAACAACCAAAGGGGGAGGTACCACAACACCATTGACTTTCATAAGTTTTGCGTGAATGTTCGGGGTTGTTTGAATTTGCCAAGGTGGCATCTGTTATGCACATGTGAGATTTTCAGTGCTATATTTTTCATAGAGCGTGTCGAATGAAAGAGATCACTGAGAACTTGCTAAAGATAATTTAAACATGCCGAGTAACAACTTATATCAATGCAGTAAGATAAGGCTTCATCATACAATTTTCATAAGTTTGGTGGCATCGAAAATGACAGTGGCGTACTGGGGCCCTTTTAAGTGTTAAAAAGTGGCAAGTAATTATAAAATTTTCTATAGTACTGTTGTACTTGCAGTGATGACTTCAATGAAGTTTCAAACATTTTTTTGTTTGCAGTGCCAAGAGTACCACCCACAAACTTTGCTCTTGAGCCTGAAAGTTCTGGTAGAGGATTAATAGCAACCTGGAAGGCTCCTGATCCAACCAAAGTGAATGGAAGAATCACATACTACATCATTAAGTTCAGAAAAGTTGGAAGTCTATTGGAGAACACAACTGGTATCATTGGAGTATGTAAACATCTCTTAATACAATAAATGATTTGAACCTGGGGGTAACAATCGTGTGCGTAGTTGGATTGTGCGGTTGAAAGTAGTCCTGAGAAGGACTGTTGTTGATGATAGTGACTGATGTTTTGACAACCTGAGCAGAAGTCATCATCAGAGTCTTGTGAAGAGTTGTTTGTCAATCGAATGCTATAAGTATGGTTTGTGAAAACTGATTGGTCAGTTTTGCTGTGATGTTATTGGCTGCAAGACTCCAGTTAGTGTAGTTGATGTCGTCGGCCGTGATTGGTCGGTTTCGATCCATCGGTAAAGTTTGGTCATTCTGTTTGGACTGCTTGTTATAGAGTGGTAAAGTGTGATGTCACAAATATTTCAATTTTTGAAATTATGGGATTCATTCTGACATAATCCATTCTGGCATAATCGTCTGTTTATGGGCTATGCGGATATTGTAAAGTTGCATGATTCGTGAGATTTTTTCGGCCATGCCAAAAATGCACTGTATAGTTGCTGTAGTGGTAGGAGTTCAGGGTTAACGTTCATTTCAGTAATCAGTTCAGTAGGTCAGTGAATGTTTCTTCTGATAAAGTCGTCATTGTAGTTGTTTTTAGAAAGAAATGTGGTCAAGGTAGTCTTTTTGTTAGATAATCTGTCTTGCGACTTGCAAACTAGTGGTGCTTGTCTTGTCAGTGTCTTAATAGTCGTTGCTTTGTGTGATGTCGGGTTGTAACATGATTCGACAAGCAATGTGTTGGTATGCATCGGTTTTCTGTAGCCTGTTTTACTAAGAGTGTTACCATCGCGTTCAACCAGGTGGTCAGGAAAGGGAGTTCCATTTTCTTCAACTTCTCTGATAAACTGTATGTCAGCGTTCTTTTCATTGAGGTGGTTGTGGAATGCCCCAATTTCATCCAATTTCATGCTTTTCTTCGTGCCCTTCATGTTTGGTTGCTGAGATGGTCATAATCCTGCTGATAACTCTTATTTAACAAGTGAATAGAGGGGGTAAGTTTCAAAAGAAACAGTGGTGCTGCGTCTGTGGGAAATATAACAATATATATTCGCCCCGACGAAGGCCTTATTTAACAAGTACTGCTTTCTGTTTCATTCTAGGCTGACAAACAGAGTTACAACATCGAAGGTCTGATGCCAAGCACAAGGTATGAAGCTAAAATAGCTGTAGGGACTGATTCAGGACGCGGAGAGTATACCAGAGACTGGGTCGAAGCAAGCACAAATGTCACAAAATGTAAAGGTATGCATAAAATACTATAATGATTTATTATTCAACAAATTGTCGCATTGCCCATATATGGTCATTATGCTCTCTGTATTCGTCAACTGCAGCTGACATATTCTGCGGTATACATCAAGTAACAATAATTTGGTAGACGTGCCGCATAACGGCAACTTTTCTACCTGTAAAATGCTCTTCAATGACAATTTGTTGAATAATAAAACAATTATCCTGCTATCTTGAGGAATATCGCCTGACTTTAGCTAACTCAGCCTACGGCCTCATCCATGTGATTTCGCAGGATAATTGTTAATTACTGTGCAAAAGTCTGCACTAAGCCTACTAGGTACATCTGTAAAATAAACGGTCATTATTTGTAGTATTGGCAATGAATAAGCACTGAGCATTATAAGCTAAAAGATTACATTTACTGTAATTATAATATTACTGTAAACAGTATCATAAGCTATGCATTAGATTTCTACATTATAAGTTAAAAGATACAGTTATCATGTAGCTACAAGTTAAAAAACAATAAAGTTAAATTAAACAACACCTAATAATCAAGTACAAGAGGAAAGGAAACTGGAAAGTAGAGAGGAGATATACGGCTGCAAGGAAAGTTTATAACTAAGGTACAATAATTGTCTTGCCTCAGAACCCAATACAATTTTCCCAGACAGGGTTTGACCCTGACTGCTTGCATCTTTCACACAAAATGCTATTCTTTTTTACTTTTTGCTTTTGATGACATTTCTTTCTTGTTCTTGGTAACTGTTTTTGATTTCTTAATATCCCTCTGTTTTCCTTTTTCTCTACAGAAGACACGATCCCAGGGCAACCAACATTTAATGAGCCTCAGGAATTCCCTAATGCTATTTTAGTACGCTGGCAACCACCAGACAATGCTGGCCTGGTCTGTGTTACTGGCTACAAGTTAAGTTGGGGAGAAAACAGCCCATATCAGTTTAACACAGGTTCCTTGAGTAGTGGCAAAACACAATTCCTCATCGAGGGACTCAGTAAGTACAGTATTATTTTACTTGATTTACTAACCTAATATTAACACAAATAAATTAATTTTAAATAATCATGTGTAGAGAGGAAGCCACGTAAGCCTCGCCTGGTTTTCATGCAGGTTCTCTATCCAGGTCAAATTGGAATTAATTTTAGTAATGTTGGTTTTTGAAGACGGAGGAAAACTGGAAACAGGGCTCAAGAATAATTTTTTGGACTTCAAACCTTTTGGATTAGTGGACGTAAATTTTACTAGCCAAATTATAAAGTTCATTATCCAAGAATCGGTTCATGAATTTTAAATATCTTACCGGCAATAGAAATTGTGCTAAAAAATGGGGCAAACTAATGTAGAATACATTCAGCCATTACTGAAATAAAGCGTGATCCATTCACCTGTTTTGATTCTGCATCTTTCATAACATATTTATTGCTTCAACAAAAATACGACAACCTTTGTCATTAATGCAAGTGGCCCCCAAAGACAAACCATTTTTCACATGTGTGGAGTATGCAACATCACCAACGTTCATTCACAGTTTGTGATGTAATAAGAGATATTAATTGCAGAAAAGCTTTTTCATTTTCTCCTCTGTTTCAGGTGACATTTGCCTCGAAGTTTGTACAATGTCCCTTGAACCTTTTTCCTGTTGGGCCCTTTGCTGTTTGGCTGCATATAGCATGTCTCATGCTTACGATTGCTTGTGCGTTTATTGTTTTGTTACATTTACTTGTTTTATTTGTACAGGACCAAACAAGAAGTATGTTATTTTACTTAAAGCCACTAACAGCAATGGAAATGGTCTTGACATCCAAGATCAAGTGCAAACCTCAGATAACAAAGGTATTGTACACAACAGATCATGCTTTACAACTCTTAGTTGCAAGGGAGATAAACTATTGAAGATATTTCTTTTGCTTGTAACCTGTTAAAGATGTGTTTTTGCCCTATTCCATCTCTTCCCTAGAGATTGTACATGTAGTACAAGAAAAACATTGGTTAGCAGTCAACTATATAAATCTTCCATTTCTGTTTCTCAAACTCATTAATAATTAATCAAATCAAAAACACAGGGAATCAAGTTTTGTGACCGTGGTTTGGAAATGTGATCTTAATTAGCTCAGATTTTTACTATTGTATTTCTCTGTTATTCCTTCCTTAGTTTTAGTTTCAATTGAGAAGATATACTGTATCAAACACTATCTAACACATGTTAAATTTCCAATTTTCATATTTTACTAGTGTTCTCATAATTATTTGCCCACTCAAATAATTTAAGGATTATATAATCAATAGAATAGATCCTGTCTGTCAGGAAAATATCGCAATTAGCCTTGTGCCACCATGATTATAGGGGGGGGGGGGGGGGGTGGCAACTCAAGCAGATGCTGTTTGATCAGTACCATGTGAAAAATAAAAGTCGTCCTGTTGGAGACATTCTCGAAAAAATCTCCAACATCCCAAAAGTTTAATCACATTAATTCCTGTGACCCAAAATTTCCTGGGTCTCTTGATTCCTAGCAAAATCTTCAGATTTTTGGAACAATTTTGTTTTCTTTGGAAACCAGTCTTCTTTGAGTTGACAATCGACATAGTAGTGTGCTTACATTTGACATTGTTCTGCTGTAATCCACTGACTCCCTCCTTAACAGTGTGGTGTTTATGGACAAAATGTGTTGGAAATGCAAATTTACTTACAAGTACTGATTTTACTCCTAGGAGAACTTGAGCCTGTGAAAGATTTGCAAGCAATCCCAGTATCTTCAAAAGTAATGCGTTTGTCATGGCGGGACACACAAGTTTCTAATGTTGTGCCCATCATTTATCATGCGTACCATTCACTGCGCCAGAAACTGAGCTACTGTGGAAACACTACAGAGAAGTTCATCAAGTGTTTTCACTTGAAGCCTTACACTAAATACACTTTTTATGTCAGACGGAATGATGAGAGAATAAACACGACCATCAGCAATTTCACAGAAGAAGACAGTAAGTCAATTGTAAATTGTCTTCTCTGGAATTTCTTCCATGTAGTGAAAAAGTTTAAATGATAGCCTCGCAGTTACTTTTGAGATGACTTTTTGCAAGCATTGTCACACCATTTTAGCAACTCTTTAAAAAGCTAAAATGTGTCTTTGCTCAAAGGAAAATCAAAGTAATGGTTCATTATTTTGAAACCATTTACTGACATCTGTTGTTGCAGGAAACCAACTATTATCATGGTTTGCTCTCCCTGCTAAATTTTAATTTGATGTCTTCGCAATTCTGCAGGAGCGGTTTTTGTAAGAGTAAAAGTATTAAGGAATGACTTTAGCGAATTATCGACCTGAACACTCCAAAATCACCTTGACAATTCCCCTTTAATTTTCTCTCTGAGGGTAGCTAATATGTTGTGGGTCATGGATTTTAAGGTTAAATGTCATTGTCAGTTATTTCATCCTGAAGATGACACTGAAGTCTCAATTTGATTTTATTTTTGAGATTCTTTTTTATCGAGTTTAAATTGTTTACTGGCATTGAGAGTATAATCTTCAGAGTGAAAAATAGTATCCCAGGTTGGAAACAAATTTAAGCTGAAAACTGTTTTAAATTACAACAGTTTTTGGCGGAATTTTGGTCAAATGTTATGGCCCTCTTTGTCTTGAATTTTTTCGAAAATTGTGTTGTCTGCTTGTCTTGATTATTTTCTTTTCCAAGGCTTAGAAAGTCCGGGACTTGTAGCATATATTTTTCTATCAAAGTCAAAATTTATCATCCATTTCACCACCCCGTCTATAATTATTCTTCTGCTTGTTTATACACAAATTGTCAAATTGTAATCATGCACCTTTAATTTGTCTCGAAGAACCAGGCCCCCCTACAGATCTGACTGGAAATCCAGATGAAGAGGTCTTTACTCGGCTGTCGTTACACTGGCAGCCTCCGTTGGAACTCAATGGTCACATTCTTAAATACCGCATTTATTACTCCACAAATGTCAATGCTTCTCTCAAGAGCTGGAAGGTTGTGGATGCGGAGGGATCAAAATTGACAAAGCAAATCACCGGGCTGAAACCGGGGACAGTTTACCACTTTCAAATGCAGGCAAAAACCAAGAAAGGATGGGGACCTCTGTCAAGTACAAAGGATGTCTCCACTCTGACAGGTTATTGTATATTAATATTTATCAATTCTAAAAGTTCACCTACAATGAACTGAAAAACTGAAAATCATTCACTTGACGCGTTCATAAGCAAACGTTTCCCCATCCCGTTTCCCCTCGCACGCATACACAATCGAGAGTTGCAGATTTCTTTCCGATGGGGGGAGTGAGGTCCATTTGATTAGTTGTCACTGACCTGTGGGAAATAAGACTTAACTGAGTACCAACCCATCAGACTTCAGTAACGAAAGGCAGTAGGCAGCAGTGTTGCCCATCTACAATCCCCGCCAGAAGTACTTGGGACACCTCGTTATCCAACAAACAGCGTGACAATTTGTAATGATTGCTATGAAATAGAAGCCCCCCTTCCCCAAAACAATGTTGTAAATTAGGTAGCAGTCTAGAGGTATTTGTTTTTTTTTCATGAAACACAACATTGCAAAGGGTGAGAGGGGAAGTGAGAATATTTGTTCTTGTTTCTAGTTGTAAACATAGCAAGTGTCCCAACAATTTCGACGGGAATTGTAGCTCTTTAGCGTTAAAGACCCATGACGGACCAGTACCCATTGCCCGTGTCAACTGAAGTGGCCATCTTTTGTGTGAGTGGAAAAGTACCTATCAGACAATGGCGCCTCGATCCTGCATTCATCAAAACAATAACAAACGTGCGCAATGCATAGTGGTCCGTCAACAGTATGAAATTGTTAATTGTTCCTTGGAATTTCAGATGGTTGTAGTGATCAAAGGAAAATAAGGGAAAATAAATGAACACAAGCTGCAGAGCAGTCTCCCATGAAATACTGTCTGTCTAAATTAAAGATGTAGAAATGCTGACAGCTAAAACCAGAGCCTCCTTCGCTGCCGCAATGGGAGAGCAACGGGGAGCGTTGCATGTCATCCAAAAAAACGGCAGCAAAGGAGACCGCTAAACCCCCACTTCTCCAACACCTTTCCCAAGTGCATTAATTTGATTTTAAAGCAAAGAAACGTAAACTACAGCTTCTGTTTCCTCTGACTGTGTTCTTTTCTTGTTTATTGTTTGCAGACTTTCCCGTAAAAACAGATACCTCAGCCTCAGCAGGTTGGTTTACCTTGTGATGTGCTCAGCTTATGAAACCAACTGTTACATAGTGGTGAAGGTTGCTCTGTCGGAAAGTGTTAAGTTCTCTATTCACTGCAGTTTTACGACTTCCGTGGGAGACACAATGGTCTAATGGTTAATGCGCTGGACTCTAGACCAAGCAGTCTGCGTTCGCCGCGTGCTTGGGGTCACTGTGTTGTAATCCTGGGCACAACATTTTATTTCACAGTGCTTCTCTACACTCACCCTGGGCGGGTAGCGGCAAATTGTTAGAGTAACCTTGCAGAATGCTGGGGAGTAACATGTCATGACCCAGAAGCAGCAATACTCAGTTTGAACTTAAAGGAGCGCTGTCGCGACATTTTGAGTCATTTTTGCGATGAACCCACTTCCCGTTAAAATGAAGGAAACCTCGACATAACAGTCAACTAAGGAAGAAAAACCCCAAAGGGGTGATTCTAAACCAAAACGGAACAAGGACGGCTAAGGATGGAGAAGATTGAGACGGATTATTTTGAGTCATTTTTGCTGCGAACCAAATTCCCGTTAAAGTGAATGAAACCACAAAATGACAATTTACTAAGGATGACGAACACCAAAGAGGTGATACTAAAACAAAAACAAGGATGGTCAAGGATTGCAAATGACGAATAAGGTTAAGGTGACTCAAAACAGTTTTAAGAACTTAGATTTTGATTGGTCATTATAACCACTCTTTATCATTTTATGCTACAATCAGGGCATCAAAAAACTTCCCAATCGTTAGTGAACACGTGACACTTTATGTTACCATAACAACAGTATGACCTGCTAAAAACACCCTTAATTACAGCTTTAGAGGCTTAGAATTCAAAAACGGCACGGTGATTTTTTTTTATTATAAGCATGATAAGACGCAACTTTTGGCAAAGTTTTAAAAAATTGTGTACATAGGGTTCAGAGCCAACTTAAATTTTCAAAAATTAATCAAATGGTAAAGAGTGGTTGTAACGACCCATCAAAATCTAAGTGCTGGAAACTGTTTTGAGCCACCTTAAATAGCCTCCTGCTTAGACATTCTTTTGCTCGTCACGCAATATTCCTCTCAACGAATATTGCGTGACGAGCAAATGAACGTCTGCGTGTAGGGGGCAGGCCTTAAAGGCTTTTGTTTTTGTGATTTGACAGCACTGACCTCGCCGCCTGTTCCCAGTGAGCCCGATCCTGAAGCAGTGCAGCAAGGGCCTGGCGGGCTGAAGAACAAGACACTGTGGATTGTTATAGCCGCTGTGGCCGGCATTACACTCATTGCTATCATCATCATCAGTGTTATACTATGTAAGAAGAGATCAGGAGATGACATACAGAGGTGAATTCATGTGCTAGTGGCACACGTTCTCTGAGCGGAAGTTGTTCAGTAACTCTACCTTTTTGAACGTGCAACAAATTTAACCGTGAAAATTTAGCTTGGAATTGTGCGTTGACGAAACAAACAATGAACACACAGTGTCCTACTGCACGTTGGGGCTAATATACGTCACAGTTTTATTGTTTCAGGCGACCTGACTCGGGTCGACCTTACCAAAGGCTACACAAGGTAAATTCAAGCTTTTCATCCTGGGGTGCAGCTGCAGTGGAGTGCTGTGCAAGTCAGAGTTAGCTGGGCTTTCAATTAATCATTTTGGTATTGTAAATTGAGACTCCATTTTTCGTTGCGCATTGCAGAAAACCGCCAACATACAAGTCAGTTATTCAAGCCAATGGCTCAGCGAAGAAGAAGAATAAGGAAGAGAAACCACCAGATTTGTGGATCAACCACACAGAAAACCTTGAAATGAAACCAATCGAGGCTGTTAACCCTGCCCCTGATGTCACCAACACGTCAATGATACCTAGGTAGGATACCGACAGATTACTGAATGAAGAATGATCTCTTTCTCTCTCTGTTCTCTAACGAGAGATACAAGAAAATTAAATGACAATTATAATTTTAGCGAACAAACAGCGGAATACACAGGGTCTCGCGTTTTGGAACCATACTCGGCATGTTAAGGCAGAAACCCGGGGGGGGGGGGGAGAAACTAACCACTACTGACATCACAGCCCCCATCCTCGTAAAACAACGATAAAATAGAACATTCCTCCCATTAAGGAACACGGCAGACCCTTCCTTCCAAATGTACGAACAAAGTGATTTGTCAACAGAAAGATTTAGTGATAGTTGTTGATCAGTGAAAAACAATTATGCCACGGATGATTGTGTGACACAATTTTGTGATGTCGTGATTGGATTGCGTTACTCTAACAGGAGCTCGGAAGATATGAAGCCCCTGGATGATTCGCCATTGGACCATATCAAGGTTGACCACGAGAGAAGCTCGTTTTTGAATGGCAGTGAGGCTGATCCTGAGGAGTTTGCCGACCTTCCTCCACCTCCAATGATTAACAGCAAAGGGGATCCCTACCCCAAGTATGCTGACGAAGACAGGACCCCAACACCTCCCCCCTCACCTGGAATGTCACCCTTCCTACCCCCGAGAGTGATCACGCCTGAGGATGGTACTGTGATGCCTTATTGTTTAACGGCGTTTGATTTCACTGAACTTAGCTGTGACTTTGCTTGGACGCTCCCAGTCGAATAACTCAATGAGTATCTAAAAAATAACGGATAGGCAATACTACTGCGATTGAAGGAGCTATCGTAAACCATATAAAGTTGAGTATATCAAAAGTCACCCATTCATTTTTGGGGCGTTCTGTTCAGGAGTATGAACAGCAAATAAAAGTTGAAAAGATCTAGAAAAAGATTATCTTCGTGTCCATGCCGCAAATTTGTGATAAAACTGCGGGCACCTGAAAATTGTACATGAAAAAAAACACTTTCGCCTTAATTCTTCAGATAGCGAAGAAGACAAATAAGCTATAGACACAGCACAGTTCTGCTTGTGGTTAATGTGCCGAGAAAGAAAGCTGTTGCTGAGCTGCGCAGGTATAAGTCATTTACAGGTATGCTAATCTATTTGTCTTACCTATTTTCAGTCAAACCGCCGATATATCCCAAAACTAGTACACCAAGATATCAAATGTATCTTCCGCGGACTGGCTCGTGTGAGACCACTCTTGATGTAGCGGATGCTCGCCCTCCACAGAGGTCCAGATCGTATGACCCAGACTTCGGGGCGCTGTCCACTAAGGTGTGTAACTTCACAATGAACTGCGTTACAGTAATTCTCTACTTGCACAATACCATAATACACCGCTTCTACCCCCCAATAAATTTGCATAGGCATTGTTTTAGATTTCCCTTGGGACATCTTCATGTCCCAGGGGAAATTGCGAACAATGATTATGCAAAATTTTGGGGGGTAAAAGAGGTATATTATGGGATTTGTGCAAGTAGAGAATACAGGTTTTGTGTTTCCACGCTGGGAGAGCCGTGATCCTTTACGATTGGTCTGCCATGTACCATGAGCTCTTGGCAATAAAGTTCCACAACATCTTAGCCGCCGAAAGACTTTCGCGGAAATAAGCTCCTCGTTATATCTGCCTACTATTGGTTTATATTTGACGACTGCATTAAGCAACCCTCCAACCCCGACCCCTACGCGTCAAGCAAATGTGCCAGCACAAGTAAAAGCCTTTTTAAACGAAACCATTTTGTTGTAATTGACAGGTGCCAGTCTTTCCAATGCTCCATACTTCTCCTCCCGCAACATTACCGAAGCCCAAACCCAAACCTCCTGTAGCGCCAGCAGATGACATCCAGCTGCCACCAGTCGGTTACAACAGAAAGACGCCTCCAAATGGGTACTGGACACCGCCGCCAAAATATGAGGACATCTTCGCTCGCAGGTCAAATCCTCCTTCTTCACCACCACCAAGGGATCAGGTAAACCAGCCAAGCTGTTTACATTTTTCGTATTTCATGGTTTGCATGGGCTTGGAATACTCCTTGAAAAAAGTTAGGTCTTTGAAAACTGTTTAACTTTGAATAAGCCTCGAAAAGGCAAAGCTTTTGGCTTATCCTCGGGGTAAGAACCGGTTAAACTCACCAGTGACGTAAAACAAAGAACGAACAAGACAACAAAGAACCTCGAAACAATACAGAACAAAGAAACAATAGCTCAAAATAAAGAAAAAAGTCACAGTTTCTTACACAGAGGTAAACCCAAGCTTTCTTATAGCAGGATAATTCAGTGTTTAAGTAATTCAACTATGTCTAAGTAACCGACCCTGGATTGGGTTTTCCAAGTGTATTGCACCATACATGTTTTCGTTATTCTGGTTTGTTTTTAGGATGCAGTAGTAGCAGACCTTGACAAAGAAATAGCGGGGCTTGAAGGGCTAATGAGAGACCTTAATGAAATTACTGCTGGAGACTATCAAATCTAACATGGTACGTCCAAACTGTCACCAAATTACATGTGCACTGCCTTGGGAGGTTCTCCTTCAATTTTGTTAAACTGATAAACTTAAATTTCAGTGGGGACGGGGGGGGGGGGGGGTACAAGTACCAGTTCATGACAAAATCCCGCCTCCGAGGCAGGACTGAGCCCTCGTGCAATTACTTTCGGTGCTCTTTCGGTGTATTCGTGAGCTCTCGCGCCAGTTTTTGATTGGATAACATAACTCGGAAACTCCTCGAGTATTTCTACGAAGATTTGCCAAAACTGGTCCTTGTTCTCCCGACTGATTTGTGTAGCATTATATGTGAAACTTGCTTTCTTGTTTTCCTTTACGAGTAGCCCCTCTTTTTTCCGTTTATGGCCAGTAGAGTGGGGCGTAGAGTAGGCGTAGAGTCTTGCACTTTAGTCTGATCTTATAGTGAAAGGCCAATAAAGAGATCAAGATGTTCAACAGGGAGCGGGTTTCCAGTGACTGCGGCGGCACCAAACACAACTCGAAAAGCCGCCTGCAGATGGGCGGAACGCGTGGGACACGATTGGTTTCGGGTCTGCACCTGATTGGTTGAAAAGAAGTCCCTTCCAT